>PYWC01000015.1:2240328-2360966 GCA_003182015.1 Tuber magnatum | reverse complement strand
GTACCCGTACCACAACCTACAACAGTCAATATGGCTATGAAAGGATCCCGCTCTGCAAGCCACAAGAAATGTGGACTAACCGTAGAAATCGGGAAAAAGAAAGGGAACAAGGAGGAGATGTTGGCAGGAAACTTGGCAAAGTACGACGCCCTAATCGGAATGCCATTCCTAAAAAGACACAAGGCCCTTATCAGGTGTGGGGATACAGCAGTGGAATTTCACGATGACAAGCTACGTGTGCTATGCAAACCAACAAGCGGAGAAATGCGAGCCGCTGTGTCAGACACCACCTCAAAAACATTGTTGGAAGAATACAAAGATGTATTCCCAGACAAGGTCCCTGAAACACTACCCCCGGTGCGTAAGATCAGCCACCACATCCGGCTAAAGGATCCAACCGACCTCCGAAAGCAAGCAACATACTCGATCCCAGAAGCCTACAAGGAAAAACTCATGAACTGGATAAAGCAGAAATTACGAAGTGGAGTGATTGTACGACAAGAGGTCCCTGGAGCGGCGCCTATGTTTGTACAACCAAAGCGAGATGGAAGGATCCGCCCCCCGGTGGACCTGAAAGTGAGAAATGAGAACACGATCATGGATAGTCCTTCAATTCCAAATGAACAGCAGATCCTTAACTGGATAGGATGAGCGAAATTCCGCAGTAAGATCGACCTAAGCAACGCATACTTCCAAACACGTGTGGACAAGGACAGTGTTAAGTTCAACTCGTTCAAAACCCTATTCGGAGGATTTGTGAGCAAAGTAATGCTCCAAGGCGACATGAATGCTCCAGGAACATTTATTCGAATAATGGAGGACCTCCTAAGCGAATTTTTAGATCACTCTGTATGGGTATACATTGATCATATTCTCATATTTTCAGACACATCAGAGGAACACAAAAAACACATATGCGAAGTATGTGATCGGCTCTGAAAAGCAAAATTCTTGGCGAGTAAAAAGAAGTCAGTACTTTTTGCGGACAAACCGGAAGTATTAGGACATATAGTGGACAACGAGGGGATCCATGCCTCCCCCCAGAAAATATCATCCATTGCAGAATGGGAAACACCAAAGGACAAGAACGAATTGCAATGATTCCTAGGAATAGTGAATTGTGTGGCCCAGTTTCTCCCACACCATGCTACGTTAACGGCACCGCTAACCGACCTAACGTGAAATGCCGAATTTGTATAGACAACAACACCCCAAACCGCATTTGATATGGTCCGAAAGCGGATAATTGATTACCAAGTTATGCGACCAATAGACATACGAAGCAGGGAACCAATTTGGTTCGTTACGGACGCCTCAGATTTAGGAGTGGGAACATGGGTGGGACAAGGACCCACTTATGAGATGGCACGACCAGCTGCGTTACACACCAGAAAGTTCACCAATGCTCAGATGAACTATGGGACCACCGATAAAGAGGCCTTAGCGATAGTGGAAGCGCTTAATCGGTTCCACAATGTACTAATAGGAAGTTCCTTCAGCATAGTTACAGACCAGCAACCCTTGACACACCTGCGAATGGCCAAGAACCCTAGCAGGAAACAGGTGAGATGGCTAAGTGCCTTAGAAAAATACGATGGGAAAATAGTCTACGCACCCGGAAGCACGAACTATTTAGCCGACGCCCTTTCCCGAATTTACGATAGAGAATCAGACTTGAATCCACTCTATGTCCACTATCATATGAAAGAATCGGATGACATCTCGGATAACACTGTCTCCGAGCAAGAATCAAACACAATGGAGCCCCCGCAAGAGCTCTCCCCTACTTCCCCTCCTTTCTCCTGTACTGAATACCTCAATGAGGCCCCTGTACCCCCCGAAAGCCCCTGCTCAATTACTGCGGGAAATGATTGGGGTGACCAGTGTACCCTGCGAAGTACACCACCAGAAGAACTCCAACATAGTGCCCTGAACTACTCAAAGTGTTATGTGGATCATTGCCTATATCATCAAACCGAGATCAAATTTACGAACAACCATCCTAGACGACGGGGAAGATCGACCCCTTACCCAGATGGTAAGGGACCGAGCCCCTCCAGTACGGAAACCGATCCAAGCCCTCCAGAGTCTCCCGAAATCTATGACTGGGAATGGCAACAAACTATGGGCAGAAGACCAACAAGGATGGGAGAAGGACCGTCCACCCTTGCCCAGCCAATGCCTAGGTCTTATGCAATTCTGGCACTACTAAACCCGGAAGCCCCAGCCTTCCAGATGCCAGAGCCAGAACCAATAAAAAACCTGACGACCGAAACCATAGCGGCATTTCGAATACCAGGACCTGACAGCCCAACACCGATTAGGCGAGCGGAACGGCTAGAAAGCCTTGCCAATCAGACAATAGTCTCAGTAATGCCCCCGATAATGACAGAATATCGGTACTGGCTTTACGATGTCTCCGAAGACAACGAGGAGGATGACCTACCTGAAACAACCAGAGGAAGCGAGATAGAAGACGAACGCGAGACCTTACAGACAGTCAAGGAAATGATCGGAACATTCCGAGCACTCATGGTAGCAGCATACCGGAAAGAACCAATTTGGAAGAAGGTAAATGAGAATATGGACTCCACAGGAGACTTGTCCTCTTACAAGGTTGCGAACGGAATGCTATATGCAAACACCAGATACGAAGAAGACTGCCTGTATATCCCGAAAGGCCCTGCATACGGAAACACGACGTTAAGAGAATATGTTATTAGCGAAATTCACAATAAGGGCCACTACAGTGTTGAACGAAACTTACAATACGCAACGGAGTACCTATTTTAGCCTGAAATGCGGAAAGGCTTTAGAGCGTATGTAGCCCAGTGCCACACATGCCAGGTGAATAATAAGCCTACAAAATTGCCATATGGAAAGGCTCAAACAATTACCCTGCCATCTGAAATCTTCGAATCAATAGCTATTGATTTTGCAGGACCTTTCCACAACTCATGGGGATACGATACGATTCTGCTTGTGATAGATAGGTTTTCGGGATTCACCTGGCTTATACCGACCACAAAGCAAGTCACACCAATAGCAACCTGGGAACTGTTACGCAACAAAGTTTTTACACGCCATGGTTAGCCAACATCTCTGGTGAACGATGCGGACCCAAGGTTTGAGTTACATGTGTGGAGAGAACAGTGCCGATCGTTAGGCATTGAACATACCAAGACGGCACCAGGCCATCATCAAACAAATAAACAGGTCGAAAGAAAAATGCGAGAATTGAAGACAGCTCTCTGAAATCTAGTCAACGCCAGACAAAACAATTGGTTTGATACCATACCAGAGACAGCAGCATACCTGAATACGGGATGGTCAGAAACTCTGAGCATGTCACCATATAAAGCCATTTTCGGAAAGAATTACCCAGTACTGCCCCTAGCAAACTGCAAGAACTCCCCAGTACCGGCGGCTGACGAATTACTAAATAGGCACCCAGCGATCAGGAACGCGGCATTCAATGCAATTAAAATAGCACCATTTAGAAGCACGAGAACAGCAGCAAAGCGACGCAGAGACCATACACCGATAGGAAAACGCAACTTGTTGCTGGTATATGGAAGTTTNACTATACCAAAGGTTCAAGGATATCCAGCAAATACAAAATGGCAAAACAGAAAGAATAACCCTGGTCGTGACGGATCTCTTGATGTATCATGGACGATTGCCTACTGGAACTGTTTCTCAGTATATGCTGTAACATTGATTGTATGAAGCAATGCATCCCAGACTACGTCAGGAGGTAGAACCCATGGAGGAGGATGGTGATTCCTTTGACAAGATAGTCAAGCGGGCGGAACGGAAGGACACTAAAATGTATGAAACAGGAGTTTACAGAACCCAGGTGCCACAGCAAAGGAATTACAACAGATCATTGTCGCGGGACAGTACAAAGAAGGATAAACCATACCGCAAGGATTCAAATGACAAGAAGGACAAGAAACAGAAACGACGCGAGGAAGGCGCATGTTTCGAATGCGGGAAAAAGGGGCACTACGCCAGGAATTGTTATGCCAAAAAGCGAAAAGGAAAGGCTGCTAAGCGAGAGACAAGCACAAATCACATGGAAGCAACTGCATATGACGAAGTGGAAATTAACTCAGTGGAAATGGAAAGCCTGCGAACACAACCAACAGTGGCAATCAGGCCCCGTGACGCCCTGGAAGGAACGATTCACATAGAAGGCCACCCAGCAAAGGTACTGTTCGACACTGGAACAATCGGCTGCGACATAATTAGCACCACCTTCATCTCTACCCATGGCATGCCTACGGTACCCGTACCACAACCTACAACAGTCAATATGGCTATGAAAGGATCCCGCTCTGCAAGCCACAAGAAATGTGGACTAACCGTAGAAATCGGGAAAAAGAAAGGGAACAAGGAGGAGATGTTGGCAGGAAACTTGGCAAAGTACGACGCCCTAATCGGAATGCCATTCCTAAAAAGACACAAGGCCCTTATCAGGTGTGGGGATACAGCAGTGGAATTTCACGATGACAAGCTACGTGTGCTATGCAAACCAACAAGCGGAGAAATGCGAGCCGCTGTGTCAGACACCACCTCAAAAACATTGTTGGAAGAATACAAAGATGTATTCCCAGACAAGGTCCCTGAAACACTACCCCCGGTGCGTAAGATCAGCCACCACATCCGGCTAAAGGATCCAACCGACCTCCGAAAGCAAGCAACATACTCGATCCCAGAAGCCTACAAGGAAAAACTCATGAACTGGATAAAGCAGAAATTACGAAGTGGAGTGATTGTACGACAAGAGGTCCCTGGAGCGGCGCCTATGTTTGTACAACCAAAGCGAGATGGAAGGATCCGCCCCCCGGTGGACCTGAAAGTGAGAAATGAGAACACGATCATGGATAGTCCTTCAATTCCAAATGAACAGCAGATCCTTAACTGGATAGGATGAGCGAAATTCCGCAGTAAGATCGACCTAAGCAACGCATACTTCCAAACACGTGTGGACAAGGACAGTGTTAAGTTCAACTCGTTCAAAACCCTATTCGGAGGATTTGTGAGCAAAGTAATGCTCCAAGGCGACATGAATGCTCCAGGAACATTTATTCGAATAATGGAGGACCTCCTAAGCGAATTTTTAGATCACTCTGTATGGGTATACATTGATCATATTCTCATATTTTCAGACACATCAGAGGAACACAAAAAACACATATGCGAAGTATGTGATCGGCTCTGAAAAGCAAAATTCTTGGCGAGTAAAAAGAAGTCAGTACTTTTTGCGGACAAACCGGAAGTATTAGGACATATAGTGGACAACGAGGGGATCCATGCCTCCCCCCAGAAAATATCATCCATTGCAGAATGGGAAACACCAAAGGACAAGAACGAATTGCAATGATTCCTAGGAATAGTGAATTGTGTGGCCCAGTTTCTCCCACACCATGCTACGTTAACGGCACCGCTAACCGACCTAACGTGAAATGCCGAATTTGTATNGCACAGTGTCCAATTATTCGAGTTTTTACGGTAATTGTAAAGTTATAAGCCTAATATTTATTTCTGCGTTATCCACTGTTTCACTTGTTTCCTGGGTGTCTCATTTCACCTTACTCATCATGTCTTGGCAATTATTGGCTCAATTCCGATCGGTTGCCACGGGATCGCTGTTCCACCGGAGGGCCCACCTTTAGACGCTTTGCACCGTACCCGAGAAACAATCGAAGGATTTAACAAAAAAAAAAAATGCGGGTATGACAAAATTGCCCTGCTCCTCGCGCCCGAAGCGGGCGTTGGGACTCCCGTAAAGTCTTGGCGCCAAGAAATCACAGGTAGGGTATGATACTTGTGCCGGCACTGGTAGACTATCACACTCTCGCATGCCCTGCTAAGCAACGCGTCTCCCCCCCCTCCCCTCGGGTATGATATGGTACTTGTTCCTCAGGACAGAGTTCCCCTCCACAATCTCCCTCACTGTATGATACAACCTTCTGCTTCTCCGAGCGAGCCAGGGGATGCGATAGCTGCACTCTCGACGAACCTTGGAAAAAATGTCCGATCTTATACGAACTCCATGGTTAGCGGGAAGTGTGCACAAAGCTTTAACCGCATGGCGGACAAAGAAGGAGTCTACCCAGCCGCCTCGAGAATACAGCATTTCTCCTGACGGAGACCTCTTGTTACAGGGTACGAAAAAGGGTGCTTTGCAGTTAACCAAAGTAAGCACCGGTGCTTTCTTACCCCTAATTGGCCCTCTCCCTCCTTGTTCTACACTGTATCTAAACTGTGCTTAGTTCTTAACCTACGAGAATCCTCTTACTGCGCAATTGTCGGACAAATACCATTATATCGGTTGCGAGTTTACTCCTACTTGCCGGTCACAGTTTGAAGCGGAGCAAGGAAAAGATCTCTTAAAGATCAAAGGAGCTCTAATCCGACTACAGGAGTATGAGATACAATTTGTTGGCTCGGACGGATCTCTCTCTGAGAAGGGCATTACCTTTGGGGACCAGTTGGGGGTTAGGGGGGCACGCGCCGGTGGAACTCGCAGATCGTTTACCCGATCCTCAGAGCATCACTCTCGCCAAATACCAGTACCGGTCTTTGTTGTCCAAAAATTTCTGTTGCTTGCATGTGAGGGTGAGAGTATATGGGGAACTCCAAAGACCATAAGGGCGAATTCCGAACTTGAGACTTTGCTGTCGGAACTCCCAAGGAGGAAAATTACGGTTGTGAATGGGAGCGGCGAGAGAGATAGGAAACCACGCCAGCCGGTTCGGCAGGTTTCGGGTGATAGGGAAGTCACCGGGGACCGGGGTGGTGGGGATGACGACGATGAAGATGAAGATACACAGCCGTTTGCTACGCAGGCTCCGAATAAGTTTTCCTCGACTTTTGACAATTTCGAGTTTGAAACCCGGTCACAATTTCGGGCCGGAACTTCAACCGGATCACGACTATCGGGCGATTCTTTGCCATCTTCGCTTTGTGTGCCACGGAAGAGCTCTCGTCCTTTGAAGCGCAAGGAGATAGGGTTTGAAGTTCTACTCGAAAAGCCTGCCGTCCAGCCTAAAGTTCGGCCAACGGCAAAACTGCAAAAGAGCCACAATAGCGGCGTATTTGGCCATAACAGTACGAACGACTCGCTTGTATTGCATCCGGGTTGGCAAGGTATGACGGAGGTTACAAAGGTGGATTCAACCGTTCCTGAGGATCAGGAGATGGAGCTTGCGAAAGAAGCAGGTAAGTGTGTTATCGCCTACGATTCATTGGATATTAGTCTTTCTTTAGTTTGCACTGCATGATCTGCTGTTGCATCTGCTAACAATTATCACAGCGTGGTATCCCCCTCAATCTGAGATCAAAAGCCCTCATAGCTCTGCCTTTGATGTGCCAAAGAACCGATCCACCTGGGAGAAGCATCAACCCCAGCGCATTGTTTCCAGGAAACATACCGCTAGAAAGACGTGCGTACCTCGGCAAAAATATCCTCCCGATCCGGTTGAATCAGAAGATGCGGAGAGTAGTGTTTCTTGGCCTTCAAGCCCAGAACATCAAGATCCTAGATTTATAGGCCGCGGTGTTACCGGGACACCACCCCACAGCAGCATGATGTCTCCCGTGCCGAGTCTAGGCCCCTCGGTGATTCAAGCGCTTGAGGGAGGAAGTGACGGTTCTGTTCTTAAAACACTAATAGAATCGGGGGATAGTCCCGCTCTGCCAGAGAATAAGGGTTCCCAGCGACCCGCATCCGATAAGAACTCCAACAGGCGCGGAAGGGCTTCTGGCAAGGATAACTCCCCTAGTCTTAGTCGCGGACCGACAAAGCGCGTAACCCGTGGTGCTAATGGTATCAGTAAGAGGGTGTTGCCTGACCCTACAAACTCGGTAATATTTTCGTGGTTATTTGGCACTCACATGCTGATCCTTGTTACCGGTAGGTGTTTCAACGGCCAAGAAGACGACCGAAACCGAAAAGGATCAGTTATAACTCCGCAGACAATTCTGAGGATCCTGAAGAGGCTGGCCATTCTGATCAGTCCAGTGGATATCGGGTTCGGGAGTTTAGTGTTGAACCTCCCGTCCCTGTGATAGACCCTCATGGCCTCACACGAGTTGCGAAATATGGCATCTTGGGCGCGCAGAAGGTTGAACTTTGGGATAAAGACAGAAGGTCGGCAAAACGGTCCGATGTGGGAAGTGAACCTATCAGCGAAGACGATAGCTTTAGTGACATCTCGTTTTCAACCCGGGATAAGTTGGAAGATCTGGCAACTTTTAAACCTAATAGTCAGAGTGGTGCGGAGGACAGGTTCTCTAAATCCATGAGCAATCATTGTCACGAGGAGGGCTTGCACCCTACCTCCTGCGATGTGCCCCCATCGCCAGAGTTTAACCCGATGCAATCACTTCTCTTATCCGATCCTGACAGTAACACTGTTGGGGGAAAGGTTACTAGCATCAACCTTAAAGGGAATGCCGAATCCTTTAAAGCCCTGTTGGAAACGGGACATAACGAAGAGCCGGGTATGAGTGACGATGAGAATGAAGTGCCCCAACAACAACAAACCCCACTCCCTTTTCGGACTTCTTTCGTAATGGCGCCGTCTTCTACGAAGCAGCAGGGTGGTCAGAAGAAAGCCGTACTAAGTCCAGAATTGTCAGCTAATCCTACCAAGCCATCTTATGATCAGCAATTGGATAAGGGGAAACATCTCATAAGATTGGAGGAGGAGGGTGCTCTGCGAAATGGCTCTGGGTTGGTTGCTAGCGAGCGGGTATCTTTGGATGCGGAGGTATGCAGTCTGCAGTTTAATCAGCCCAAACCTGACTTAAAGGATATGTGTCATTTGTCCTCCCCTGTACCTGCTGCCACTGTTCAAGTCAAAGAGACGCCGTACCGTGGAGACGGTCAACCCTTTTCGGTTCGAGAGCGTCCAGTGTGTATGAGCGATGGCTCTAACCGGGAAGGCATACCTGGCACAGAAGACCCACCCAGTACCATTCAGGTGCCAGACTCCTCGCAGGATCGGGTTTTGCGGGAAAATCTGAAGTATCGGGGAGCCCTCGAAGTTCAGGTTCCTGCATCTTCCGATGAGGTCAGGATGCAGAAAAGGGATACACCCGCAGCTCTTTCAAAATCTGTAGAGAGGGTTCCAGCCAATAGCGGTGAAATTCTTGGCTCCAAGGAAGCGGATATTCCCAAAGCATTGGGGAAGCATAAAAAGGGGCTTACCGACTCGCCAATGAGCGCACAATCAGCAAAACGCGCAGCATCGCCCTTCTCTCCTGCTGCCAAGAGAGATAAAGTGCCCAAGGCCGCGTTATCGACTTCTGTCCCCCGGGCGCTGTCTGTGGAACTAACAAATCTTGAGTCCACGTCATCTGTCAGGACTAAAGCAGCTAGCATCATTGTCATTTCTTCAGACGAAGAAGTTCCAGCTCCTACACCACCCAAGCCCGTCAACCTACGAGAATATCTTAGAACAAACCGAACCATCAGCGACGAGATCGCGAAGAACAAGGAACAGCTAAAGCCCGAAATGTATGCTGGCATTCGTTCACGTTCGCTCCATATCCCTGGTCAGGAGGATAAGACAAAAGCAGAAAAGCGGTCAGGGGATGAGAGGAGGAAAAAGTATTTTGGGACCGGCCAAGCTAGACCCTGGAATAATCCTTGGAAGCCTGTTGGTGAATTAGCCCGTCTCGAGAAAGACAGGTTGGAGAAAGAAGCGAAACTTGAGGAAGATTCTTCCTCCAAATCTTCGGCAAAACCAAAAGGGGTTCTGGCCGCTGAAGACTGGTTCCACGATCCAGATACTCCTGTTAAGGTTTTCCTGAGAAAGCTCAAGGGGCTGAAACAGGTCAAAAACGATGATGCGGGAGTTGGCGCCGAAGAGTCTCACGCCGACCGGTGAAATGGAAACCTTTGTCGCCCATTCCAAGTACTCTCATCTTTCCCCTTCCGCTAGGGGCACGAAAGAATTTTAAATCTTTTATACATCTGTTTTACTAGATTTCCTATCCCATCTCTCTCCAGACAGGTATCTAGTCGTGGAGGCATTTCTTCATTTTTTGCCTCAACACGCAACTGGAGGGGGATGAAAATATGCGATGAAATGGAAGAAGGGGTTTATTTTCGCGGCGTTAGGAGGATCTGTGGTTTTGCTCTGGTCTCTTATTTTTTTTATTTCACAGTATCTATCCTTCTTGTGCTCCTTATCATGGGGGTTTTTTTTTTCCGTACTATTTTTACCGCTTCCTGATATCGTTGTGGTCATGTGTATTCTGAATGAGGGGTACTGGGGATAAAGGGTTTTCTGTGAGATATTTGTGGTAGCTTCTTTACCGGCACCGAGATGGAGTTGTGCGTGTATGATAATTGGGCTGTGCACGACTTTGTATCTTTTATTAATAGGAAGGCGTGTTCTTGAATCGTGGTGTTTGTCCGAGAGAACAACATATCATACCGCAGGGAGATTTCCGAGGGTTTTCCCTGGGCGAAGTGGGGGGTAAATTTGTCTTGAATAAGGAGATTGGTAACATATTTCTTGAGATTTCATGTGGTTTACTGGTATCTGGTGAGTAGGGTGCTTTTTGGATTATTCTGGTAGTCCAGACTGCCGTCGTACCATATTTTTCCCCTTTAAGTTTTTTTTGTCCGCCACACGGGTGTCTTTGATGCCATTACCCATAGCCACATCACCGGGTACCGCACTGTACTGTACAGTACCATGGCGACCCAGCCAGCCTAGCGATTTTATTCAACTAAAAGCTAAGATATGGACATGTCCGCGGGCATTCGTTTCCCAGGTACATTACGATATCACACCGTAGCACCAAACCCGAATCGCCCTCGATACCCAATCCTAAAAACTCTACAATTACCCCTTATCGAAAGAAATTAAAAGCGGTACGCATCACATCCCGGGAACGCCAGAAATTTTGGAGAGAACGCACCCGGCTAGAAATATTGTTCCTTTTTTTTTTTTCGTCAAATGAGGAGTCTCTTCCGTAGTGGGCGTTACCAATGGTTTCTGTCCTTGGGGTTTATGGTATGGTATGGTACTTGCTTGTGGGCACGGTAGCTGGTGGGCTGGGAAGCTGGAGTAGGGGTTTGGAAGTGATGTGGGCGGTATCATAACTTGAAATTTTGTTTTCTTCTCTCCCTGGGTTTCGCGGACTCGGGGGGATGGTCCACTTACAGTGGTGCATTGTATTCGAGTGTGCGTGTGTTGGGCTGGTATGATACTGCCCGATGACTTCTCACGTTCACTCATTCTCACTCGCAGGGGGGTGTATGGTGGGTGTATCGTATGGTACAGTACTCGTCGTGTCCTGACGTTTGTGAAATGGACTGGACTTGCATGGTAGCGCTCAGGGGTTCATTAACCATGAAGAAGCCCCAAAAACAGTTAGTTTAGAATATAGGGCAATATAACAAGAAAAAAATTATATATTATTGAAAATTAAATATTAAATATTAAACACCAAAAATTAAATATTAAAAATTAGACATTAAAATTATTTTTCCCATTATCTGCTACACAGGCTTGGATCTGTTCAGGCATAGAGTTGATATGGTGATTGATACATTTCTTAGAATAATTGTTCCAAGCCTACAATAATATTAGATAATAATGTAAGATATAAAGAAAAGAGACTTACCTCCTCAAGAACAGGTCTAATCTGATGGGGGGTCATTCTTGGTTATATCTGATCTTGTAAAATGTCCTTCAGCTTGGTCCAGATCATCTCAACCAGATTTAAATCTGGAGAATTGGCAGGCCAAATAAGTTGCTAGAACCTAAGCCTTTTGCAAGTAGTATTATAATAATAGTGAATATGTGTTGAGGCATTGTTCTCCGTTATCATAATATCTTATTCTGGAAACTGAGTCATGGCCTGTCTAGTAAAAGAATAGAGAAGGGGTTTGAGAATCGGCTAACAGTAAATATACTAGTCGATTCCCCCCTTTCTATTAACCTTCTGGGACTTCAAGACCAGGTTAGGAAATAGGAGTTATAATTCCAGTAAGCTGGCAGTTGTATTGGCTGCTATTATAGCTTAGAATCAAATTCTGTTTGAGGGGAAAGTATTGCTTCTATTTGCTGATTTGTTGTTTTACATAGTACTGTATATATGTTAGGCGGTAGCCAACTCTAAGGACAAGTGGGTATGGACAAAGGCCCAATACGTAACGAAGTGATTGATAGGAAGGCTCACTTGAAAGTTCCGAAGAGAAGTATGATAAGAAGTGTATCGTATAATGAATATATTGATAAGATCTCTTCTCCATCACTGGTAATTCTGTAAAAGCATAGGAAGCACCTTGATATTTACATTCCACTACTGGATGTTTGCAGGCTATCTAACTTTCTCCTGCTCTTCTGGTACGAACTTCCTAGATCCTGAAAACCTTTACCCCACTTGACTCTGAATTCTTTAGACAGTGGGAAGGGTATGATCACCTCTCTCCATGCATTGTCCTCTCTGTCCCTAGTCACTGGAGCTCTTTCGATATGGCAAACAGTTACTGGTTCTTGCTCTGCATACGGAGTGATCAGCGCCAACGACAAACTTTTTAATGCAGCTAGGCGTACTACCTGCCTGCATCAACCTGCAGGTGACATGCTCCTGTCTTATCGCACCAATGGCCTTTAGGTCTTGTTATACTCAGGGTTGACCTTTCACACAATAGGCCATCATTGAACTCTACCTAATCATGCCTATGAGTGTGGGCGAATGATCGTCTCTTGGGCATTGTCCCCTCATGAGGATTTTCCCCGGCATTCCTTTACTAACGACCTTGAAATTTGGTCTTACTGCCTGCCTGGTAGCCGGGAACTCCTATTGGAGTAGCCAACCGCTCCCTGGTTGGCATCTATCCGTTAGTGCAGCTGAGTGGCCTTTCCATGTATTTATCTCCACAACCAACCAACCGATTTAGTTCCTTTGACCTTATGAGAGTTGCCGAGAGTCCTTTCTTGAAGACTCAGTGAAAACCCCTCAGTTGGCGACCTTTGGTGGTGGCGTAATTGCAGGTCTTGTTCTGATGTCGTATTGGTAGAAGTTCTCTCATTCTCCCAGTACTCCTAGGACCCTATAATGGAACATGTGACCTTTTGCCAAAGATCACATGTTATGTCTTTTTTACTATGCCAGTTCGTCTTATGTGTAATGCAAGCACCCCTCTCTAAGCGTTTGGCTCGAATCTCTATAATCTCACCTCTAATGGTGTACAAATTAAATTCCTTTAAGAACTCAACAAGATAGGATAAAAAATGTTTGCATGTTTCACTTGGCTACACCTAGGAAAACCTATCCTTGACATCTCTTGCCTATATCCGCAGCCTCTCTGGGTTCTCCCTGTAAAACCCTTCCATCAATTCCGCTGCATGCCCCAAATGCTCCTGCGGCTTCCTGGTGTTTTCATCCTGTGAACACCCCTACCAATTCACAAAGTACCTAAGTTTATGGATCCCCCTAGTCCGCCTGTGAACCCTGCAAGTATAGGAAATAACCTCACTCTTTATTATTATTTCAACCTCCCATTGCAGCTTATCATCTATCTCTTCTAGCACCCTGGGAGGCTGCTCTCCAGCAGGCCGCACAGACGTCTGATAAGGCTCCAACAATCATACAGGGAAGACAGGATGGATCTTCTAGTATTCCGAGGTTTCTAGCTTAAATGCTTGGTTGCCACACAGTTCCAGGATTTTGAATGGCCTGTACAGCTTTGGGCTAAGCTTTTTGGAGGGTCACTTGGTGCGAATATTCTTGGCGTTTAGGATGACCAAGTCACTTGTCTGAATGTAACCGGTACGGGTTACTATTGTTTATGTTTTGTTTCACAGTATCGGTTGATACTTGTATTGTTTCGTGTGCGATCGGCTGATACACAGCTTGTTTTATGTTTTGTTTCACAGTATCGGTTGATACTGGTATTGTTTCGTGTGCTATCGGTTGATAGACAAATTGTTTTATGTTTGCTTCACAATATCGGTTGATACTTGTATTGTTTCGTGTGCTATCGGTTGATACGCACAGCGTTTTATGTTTGGTTTTATATTATCATTTGATACTTGTATTGTTTCGTGTGCTATCGCCTGATACAAATAATGTTTTGCAATATCGCTCATACTGGAGATAAGCGATATGCTCTATTTAAAGACCGCTAATTCCCACGATGGAAACAGCAGACTTCGACAGACAGTATTCTTAAATATACTTCGTTGAACGGTGACTTCTTTGATCTCCTATTACACCCCGTTCGAAGCCTCCTTTAGCAAGCAGCGCTTGCTTCATGTTGATCACGAGGCCATCTGCTCCTATCGTACCACTACGTGACTAGGGCCTGGCCCGAACACGTTACATTTTTTTAACCGCAACAAGTGGTTAAGAAACCTGCAGGGACTGGTCTGATCACCCTGCGAAAAGTCCAATAAGCGAAGCTAGCATTGGGGAGCGGCAGAACACAAGAAGTTCGGCTCTGCCGAAACGACACCATTGAGTCATTAGAGACTCGGAGTGGCAAGCAGGTCCCACGAGAAGGCCTTACCAAGAAAAGGCAACCTAACAAACGGATAGGGCGAAAGAGCGATTTTGCGATCGACGAAGCAGAACGACAACTGGCGCGAGACTTGCCCAAGCAGAGCTTCAGTGAGTCGACTGACGAATTAGTGAAGGCAGCAACCACCCTTCCTGGGCTATTTCCCACAAGCCCCAGTAAAGGAAAGGGACCGGCGCAACCACCGAAGAAAGACAGTATACCTACCGGAACACCCAAGAGGGAAGAAAGTGAAGAAGAAGGATTAGATCACGCGGTAGTTAAGGAGCCATCAGACGATAACCCTAGCGAAGATCCAGATAGCCCCTCAGACAACAACTCGAGTAACAACGAATCCGAGCACAGTATGTCTGAAGGAGAATCCGCCGGGCAAGCAGGACCTAAAATCAAACTCCCACTACCACCATCGTTCTCGGGTGAAAAGGACGACCTAAAGCCTGCAGTATTTGACTGGTGGGTCATAACAACTTTGCAATACCTTACCCTGCATGGAGTGGACAAAAGCAAGGAAGGAAGAGGAGCGTACTTCGGAAGCTTCTGTACCGGAAGAGCAGAGGAGGCATACCAGCAAGCTATGAACCACTATGAGAGTGGAGGAAATATCCGAGGAATGACCCTGATAAAGTACTTGAGAGAAAGATTCCAATCCTCGCAGAACACAGAAGAACGATACAAAAGGTTCAAGGATATCCAGCAAGTACGAAATGGCAAAACAGATAGAATAACTTTGGTTGCGACGGATCTCTTGATGTATCATGGACGATTGCCTAGTGGAACAGTTTCTCATTATACGCTGAGACAGAGATTGTATGAAGCAATGCATCCCAGACTACGTCAGGAGGTAGAACCCATGGAGGAGGAGGGTGATTCCTTTGATAAGATAGTTAAGCAGGCCGAATGGAAGGATGCTATCCTGTACGAAACAGGGGTGTACCGAACCCATGTGCCACAGCAAAAGAATAGCAAAGGATCATCATCGCGGGACAACACGCAGAAGGATAAACTATACCGCAAGGACAAGAAGGACAAGAAACAGAAGCGATGCGAGGAAGGCACATGTTTTGAATGCGTGAAAAAGGGGCACTATGCAAAGGATTGCTGTTCCAAAAAGGGAAAAGGAAAGGCCGCTAAGCGAGAGACAAGCACGAATCACGTGGAAGCAACTGAATACGACGAAGTGGAAATTAACTCAGTGGAAATGGAAAGCCTGCAAACACAACCAACGCTAGCAATCAAACCCCGTGACGCTCTTGAAGGAACAATTTACATAGAAGGCCACCCAGGAAAGGTACTATTTGACACAGGAACAATCGGCTGCGACATAATTAGTGCCACCTTTATCTCCACTCATGGAATCGCAACAGAACCTCTACCCCAACCAACAACAGTCAATATGGCTATGAAAGGATCCCGCTCCTCAAGCCACAAGAAATGTGGACTAACCGTAGGAATCGGGAAAAAGAAATGGACAAATCAGCAGATGTTGGTGGGGAACTTGGCAAAATACGACGCCGTGATTGGAATGCCCTTCCTGAAAAGACATAATGCTCTTATCAGGTGTGGGGATACAGCAGTGGAATTCCCAGATGACAGGTTACGGGTGCTATGCAAACCAACAAGCGGGGAAATCCGAGCCGCTGTGTCAGACGCCACCTCAAAAACATTGTTGGAAGAATACAAGGATGTATTCCCAGACAAGGTCCCTGAAACGCTACCCCCAGTGCGTAAGATTAACCACCACATTCGACTAAAGGATCCAACCGACCTACGAAACCAACCAACATACTCGATCCCAGAAGCCTACAAGGAAAAACTCATGAACTGGATAAACGAGAAATTACGAAGTGGAGTAATTGTACGACAGGAAGTTCCCGGAGCGGCACCCATGTTTGTACAACCCAAATCAGATGGAAGGATCCGCCCCCTAGTGGACCTGAAAGTGAGGAATGATAACACGGTCATGGATAGCCCTTCAATTCCAAACCAACAGCAGATCCTTAACAGGATAGGACGAGCAAAATTCAGGAGTAAGATCGACCTAAGCGATGCATACTTCCAAACACGCGTGGAGAAGGACAGTGTTAAGTTCAATTCATTCAAAACACCATTCGGAGGCTTTGTGAGCAAAGTCATGCTCCAAGGAGACATGAATGCACCAGCAACATTTATGCGAATAATGGAAGATCTCCTAAGCGAATATTTACATCATTTTGTATGGGTATACATTGATGATATCCTCATATTTTCAGACACATCAGAAGAACACGAGAAACACATACGCCAAGTATGTGAGAGACTCAGGAAGGCAAAATTCTTTGCGAGCAAAAAGAAGTCAGTACTGTTTGCAGATAAGCTGGAAGTATTGGGACACATAGTGGACAACGAGGGAATCCATGCTTCCCCCCAGAAAATATCATCCATTGCAGAATGGGAAACACCAAAAAACAAGAAGAAATTGCAACGATTCCTAGGAATAGTGAACTATGTGGCCCAGTTTCTTCCACACCACGTTACATTGACGGTACCACTAACTGACTTAACGGGAAACGCTGAATTCGTATGCACAATGACCCACCAGACCGCATTCGAGATGGTCCGGAAATGGATACTCGACCACCAAGTCATGCGACCAATAGACATACAAAACAAGGAACCAATTTGGTTAGTTACGGACGCCTCAGATTTAGGAGTTGGAGCATGGGTGGGACAAGGACCCACTTATGAGATGGCAGGACCAGCCGCGCTACACAGCAGAAAGTTCACCAATGCTCAGATGAACTATGCGACCACTGACAAAGAGGCCTTAGCGATAGTGGAAGCGCTTAATCAGTCCCACAATCTACTAATGGGGAATTCCTTCACAATAGTTACAGACCACCAACCCTTAACACACCTGCGAACGGCCAAGAACCCTAGCAGGAAACAGGTGAGATGGCTAAGTGCCTGGGGAAAATACGACGCAAGGATAGTCTACGCACCAGGAAGCAAGAACTACTTAGCTGATGCCCTTTCCCGGATGTATGAAGGAGAACCAGACTTGAATCCACTCTATGTCCACGATCATGCGCAAGAATTGGATGACATCTCGGATAACACGGTCTACGAGCAAGAATCAAACACAATGGAGCCCAGGCAGGAGTTCTCCCCTACTTCCCCTCCTTTCTCCTATACGGAGTACCCCAATGAGACCCCAGTACCCCCCGAAAGCCCCTGCGCAATTACTGCAGGAAACGATTGGGGTGACCAGTGTACTCTGCGAAGTATGCCACCGGAAGAACTCCAACATAGCGCACTACATTACTCACACTGTGACGCGGATCATTGCCCATATCATCAAAGGGAGATCAAATTTACGAACAACCATCCTAGACGACGGGGAAAATCGACCCCTTACCCACCTAGTGAAGGACCGAGCCCCCCAAGTACAGAAATCGACCCGAGCCCTGTGGAGTCGCCCGAAATTAATGACTGGGAATGGCAACAAACCACCGGCAGAAGACCAGTTAGTGCAGGAGAAGGGCCGTCCACCCTTGCCCAGCCAACGCCCAGGTCTTATGCAGTTCCGGCACTGCTAAACCCGGAAGCTCCAGCATTCCAGATGCCGGAGCCAGAGCCAATAGAAAACCTTACGACCGAGACAATAGCGGCATTCCAAATGCCAGGACCTGATAGCCCAACACCCATTCAGCGAGCGGAACGGCTAGAAACCCTAACCAATGAGACAATAGTCTCGGTAATGCCCATGACAATGACAGAATACCGGCGTGGGCTTTACGATGTCACCGAAGACAACGTGGAGGATGACCCACCTGAGACAACCAGAGGAGGCGAGATGGAAGACGAACGCGACACCTTACGGACAGTCAATGAAATGGTCGGAACGTTGCGAGCAGACATGGTAGCAGCATACCGGAAAGAACCCATTTGGAAAAAGGTAAAGGAGAATATGGACTCCGCAGGAGACTTGTCCTCTTACAAGGTGGCAAACGGAATGGTATACGCAAAAACCAGATACGGAGAAGACTGCCTGTATATCCCGAAAGGCCCCGCATATGGAAACATGATGTTAAGAGAATATGTTATTAGCGAAATTCAGAACAAGGGCCACCACAGTGTTGAACGAAACTTAAGGTACGCGACAGAGTACCTATTTTGGCCTGAAATGCGGAAAGACTTTAGAGCGTATGTAGCCCAGTGCCATACATGCCAGGTGAATAAGGAACCTACCAAATTGCCAGAAGGAAAGGCCCAAACAATTACCCTGCCATCAGAAATCTTCGAATCAATAGCCATTGATTTTGCTGGACCCTTCCACAACTCATGGGGATACGATACGATTCTGGTTGCGATGGATAGCTTTTCAGGATTCACGTGGCTTATACCTACAACGAAGCAAGTAACAGCACTGGCAACCTGGCAACTGCTACACAACAAAATATTTACACCCCATGGCTACCCAACATCTCTAGTAAGCGACAGGGACCCAAGATTTGAGTCACATGTGTGGAGACAACAGTGTCGATCGTTAGGCATTGAACACAACAAGCCGGCACCAGGCCATCACGAAACCAATGGACAGGTCGAAAGAAAAATCCGAGAATTAAGGACAGCTCTCCGAAACCTAGTCAACGCCAGAAAAAACAATTGGTTTGATGCCATACCAGAAACAGCAGCATATCTGTATGCGGGATGGTCAGAAACTCTTGGCATGGCACTATATAAAGCCATTCTCGGAAAAAATTACCCACTACTGCCCCTAGCAAACTTCAAGGACTTCCCAGTACCGGCGGCCGACGAATTACTGAACAGGCACCAAGCAATCCGGAGCGCGGCATTCAATGCGATCAAAATGGCACGGTTCAGAAGCACGAGAACGGCAGCGAAACTAAGCAGACACCATATACCGATAGGGAAGGGAAACTTGTTACTGGTATACGGAAGTTTATTCGCAACAGAATCAGGACGCAGCAAGATATTGCAACCACGCTGGCGTGGACCTTTCAAGATAATTGGACACGATGAGCATACACAAAACTACACGGTAGAAATGGATGGCAGAATGTACAGAAACCGAGAAGCGACATTTCATGCTTCCACCGTGAAAAAATATTATCCGAACGATGATGTCTCTTTTCCTGCCAGAAGCCACGCAAAACCACCCCCGATCGTGGTAAACAAGAAACCGGAATGGGAAGTGGAAACCATACGAGACCACAGAAGACGATATGACCGTGACCAGTTCCAAGTTAAATGGATGGGGTGCCCGGAAACAGGAAATAGCTGGGAACCCCTTGAGGGACCGGAAAACGCAATGGAAGCGGTTAATCAATGTTGGGAAGACAACAAACCGCAGGACGAGCTACCCTCTACAATAAACCATGTGATGGTGGCGTGGAGCCCAACCCTACCAGAAATCCAGCACCTGCGCCCTGACACAGACCAAGGAATACACGACGGATTCTGGTCAGCCCACTTTGAAAGCGATTGCGAAAGCAGCGAAGATGAGAATCGGGTAATGGAAGATGAGGCGGCATACCTAGCCCAGCTGGCCGAGGTGGAGTACAGGCAATAACGAAAGAAAAGAACACTCCATCCAATGGCCTTACGATGTCAAACAATGTGCAAGTACCTTGGAGACTGCGCCATCAGCTAATGGGACTGTTGGTGAACCATGATATTATCCCTGGACGATACCTTACACACCGACTATTCATACACATCTGCAACAAATGCTTTGAAATAACAACAGAATCGACGGGACGAATGTGGGGGGAATCAGTGTCAGATGTTTTCTGCTTTGGTAGCGGGTGCTACCTGAGCACAGAAAAATGTGATGGTTGCATGGAGATGGAAGAAACCGCAATTAAACAGCAACCCCGTTCCTATAAAGACCTAAGCCAGGCCAACACCTAAGCGAGGTCACCACCGAAATATAAATACCACCCACCAGCCTCTAAACCATCGAAGAAAACAGACCACCCCACCAAACCTCCCAACCTTTAACCCCTTACAAAAATTCTTCACCATATTACAAACTTACCCTTACGCGAGAATGTAAATTCCAAAAATGTTGAACTACGCAGAAGTCAGCATCAAGGGACGAGACCTCATTTTGGGGTACTTACTTTACCGAGAAATCATTCAAGAAGACGCATACTGGAAGATTTTTTACATCGACCACTGCAAGGATTGTGGACGAATCGTTGTCCAGATGGAGGTATGGGAGGACCGGATAGTTCGGAAACTTGTGGACCTGGCACATTATTGGGAGTTTGGTTACTTTGTGCGCGGAGCACCATGCAGGGAGTGCTTGGAAAGATGGTTAGAGGTGCGGAGTACATGTTGCAGGACGACTTGAGATTGCTGCAAGATAGCGATGACATTGAGGATGGATCCTATCCGGAGAATAGCGGGACTACCGGCCATTAGCGGTTCATTGGGATTTCCTTACATTGTTTTGTTTTGGTGACATTGTTATTTTATTTTGGGAGTGTAACCGGTACGGGTTACTATTGTTTCATGTTTTGTTTCGCAGTATCGGTTGATACTTGTATTGTTTCGTGTGCGATCGGCTGATACACACCTTGTTTTATGTTTTGTTTCCCAGTATCGGTTGATACTTGTATTGTTTCGCGTACTATCGGTTGATACATATATTGTTTTATGTTTGCTTCACAGTATCGGTTGATACTTGTATTGTTTCGTGTGCTATCGGTTAATACACACAGTGTTTTATGTTTGGTTTTATAGTATCATTTGATACTTGTATTGTTTCGTGTGCTATCGGCTGATACACAGAATGTTTTGCAATGTCGCTCATACTGGAGATAAGCGATATGCTGTATTTAAAGACCGCTGATTCCCGCCATGGAAACACCAGACTTCGACAGACAGTATTCTTAAATATACTTGGTTGAACGGTTACTTCTTTGATCTCCTATTACACCCCGTTCGAAGCCTCCTCTAGCAAGCAGCGCTCGCTTCGTGTTGATCACGAGGCCATCTGCTCCTAGCGTACCGCTACGTGACTAGGGCCTGGCCCGAACACGTTACACTGAAAGTTCAGCTGTGGCCTAGCTTTCTTGTCATGCTATCACCAAATTGCTTCTCTGGTTGCTTTTAGTGTGGCCATCGTGTGTCCATGTATTTCCTTCATCTAGTCAGCATATGTGGTAGCTCCTGGATTTCGAGCTTCTTGCTCCATTACACACTCCGTCTGTGGGTGGTATCTATAGTTTGCATAGAATGGGGTCAGTCCATGCATACTTATAATAGCGTTATTGTGGGCATGTTCCGCTGGTAGGAGCAGTTGGTGCCAGTCATCCTGATCATAGTTTACGAAGCTTCAGAGATAGCCTTCCAGCACTTGGTTCGTTCTTTCTGTTTGCCCCTCCGTTTGAGCATGGTATGCCCTTGACGTTTTTCGCTTAATGCCTAGGAGTTTGCAGAAAGATTCCCAAAATTCTCATGCGAACTTTCCATCCATGTCTGAGATGATCTCTGTCGGTAGCCTATGCAATTTCCATATTTCTCAGAGAACGGTCTGAGCTATGTCTCTTGCTGTAGCATTTCTCTTGAGACCTATGAAATAGACCATCTTGGTGAAGTGGTCGACCACTACCATGATCTGAGTCTTATCTTCTGACTTTGGTAGCTGCATTATAAAGTCTGTTGACATAGAAGTCCATGCCGCGTAGAGTATTTCCAATGGCTGTAGAAACCCATACCTTGTGTATCATGGCGCTTTGTTATGTTCACACTCATCACAGGATTGTACATAGTCATTTATCTATTGCATAAGCCCTTTTCAGTAGAAGTCCCTTGTTAAGATTTCTACTGTCTTTTTTCAGACCAAAATGCCCTGTGACTCTGAAGTTGTAGCTGCATTGAGCAATCAGTGTTTGTAGGGCTTGTCCTTCAGGATGCATAACTGTCCTTTGTAGTAAAGAAGGCTATCCACTAACGTCCAATGTGTTGGTATCTCTTTTCCCTCATCCGGGAGCCTCTCCAACTCCTCTCTCCTTACCTTCTAGTCCTGGTCCGTCCTCCTCTTTTCCTCCACCTGTCTTATGAATTGGGCATCAAATTTTCCTGCCATAGCTTTCACAACCACTGCATTGGTTAACACAGTTTCTTTGGTTGTCAGGGCCTTGTGCCTTCACTGATCAAATTTATCGAAGTGTTGGTTTTACTACTTTTCCTCTCTCAGCTGAATGGCTTTGGTTGAAGTTTTGACCACCCTAGTTCTTGTCCTTCCAAATCCTCCCTGGCCCCTCCCGGTATGATCTAGCTCAATTGCTTCTTGCAGCTCTTTATCATTAATCCTTTCTAGGATGAGTTGTGCAACTCATTTGCCCTTCTCTGCATGATAGTCCTGGTTCTTCAAGTTGAATAGGAACATGTTCATCTCTTCCCCGTAGTTTCTGTGAATAGCTCCTGCCCTTACCATGACCTCATAGTGGACGCCAAAGCCACTTCTAGGAGCTACTCAGCTGTAGGATCCCAACGGCAAGGCTAAAGCTTTTCCAGTAACCACTGTTGCTTGTCCACGAGCCAGCACTACTGTCCCCTTCAGGGCATAGATGTCATGTTCGGCAGCTTCTCTAGAGCCCCGTATTGGAATCTGAGCTTCTGGCTGTAATCTCATAGCTCGGGTATATTGCGGCTCTCGTGTTTCCTGACCTGGACTGGGTTCACCCTCCCTTCCTACCACAATAACTATAGCCTTCTTAAAAGGTGTGGAGTTTAAGACTGACAGTTTCTTGCTTTGCGCAGCTCTCCTCTCAGGATGGTACTATGGCTATCTGCTTAATGCAACCGGCTTTCCACCAGTTGACCCTGGTCGGTACCCAATTTTGAAGCTAAAATTGGCTAACCTCTGTACCCACCTTATCGGTCTGGCACTCCAGGCCTTGCTCGTGAGGTAGTATTGTAGATTCAGATAATCAGTAAATACCGTGATGGGTTCCCTTGTTCCTGCCAGGTAGTGACGCTATTCTTTGAATGCTGCAACTATGGCAAGCAACCCTTCATCATGAACATGGTGGTTGCATTCCACCGAGTTGAGCTTCTGGGAGTGAAATCTGGCCATGTGAAGCCTTTTCTCGATGTACCATGACGGTATACACCTTATGGCAAAATCACTTGTATCTGTTTCCACCACCATATTTCCCTCTAGGTGGAAATACGCCAAAATGGGAGCTATCACAAAGTGTTCTTTCAGGAAGTGCAAAGCCTCCTCCTGCTCCTTTCTCTAGGCGAATCCCTTTGGGTCGCCTTTCAACAACTCTGTTATGGGATTACAAGTACTCGAGAAATTCGTAATGAATCTGCTGTAGAAATTTGCAAACCCTACCAAGATTTGTATGTTCTTTACAGGCTCAGGTCTCTTCCATTCCCTTATGGCTTTAACCTTTCAATCACTGATAGTGATCCCATCTGTCATCACTATGTATCCCAGAAATTCCCCCGTCTTGGTGTGCAATGTGGATTTGGTGATAGACACTACCAGCTGATATTTCTGCAACTCGGACAATACCTTGTTGACTAGTTTAATATGGTCTTCCCCACTCTTGGAGTAGATCAGAACGTTGTCTATGTACACCACTACTCCTAAGCCTAGAAACCTTCTTAGAACCACGTGCATCATGTTTTGAAAGATAATAGATGTGTTCACTAGCCCAAATGCTATTACCCAGTACTTGTAATGACTGTATCGAGTGCAAAAGGTGGGTTTCCACTCATCACACTTTTTAATGGGTATTAAGTGGTACCTATCCTTTAGGTCCAACTTGGTAAAGATATATGACCCAACTACTAGATCTCGGAGTTCACGCATGAGCAGTAAGGGGTACTTGTTGGTAATTGTAACCTTGTTAAGCAGATAGCAGTCCACACATAGTCTCAGTCACCCATCAGGCTTCAGCACAAACAATATAGGTGCACTTGCGGGGAACTGACTTGGTGTTATTTTTCCTTCTCACAGCATCTTGCCAAGGTATTCTTGCAATGCCCGTAGTTCCTTTTCAGATAACAGGTATATTGGCCCCCATGGGGGCTTTTCGCCTTTGACAACCTTGATCTGATGATCAATGGTGTTATGATTTGGGAGCTGTTCCACTGCCTGAGACAGGAAGAGATCAGCATACTTCTACTAAGGCTTTGGCAGGGTTTCCATAACTACTGTCTTTAGGTCCTTTGGATCTGCGATTCAGCCCATGTATCTCGCGGCAGGGTCTGAGGCCACTGTCTCATGCCGCTCCTTCCGGATTGCTTCAACCTCTGGTTCCAGGTGTTCTCTATGGTGCTCTGCCGAGAATGTCCATTTGCTCACACCTTCTATGAATGATGGAGGCTGTTGGCGATGCCACTAACCAATTAGTATTATGAAGTCATTTATCCCCTACCACACAACCTCACACGTAATTCCTGAGCAATATCAGTTAGCCCCAATCTCCAGCAGAATAGGGGTCATATAGCACCTTCCCACATTTTGGGAACCTGTGCTGTTGAACCCTGTTATACCAACCAGATTCTCTCATTGTATGATTGCTATGCCGAATCTTTGGACTAGTGCTTCCCGTGTAACAAAGATCTGTGAGCCTGACTCTAATAACACGTGAATCAGTACTCGTTCTCCTTGTATTCGCAGGTAGGCTGTACCTTGTGGTCACATGAAATGTGTGGTTGTTGGGATTTAAGTTTTCAGTCATTTTGATTCCCCCATAGGGTTACTCTGTCTTTGTTTAAGGGACATGTTAGTTTGGGGCATTCACTAATCTTATGTGTTTCTTATTGTGCCCTCACAATTTTGGCCATTTAGGCCTCCTCAGAAAAACCCAGTCACCTGTGTATGCATCCCCTTTCATGCTGTCTTTCCCCTCAGTGATGATATTTAATCATGCTAGTCTATACCACCAGTGCGTAGATAAGAGAGCGACCTCTGTAACCCAGCCTCAGGCATTCAACCCCTGCTGTTGCATACGATCTAAGACAGGTACGCTGTCCTTTGTCTCACCTAGCAATCTGCAGGCTACTGAGTTGCTGTCACCAGTGGCGCCATCCTGGTAACTGGAGAAGCACCTGCAGGTAGTCCTGCACTATTGCGACTCATTTCCTGTGCATCACCTTTGAGGAAAGCGTTGTGGTGCACTGAGTTGCCCCCTGTAACAGTCCTCTCTTCTTCTTTGTCAGGTTTGAATCTTCTCTACCCAGGTCAGAACACAATGTCTTGCAATCCCGCGTCCAGGTCAGAGGTCACTCTTCATTGCATTCACTTAAGATAGGTTAACTTTCTCCGTTATACACAGTTCGCTATTCCTCTTGCACTTCTGTCCCTGCCCACGCTCAGAACCCAGTCAATGGGGTTTTCTGACAACCTTGAATAAGCCATTGCCCTGGCTCAGAACGTAGGTCGTAGTTTATATAGTGGGGTCCCCGCTGTCCAATCCGTTCCCCTTCTTGATCCAACAACTCTCAAAGTCTTGGCCCTGGTGGCACACAGGTTCAGTTTGCTACTTGCCTTGTGGCGGTATTCGAAACCTCTATGTTTCGGGGCCTAAACCTCACTGCTTTCTACTATCCTATCATTGTGACATTGGCTCCCTTGGTACAAACTCCCCCACTTGTAGTTGGTGAGTCCGCACTAGGTGTAGCTTTTATTTTCCTCGCGTTCGTCGACCAATATTTGGGGTATTCCCTCATGGGCCGCTTTCTAGCCTGTAAGCTCAACCACTTGAATCTTGATTGGTTTGTTGACCTGGGTGAACGGTCTTGGCTTGAAGGTCCCAGGTGCTGTCTTCCTTTGGTACTTGCTAGATCGCCCTTCCTCCTTGCCTCGATATTACTCCTTTTCTCTGTCCTCCTGCAGTCCTTTCAATAGTCCTGAACACCCTGACAAGCATGACGGATTGTCCTATTGTTGCGTTTCCCAGTTGCGAAAAGCCTCCTCGTGGTTGCTGACCGTTCAAAGGTGCCCCAGCCATTGGACGTCAGTGTCATACCACTTATGAGACTGCCACTCCAGTATTGCCTCAGGTAGTGTAACGGGAGCACTACTAGGAAGATGGATCCCCAGGTTGCGACCACACCGAACAACTTCAAACTTATCGCCACAAGTTTACAGGTATGTAAGAGTAAAGTAAACAGTAAAACTTAATATCATTAAGCCTGACGCTTTACTCTATTAAGGTCTCGAGAGGACTGATTGTGGGAGTAGGAGAGTTCTCGCATAGACTTTTCAGGTAGTTTTATCTTGTGCCAAAAACTCCCCCATCAGTTTACTCCAACCATTTGAGTAGACGCTTCTCCGCTAAGGGTGGTCCGACATGTCTCCTCGCACACTATTCGGGTGTGCATGTATCGACACACTCTAGTCAGCGTTCACCTTATGCAGTTATCTTTTCTGCGGCGCATTTCCATTTTACCCGCTGGGGTGAAAACCTCTTGGCATCGATGTCTTGCTGTAACGACCCAGCACATGTGAGCTATGGCAGCCGGAACCTACACCCATACAGGTAGCTCGGAGGCGAACTGGTAGGAACCGGCAGGCAAGTGAGTACTTGACCTACGGAGACCCGATGGCCCGGGCTCCGAGATGAGCAGACTTAGTGGACAAGTATCTAGGTACATGGCTACGCCCAAGGTTGGTGTCAGCGTACTTAGGGACCTATGAAGGGCCAATAAACAGCTAGGCTGGGTAACTAGAGAAAGGCCGAATGTGTCTATCCCCAGAAGAGGGATAGATAGGGTAACAGGAGAAAATCCACTTGTCCACCGGACAAGATTACCCTACCCACAGAACAGGGTTACCCTGCCTTGAGGCTTGGATTACCCTGTTCAAGGACCTGAGTTACCCTACCTGCCAATACGAAGTCCCTCGGGGAGTTTGGGAAAAATGACTGGAATGTTTGTCACACGAAGCCATGCATAATACTGGAATCTGGGGTTCCGGGAGATGCTATTGGGCGAGCTACGCAGCTACGAAGAAGCTGTAAATTGAAGACATTATTCCTATCATGCCCCTCCGGCCCCGCCTTGAGGCCCGGACGTCATGGGCAAACGGTTGTGTAGTTGTGTGCAGTCTAGCAAAGGAGGATCTTTGGAGACCCGCTTGCAACACCGTATACGTTGCTGCCGTCCGGTCGACCGTAAGCTGTTCGCAGGATATATAAGGGGGCATAGGGTGGAAGGTGGAGTACCTCCTCCAAGTTGTTCGGAGTAAAACGGACCAAAACTGACGGAGTTAACGGGAGTTAACCGTGGGGGTCCCGAAGGTAGTCCCGGGTGGTGCCGGGACGACTGGGAACGTTTTGCACCTACCACGCCCAAGGATGTCCCCAACGCCATAGGCTCTGAGAGGGAAGTGCAGAGACACTAAAAGCATGATTCCTACCGCAGGTAAGGTGTATCCGAGGTAGTGGTCGTGGGTAGCGCCCATTGGATCACTCCTGGACCACCGTACCCTGCGGAAGACACCGGAAGCCCGAGACTCGTAAATAGTAGATAGATAAACCGCTCACGGTAGCTTCCGGCGTCAAGAAGAAATCAACGCGCATGGGAAGGGTGTCATAGATAGTCTAGTTCAGCAAGGGGTCTTGACAGTTAGCCACTGGCAAGTCCCCGATGCGCAGAGGTTTTCACTCCGGCGGGCAGAATGGAAATGCGCCGCAGAAACGATATGCACATAAGGTGAACGCCGACTAGAGCGGGTCGACACATACATGCCCGAAGGGGGTGTCAGGAGACGTGTCGGACCGCCCTTAGCGGAGAAGGGTGTACTCGAACAGTTGGAGTAAACTGATGGGGGAGTTTCTGGCATAAGATAAAACTACCTGAAAGTCTATGCGAGAACTCTCCTACTCCAACAATCAATCCTCTCGAGACCTTAATTGAGTGAAGCGTCAGGCTTAACGATATTAAGTTTTACCGTCTACTTTACTCTTACATTTGTGTGAACTTTTGGCGATAAGTTTGAAGTTGTTTGGTGCGGTCGCAAACTTGGGATCCATCTTCCTAGGGGTGCCCCCGTTACACTTGCCAGTAGCTAACAGTCAAGACACCTCATGAACTAGACTATCTGTGACACCCTTCCCATATGCATTGATCTCTACTTGACTCCGGAAGCTACCGTGAGCGGTTTATCTGTCTACTATTTACGGGTCTTAGGCTACCCGTGTCTTCCGCAGGACACGGTAGTCCGGGAGTGATTCAATGGGTGCTACCCATGACCACTACCTTGGATCTACCTTACCTGTGGTAGGAATCATGCTTTTAGTGTCTCTGCACTTCCCTTTCAGAACCTATAGCTTTGGGGACACTTGCAGGCTTGGTAGGTGTAAAACTCTCCCAGTCGCCCTAACAGCACCCGGGACTACCTTTGGGACCCCCACAGTTAACACCCGTTAACTCCACCAGCTTTGGTCCATTCTACCCTGAACAACTTGGAGGAGGTACTTCACCTTCCACCCTCTGTCCCCTTATATATCCTGCGAACAGCTTGCGGTCGACCGGACGGCAGCGACGTGTACTCTGTTGCAAGCAGGTCTCCAAAGATCCCTCTTTGCTAGATTGCGCACAACTACACAAGCGTTTGTCCATGACGTCCGGGCCTCAAGGCGGGGCCGGAGGGGTATGATAGGAATAGTGTCTCCAATTTACAGCTTCCTCGAAGCTACGTAGCTCGCCCAATAGCATGCCCCACAACCCAAGATTCCAGTATTATGCATGGCTTTGCATGGCAAACATTGCAGTCAATTTTTCCAAACTCCCCAAGGGACTTCGCATTGAAAGGTAGGGTAACTCAGGACTTTGGGCAGGGTAACCCAAGCCCCATGGTGGGGTAACCTTGCCCTGAGGGTAGGGTAACCTTGTCCAGTCGGCAAGCTGACTTTTTCCTGTTACTCTGTCTATCCCGTCACCGGAGATAGACACTTCTGACCTTTCTCTAGTTACCCTGTCTAGCTGAGTAACCGCCCCTTCTGGGGTCCCTAAGTACGCTGACACCGCTCCCGGGTGTATCCAGGTACCTAAGTCTATGACCAGCCAATTCCGTTCATTCTCAGAGCCCGGGCCATCGCGTCTCCATAGGTCAAGTACTTACTTGCCTGCTAGTTCCTCCCAGTTCGCCTCCTGGCTACCGGTATGGGTATAGGTTCTGTCTGCCATAGCTCATGTATGCTGGGTCGTTACAGGTAGTCAGTCCTCGACCATTTTCCTCCCTGCTATTTCTTGTAGATTGGCCTTGATATTCAAGTTTTCTATCTGCCAGTGGTACTTGTCGATAGCCTTCTCATACTTGATTTTTCTCATCTGTCCCAAAGCTTTCCAGTCCTCGTTGACTGGTGACAATGGTGGGATTATTCCACACCGGAATGTTTCCCATCTCAGCAATTCAGAACAAGTAGCATACCCTTCAAGCCCTTCTATGCTTTTCCTATACCAGTTGCTGAAGAGTGTCATATCAGCACCCTTCGTCCTTCTTGGACATGTATAATTCTATCTTTATCCTCCATCGATAGCATGGGATTTCGGCTGAGGTTGTCCTGGCAGGCGTGTAGCTAGGTCTTAACGTCCTAGTAGGGCCTAGCTTCATATACGAAGGGAGGGTCAGGGGGCTTTTTCTGCTGCAAGGCAGTCTGTCGAGCCAAGTTCTTGGCTAGCTGCAGTATTATTTGGTATTCCTCCTCTTCCTTAGCCATCCACGGCATTCCCACTGGCAGTGCACTACGCTGATGGCTTGGTCCTTCCCCACTATTGCACAATCTGTCATCTCCAGGGTTGAGGCCTCCTGCTCCTCCAGCCATACTAGGGGGTGCTATTGTTTCTTCCTGTCCTCCTCCCATAGTTTCTGGTCAAGGTTCTCTTTCTGCGTGCTTTTTCCCTTTCTCTTGTTGGGATGGCTCGGACCATTCTCTTCCAGTTTCTCCATCATGATTTGATCCCCCCTGATTTGAGCCTAACCCTGTTTGTACCAGTGCGGTCATTCCCCTGGAGGACTGGGCTAACATCTGTGTCATGCTCTGTTGCATGTCCCTTAGCCCTGCCGTAACTCTTTTATCAAGTGTCTATCGCTCTGTAATGAACTGCAGTTCCCCGTTCCCCTGGCAGCGTCATTCTTTTTCTAACTCCTTCCGAAGTTTATCCAGGCCTCTTTAAAGCTCTTGGTCCCTACTTACCGATTTTTGGATAGTGCATCCCAGGTTCTGGTGCAGCTGTCCACCATTGGCTGCTTGTTGATCTAACCATCCCCGCATACACGTGAAGGTGGCCTCGGTTACCTTCTCAAATCTCCTGATCTCTGCGACTGGTTCCCCTTCTAGCTTCCAGCTCCTGTTTTTCTCCACAGTGCCAACCCAGCTCCCGCCACCCTTTCCCCTTACAGCAGTCATTTTCTTACTTCTGTAAGACCTTCTGCTGTTTCCTTTCCCTTGTCAGACAGCATTCCATAGGTGACCATCTGGTTGTTCTGAGTTTTCGTTACACTTCGGTCCTGCCAGTGGATCAGTGTCCTAATATATGCAGTAAAGGCACCCAAGTCGCTAGTGCCTGTGGCAGTCAGGGTTCCAGAGTGTGACCTTTGTCTGCTTCGCTTCTTTCTTATGCTTTGGGTGGGACCCCTGGGTACTGGTGGTCTTGACCAGTTTCCAGGTGTGGAGGTGAAACCTAGCCGTCCCCGTGGAATGTCACCTCCTGGCCTGGATGGTGCTGGTGATAGTGGGTATGGGCTATGCTGACCAGACTCCTACCCACTGTTAAGATGTTGCTACCTCCCTCTGCGCAACATGTCCTTGTCACTAGAATCCTCGGATCCTTCATCGATCCTTGGTTGCGACATCTTGTCTTCCCTCCATAGAAGTGTGAGGTTCTCCAAGATCCACTTGATCCCATGATCCATGAAATAGAAGAAAATGTCTTCATCCAGGAATACCTCGCTTAGGGTGAGGTCAAATTCGATCTCAAGTAGGTGTGGGTTGCTTTCAAGGTAAACTTGAAATGGGTAGTGGATGGTGCTAGATAAGCGGCCTTCCAGGCTCATTTGAGAATGTGGTTGTGAGCCTTGGTAGTGTAGAAGATATCAATATAGCTTTAGGTGGTAGCCAAGTCTAAGGACAAGCGAGTCAGGACAAAGGCCTGATACGTGACGAAGTGATTGCTAGGAAGGCTCCCTTGAAAGTTCTGAATAGAGGTATGATAAGACGTGTATCATATAATGGAGATATTGATAGGATCTCTTCTTTCTCGCAGATGATTCTGTAAAAGCGTGGGGGGCACCTTGATATTTATATTCTGCCTCTGGATGTTTGGGGACTATCTTAATTTCCCCTACTTCTCTGATGCGGACTTCCTAGACACGGGAAACCTTTACTCCATTTCACTCTGAATTCTTGGGACAGCGGGGAGCCTGTGATTACCCCAGTCCTCATATTGTTCTCTCTGTCCATAGTTACTTGAGCCCTTCCGCCGTGGCAAATAGTTGCTGGTTCTTTCTTTACATATGGAGTGATCAGCTGTGATGATAGACTTGTCAATGCGGCTGGGCGTACTACCCACCTCTGTCAACCCACAGGAGACATGCTGCAGTTTTATCACACCAATGGCGTTTAGGCCTTGTTACGCTCAGGGTTGACCTTTCATGCAGTCGGCCATCACCGAGCTCTACCCTGTCATATCTCAGAGTATGGGGAAATGATCATGTAACCAGTGCGGGTACTAGGTTAGTTTATGTTGCGTTTCACGCGCATTGCTTGATACTGGTATTGTTTTGTGTGCTATCGGTTCATTCACACATTGTTTCATGTGTGGTTTCATCAGTATCGCTTGATACTTGTATTGTTTCCTGTGCTAGTGATTGATACACAGGTTTTTTTATGTTTGGTTTCACAGTATCATTTGATACTTGTATTGTTTCATGTGGTATCGGTTGATACACACAAAGTTTTGGAATATCGCTCATACTGGAGATAAGTGATATGCTGTAACGACCCAGCATACATGAGCTATGGCAAACGGAACCTATACCCATAGAGGTAGCCAGGAGGCGAACTGATAGGAACCGGCAGGCAAGTAAGTACTTGACCTATGGAGGCCCGATGGCCCGGGCTCCAAGAATGAACAGAATTGGCTGGTCAGCGTACTTAGGGACTTATGAAGGGGCAGTTGCTCAGCTAGACTGGGTAACTGAAGACAGGTCAGAAAGGTCTATCACCAGCGACGGGATAGGCTAGGTAACAGGGAAAAGTTAACTTGTCCACTGGACAAGGTTACCCTACTCTCGGGATCACGTTACCCTGCCTTGGGTCTTGGGTTACCCTACTCAGAGTCCTGAGTTACCCTACCTTTCAATACAAAGTCCCTTGGGGAGTTTGGGAAAATTCACAGGAATGTTTGTCACGCGAAGCCATGCATGATACTAGAATCTGGGGTTCCGGGGGATGCCATTGGGCGAGCTACGTAGCTTCGAGGAAGCTGTAAATTGAAGACATTATTCCCATCATACACCTCCGGCCCCGCCTTGAGGCCCGGACGTAATGGGCAAACGGTTGTGTAGTTGTGTGCAGTCTAGCAAAGAGAAATCTTTGCAGACATGCTTGCAACACCGTATACGTCGCTGCCGTCCGGTCGACCGTAGGCTGTTCGCAAGATATATAAGGGGGCTTAGGGTGGAAGGTGGAGTACCTCCTCCAAGTTGTTCGGAGTAAAATGGACCAGAACTGGCGGAGTTAACGGGTGTTAACCGTGGAGATCCCGAAGGTAGTCCTAGGTGGTGCCGGGGCGACTGGGAGAGTTTTACACCTACCAAGCCCAAACGTGCTACCAACGCTATAGGCTCTGAAAGGGAAGTGCAGAGACACTAAAAGCATGATTCCTACCACAGGTAAGGTAGATCCGAGGAGGTCGTCATGGGTAGCGCCCATTGGATCACTCGCGGACTATCGTGCCCTGTGGAAGACACCGGAAGCCCACGACCCGTAAAGAGTAACTAGATAAACCGCTGACGGTAGCCTCCGGAGTGAAGTACAGATCAATGCATATGGGAAGGGTGTCATAGATAGTCTAGTTCATGAGGTGTCTTCACTGTTAGCCACTGGCAAGACACCAATGCGCAGAGTTTTTCACTCCGGTGGGCAAAATGGAAATGCACCGCAGAAACGATAACCACATAAGGTGAACGCCAACTAGATTGTGTCGACACATGCATGCCCGAAGGGTGTGCTAGGAGACGTGTCGGACCACCCTTAGCGGAGAAGGGCGTACTCAAATAGTGGGAGTAAACTGATGGCGGAGTTTCTGGCATAAGATAAAACTACCTGAAAGTCTATGCGAGAACTCTCCTACTCCAACAATCAATCCTCTCGAGATCTTAATTGAGTAAAGCGTCAGGCTTAACGATATTAAGTTTTACCGTCTACTTTACTCTTACATCTGTGTGAACTTTTGGCGATAAGTTTGAAGTTGTTTGGTGCGGTCGCAACCTTGCGATCCATCTTCCTCGGGGTGCCCCCGTTACATATGCTGCATTTAAAGACCCCTGATTTCCACAATGGAAACAGTAGACTTCAACAAACAGTATTCTTAATATACTTGGTTGAACAGTTACTTCTTTGATCTCCTATTACACCGTGTTGGAAGACGCCTTTTGCAAGCAGGGCTCGCTTTTTGATCAAGAAGCCATCTGCTCCTATTATACCGCTACGTGACTAGGGGCTGGCCCGAACATGTTACATTTTTTCAACCTCAACAAGTAGTTAAGAAGCCCGCCCGGACCTGGTCTGATCAACCGTCGAAAGTCCAACAATGAAGAAGCTAGCTGTGCGGAGCGGTAGAACCACGAAAGGTTCGGCTGCGCAAACACGACACTATTGAGTTACTAGAGACTTGAAGTGGGAAGCAGGTCCCACGAGATGGCATTACCCAAAGAAGACAACCCCAGAAACCGAAAGGGACAAAGAGCAATTTCCCAATTGACGCAGCAGAAAGACAATTCGCTAAAGATTTGGCCACGCAGACCTTTAGAGAATCAACCGACGAGTTAGCAAAGGCAGCAACCAGCCTTCCTGGGTTCTTTCCACCCAGCCCCAGCCAGGGAAAGGCACCAGCGCAACGACCAAAGAAAGACAGCCTACCTGTCGGCACAGCTAAGAAGAAAGATGTGGACGAAGAAACATCAGATCACTCGGTAGTAAAGGAACTGCCAGACTAGCCCCCCTACAACTCTTCAGAATCCTCGTCGAATGACAGCTCAAGTAATGAATAGTCCACACACAATATGTCTGAAGGAGAATCCGCCACGCTCCGGGCCCCGGACCCTGGCAAACAGGACCAAAAATCAAAGTACCGCTGCCACCCTTGTTCCCAGATGAAAAGAAGGATCTAAAACCTAAAGCATTGGATCGATTGGTAACGACTACTTCTCAATAACTTGCCCTACACAAAGTGGAAAAAGTCAAAGAGGGAAGTGGAGCGTGCTTTGGAAGTTTCTTTACCAGAAAAGCAGAGGAAGTATACCATCAAGCATGGAACCACTATGACCGTGAGCAAAAAATCCGAGGTATGACCACGATAGAATGCCTGAGAGATAGATTCCAATCCTCACGAAACACAGAAGAACTATATAAAAAGTTCAAGAATATCCAGCAAGTACAAAACAGGAAAACAGAAAGAATAACCATCGTCGCAACAGATCTTCTAATGTATCATGGACGATTGCCTACCAGGATGGTATTTTAGTACACATGGCGACAAAGACTGTATGAAGCAATGCATCCCAGACTACGCCAGGAGGTAGAACCCATGGAAGAAGAGGGAAACTCCTTTGGCAAGATAGTCAAATGGGCTGAACACAAGGACGCTATCCTGTATAAAACAGGAGTTTACCAAACCCATATAGTGCAGCAGAAGAACAGTAAAGGATCATTATCGCGAGACAATGCAAGCAAAAATAAACCATACTGCAACAATTCCAAAGACAAGAAAGATAAAAAGCAAAAATGACGAGAGGAAGACACATGTTTCGAATCTGGGAAAAAGAGGCACTATGCCAAGAACTGCTATGCCAAAAAGGGAAAAGGAAAAACAGCTAAGCGAGAGGCTAGCATAAACTACATGGAAGCAACTGAATACGACGAAGTGGAAATTAATTCGGTGGAAATGGAAAGCCTCCAAACACAACCAACACTAACAAGACGGGCCCGTGATGCACTAGAAGGAGCAATCTACATAGAGGGCCATCCAGCAAGGGTGCTATTCGATACAGGAACAATTGGTTGTAGCATTATCAGCACTACCTTTATCTCGACCCATGGCATACAAATGGAACCCCTACCCCAACCAACAACAGTCAACATGGCAATGAAAGGTTCTCCCTCCTCAAGCCACAAGATATATGGGCTGACCATAGGAATCGGGAAAAAGAAATGGACAAATCAGGAGATGTTCTTAGGAAACTTGGCAAAGTACAATGCCCTGATTGGAATACCATTCCTGAAAAGACACAATGCACTTATCAGGTGTGGGGACACAGCAGTGGAGTTTCCCGATAACAAACTATGAGTACTATGCAAACCCGCAAGCGGGGAATTCCGAACCGCGGTTAGAGATGCAACCTCAGCAACACTGTTAGAAGAGTCCAAGAATGTATTCCCGGACAAGGTCTCTGAAACACTACCTCCTGTGCATAAGATAAACCATCACATTCGGCTGAAAGACCCAACAGATCTAAAAAACCAACCAACATACTCAATTCCAGAAGCATACCAGGAGAAACTCATGAACTGGATGAACAAGAAATTACAAGCTGGAGTAATTGTACGACAGGAAGTTCCCAGAGTGGCATCTATATTTGTACAACCTAATCCAGATGGAAGGATCCGCCCCCTGGTGAACCTGAAAGTAAGAAACGATAACATGATCATGGATGGCCCATTGATCCCCGACCAACAGCAGATCCTTAACTGCATTGGACAAGCAAAATTCAGTAGTAAGATTGACCAGAGCAATACATACTTCCAAACACGAGTGCACAGGGACAGCGTTAAATTCAACTCATTCAAAACCCCATTTGGAGGATTTGTCAGCAAGGTAATGCTACAAGGAGACATGAATGCACCAGCAACATTTATGCAAATAATGTAAGACCTCCTAAGCAAATTCTTACATCACCTTGTATGGGTATACATTGATGATATTATCATATTCTCAGATACACCAGAAGAGCATGAAAGGCACATACGGCAGGTATGTGACCAGCTCAGAAAGGCAAAATTCTATGCAAGCAAGAGGAAGTCAGTACTATTCGCAGACAGGCTAGAAGTACTAGGACACATAGTGGATAGTGAAGGAATCCATGCATCCCCTCAGAAAATATCATCAGTCACAGGTTGGGAAATGTCCCGAAACAAAAAGGAATTGCAATGCTTTCTAGGAATAGTGAACTATGTAGCCCAGTTCCACCCACATCATGTGACCAGGACAGGACCATTAACGGACTTAATGGGGAATGCTGATTTCATATGAACAACTACCCATCAGACCGTATTCGAAATGGTAAAAAAGCGAATTATCGATCACCAAGTCATGCGGTCAATAGATATAAGAAGCAAGGAACCAATTTGCCTGGTAACGGACGCCTCTGGGTTAGAGATAGGGGCATGGATAGGAGAAGGACCCACCTATGAGATGGCTCAACCAGCCGCATTACACAGCAGGAAATTCACTAACATACAGATGAATTATGGAACCGCCGATAAAGCGGCCTTAACAATAGTGGAAGCGCTTAACCGGTTCCACAAGGTACTAAGCGGAAATTCCTTTACAATAGTTGCTAACTACCAACCCCTGACACTGGTACGGATGTCAAAGAACCCAAGCAGAACGCAAGTTAGATGGCTCAGTGCCTTAGGTAAGTACGACGCGAAGATAGTCTACGCACCAGGAAGTACGAACTGTTTAGCTGATGCCCTTTCCAGGATATATGACAGAGGATCCGACTTAAATCCACTCTGTGTACATGATCATACAAAAGAAGCGGATGATATCTGGGATAACACAGTCTATGAGCAAGAATCAAACACGATAGAACCTGAAGGAGATATCTCCCCTACCTCCCCTCCTTACTCATATACTGAGTACCCTAACGAGGCCCCTGTACCCGCTGAAAGCCCCTGCTCGATTACAGCAGGAAATGATTGTGGCGATCAGTGTACCCAGCGAAGCACACCATCTGAGGAACTCCAACATAGCATGTTGCACTACTCACACTGTTATGTGGATCACTGCCCATATCATCAGACCAAGATTAAATTCACAAACAACCATCCGAGATGGAGGAGAAACCCAACTCTAGACCCATCTAGTGAAGGACCAAGCCCCCCAAGCACAGAAATTGACGCAAGCCCTCCGGAGTCCCACGAAATCAAAGACTGGGAATGGCAACAAACAATCGGCAGAAGACCAAATAGCGCTGGGGAAGGGCCGCCCCCCATTGCCCAGCCGACACCTAGATCTTATGTAATCCCAGCACTGCCGAACCCGAAAGCCCCAGAACGCCAAATGGCAAAACCAGACAGTCCACCACCGATAGAGGATCTTACCGGTAAAACCATAGCGGCATGGCGAATGTGAGGACCAGACAGCCCACCACTGATGAGACGAGCAGAACGGTTAGAAAACGTCAACAATGAAATGATGGTTGTAGTGATACCCCCAACGATAAGTGAATATCGACGGGGACTTTCCGACACCTGAGAAGACAGGGAGGAGGATAACCAACCTGAGACAACCAGAGTGAGTAAGATAGTACATGAGCACAATATCTTACAAACAATCAATGAAATGACCGGGACATTCCACGTACATATGGCTGCAGCATACCGGAAAGAACCAATATGGCAAAAAGTCAATGAAAGTATGGACTCCACAGGGGATGTGTCCTCCTATAAGGTTGCAAATGGAATGCTATATGCAAAACCCAGATACGGGGAAGACCCCCTGTATATTCCAAAAGGCCCCGCATATGGAAGTACGACATTAAGGGAGTACGTCATTAGCGAAATCCACAACAAAGGCCACCACATTTCTGAACAAAACTTACAGTACGCTACCGAGTACCTGTTTTGGCCTAAAATGCGAAAGGACTTCGGAGCATATATGGCCCAATGGCACACCTGCCAGATAAACAAGGAACCCACAAAGTTACCAGAAGGAAAGGTGTAACGTGTTCGGGCCAGGCCCTAATCACGTAGTGCTACGAGAGGAGCAGATGGCTTCTTGATCAACAAGAAGCGAGCCCTGCTAACTAAAGGAGTCTTCAAACAGGGCGTAATAGGAGATCAAAGCGGTAACCGTTCAATCAAGTATATTAAGAATACTGTCTGTCGAAGTCTGCTGTTCCCTTCATGGAAATCAGCGGTCTTTAAACACAACATATCACTAATCTTCAGTATGAGCAATAGTTCAACACAATGTATGTATCAACCAATAGCACACGAAACAATACAAGTACCAAACAATACTGTGAAACCAACCATAAAACAATGTGTGTATCAACCAATAGCACACGAAACAATACAAGTATCAACCAATACTATGAAACCTAACATAAAACATTGTATATATCAACCAATAGCACACGAAACAATACAAGTATCAGACGATACTGTGAACCCAAACATAAAATAATCCAGTACCCGTACCTGTTACAAAAGGCCCCGACAATTGTCCTACCATCAGAAATCATCAAATCAATAGCCATTGACTTTGCATGACCCTTCCATAACTCATGGGGATATGATACAATCCTAGTTGCGATGGATAGGTTTTCAGGATTCACATGGCTCATACCTACAACTAAGCAAGGGAGGGCGGTAACAACCCGGGAACTTCTACGCAACAAAATGTTTACACCCCATGGCTACCCAACATCCCTAGTAAGCAATGCTGACCCACGATTTGAGTCACATGTGTGGTGACAGCAGTGTCGATCACTAGGCATTGAGCATATCAAGGCGGCATCAGGCCACTATGAAACGAATAGACAAGTCGAAAGGAAAATTCGAGAATTAAAAACTGCTCCGTGAAATCTCGTCAATGCAAGTCAAAACAATTGGTTTGATGGCATACTGGAAATGGCAGCATACCTAAATGCAGGATGGTCAGAAACCCTTAGTTTGTTACCATATAAAGCTATTTTTGGAAAAAACTACCCACTACTCCCCTTAGCAGAATTCAAGAACTCCGCAATACCGGCCACCGACGAATTGTTGAACAGACACCAAGCAATCCGGAATACGGCATTTAATACTATCAAATTGGCGTCATTTAGGAGTACAAGAACGGCTGCAAAATAGCACAAGAACCATACACCGATGGGGAAAGGTAACCTGTTATTGGTTTATGGAAGCCTTTTCGCAACGGAATCAGGACAAAGCAAGAGACTGCAACCGCACTGGCGAGGATCGTTCAAGATAACTCAATATAATGAACATATGCAAAACCATGCAGTAGAAATGGATGGCAGAATGTACAGAAACTGACAAGTAACATTACACGCATCTACTGTGAAACGATATCTCCCTAACGACAATACTGCCTTCCCCAGAAGAAGCCACGCAAAGCCGCCTCCGATCACGGTAAATAAAAATTCAGAATGGGAGGTGGAGGTTATACGGGACCACAGGAAGCGCTATGACCATGACCAATTTCTGGTAAAATGGGCGCGATCTCCAGAAACAGAAAACAGCTGGGAACTGCTCGAAGGGTTAAGAAATGCAATGGAACTGGTAAACCAAAGGTGGGAGAACAACAAACCGGAGGACGAGCTACCCCCTACAATAAACCATGTAATGGTGGCTTGGAGCCCAACCCTGCCAGAAATACAATACCCCCGCCCAGACACAGACAAAAAGATACAAGATGGATTTTGGTCAGCCCATTCTGAAAGTGATTTTGAAAGCAGCCAAGATGAGAATCAGGTCCTAGAGGATGAAGCAACATACCTAGCTCGGCTGGCCAAGGCCGAATACTGAGAATAACAAGAAAAGAAACACACCATCCCATAGCGTTACGATGTCAAACTTTGAGCAAGTACTGCGGAGACTGCACCATCAGCTAATGGGACTGTTCGTGAACCGTGGTATTATCCCTAGACGATGCCTTGCACACCGACTATTTATACATATTCGCCACAAATGCCTAGAAATAACAACTGAATCAACGGGATGGATGTGAGGTGAAACAAGGTCTGATATATCCCGCTTTGGAAGTGGATGTTACCTGAGCACAGAAAGATGTGTGATGTGCATAGAGACGGAAGAAACCGAAATTAAGTACCACCCGCCTTCCCCTAAATACTTAAGTGAGGTCGACATCTAAGCGAGGTCGACACCCAAGCGAGATCACCACCAAGACATAAATACCACCCGCCATCCCTCACACTCCTCCGAAAAGGAAATACCATACTACCAGACCTCCAAACCGGATGAAAAACCTTTACCCTCTTGCAAACCGTTACCACTTTACAAAACTAAGAAATGTCAACCTACAAGGAAATAAGCATCAAGGGATGACATATTATTATTGACGAACAACTGCGTAGTAGAACCATTCCACTGGTGGCATACTGGAAAATCTTGTACGTCGACTACTGCGACGATTGTGGACGGATCGATATCGAAACGGAGGACTGGCTGGACCGGATAGTTCGAAATTACATCTCCCTACCGCACTACAAGGAATCAGGTTGCTTTGTGCACGAAGCACCCTGCCAGGAGTGCTTGGAGAGATGGCTGGAAGTGGCAGAATGGATGTTGCAGGGCGACATGAGACTGTTGCAGGATAGTGATCACGATGAGGGTGGGTCCTATGAGGACTTTCAGGAGAATAGTGGGTTTCCCGACTATTAGGGTTTCATTAGATTATTTTATTTGGTAAAATTGTTATTTTATTTTCGGAGTTTAACCAGTACGGGTACTATGTTAGTTTATGTTGGGTTTCACGAGTATCGCTTGACACTGGTATTGTTGCGTGTGCTATCGGTTGATACACACCTCGTTTTATCTTTGGTTTCACGAGTATCGCTTGATACTGGTATTGTTTCGTGTGCTATCAGTAGATGCAAACATTGTTTTATGTTTGGTTTCACAGTATCGGTTGATACTTGTATTGTTTCGTGTGCTATCCTTTGATACAAACTTTGTTTTATGTTTGGTTTCACAGTATCGGTTGATACTTGTATTGTTTCGTATACTATCGGTTGATACGCAAATGGTTTTATGTTTGGTTTCAGAGTATCGGTTAATACCTGTATTGTTTCATGTACTATCGGATGATAGACACATTGTTTTATGTTTGGTTTCACAGTATTGTTTGATACTTGTATTGTTTCGTGTGCTATTGGTTGATACACAAATTGTTTTATGTTTGGTTTCACAGTATCGGTTGATACTTGTATTGTTTCATGTGCTATCGGTTGATGCACACATTGTTTTATGTTTGGTTTCACAGTATCGTTTGATACTTGTATTGTTTCGTGTGCTATCGCTTGATACACTCAAGGTTTGGTAATATTGCTCATACTGGAGATAAGCGATATACTGTATTTAAAGACCACTGATTTCCCTGATGGACACAGTAGACTTCAACAGACAGTATTCTTAATATACTTGGTTGAACCGTTACTTCCTTGATCTCCTATTACACCCCGTTCAAAGACTCCTTTAGTGAGCAGTGCTTACTTCTTGTTGATCAAGAAGCCATGTGCTCCTATCGTACTGCTACATAACTGGGGCCTGGCCCAAACACGTTACAGATCACCTCTTGGGCGTCGTCCCCTCATCAGGAGTTTTCCTCTGTAGTCCTTCACCAACGGACTTGAAATTTAGTCTTACTGCCTACATGGCAGCCAGGGACTCCCATCAGAGTAGCCAAACTCCTCCCGGTTGGCTTTCATCTGTTGGTATAGCTGAGTGGCCTTTACATACATTTATCTCCACCACCAATCAACCAATTTAGTTCGTTTGACCTTGTCAGGGTAGCCGAGAGTCCTCTCTTGAAGACTCAGTGAAAGCCCCTCGGTCAGCAACATTCGGTGGTGGCATAATTGCAGGTCTTGGTCCTGTAATGTATTGGTAGAAGTTCTCTCATTCTTCCAATACTCCTACAGACCCTGGGACCAAACATGTGACCTTTTGCCAATTATCTTGTATCATGCCTTTTTCACTATGCCAGTTCATCTCATGTGTAACAATATAAATTATAAGAAAGTTCATAATCTTAAATGTAAATAATTATTTATTAGTATTATATATTATACACATATTAGGAATAAAACTCTATAATTTGTAAAACAATTATCTCAAATAAAAAGAATAAAAAGAAGATTCTTAGAAATTATACTTATATATACCAACCTTTCCATAGAGGCTTGTACCCCAAAATATTACAGTTGTCTCTTGTAAAAACTCTTGATTAATAGTTTGTGGTTGATATACTTCTCTAGTACAATCCAATACTCTATGAGCTCAATGGCACTAGAGGTTTCCCATTTCAAAATAGGATACATCAATAAAGATGATAACCCTCCAGTTGAAATTTTGATGTTGGTGGCAAAAGATAAGTCTTTCCGCCTTTTGTTCTGGAATAAGTATTGGTTTGCAACCTAGCTTTTATTGATAGATTTTATTTTCACACAATCTTTTTGAAATTATTTGTCTGCCAACATTAAGTTCCACCTTTATTTTTATTTTCAAACTAGTTATACTTTCAAATATATTTAAATATAAAAGAAATTTACCTGCTTCTGCTAATTGTATAAAGGTCATTTGGTACTGCTCTGCATCCTACAAAGTCACTTCTATCAAATGCTTCTTCTATGCCTATGTAAGGTACTCAGTTGTTTCTTTTATAGAGTTGGGTAATAGTGTAAGATTCTTATTAGTACATAGGTTGGGACTTTGGTTCTGGCTTGCATACTTACATGCTGTTCAGATAATGTTGGAGCAGACACTTATCAGGACCTCTGTCTTTGCTGAAATCTCCTTTAAACTCTTCTTCTAAGCTTCTTCCAGTATTGCATATCCAACAATCTGCCCCCTCTTTCCCATCAAAGTTGTTTTGCCTCTTGGTATTAATATTTTACTAAAAATCCCTGGTGTTGTAGGTATTTATAAAAAGGTTTAGACATAATACACAATTTGCAACTTTTCCTATTGTTATTCCTTTCTTCTTGGTAATGCACTAATTTACACTAATTATTCAACTAGGCCTATTCAGATTTACTCTTGCCTGAAGTGTACCTCTGTGTACCACCATGCAAGTCTAGTCTATTTCACAAACGTTACAACATGACAAGTACAGTACTCGGAGGGTGCGTGAAGTCGGGCGAGATCCATATAAAGTAACAAGGGTTTTTATCCATACAAACACGTTTTGTACCAATGTTTTTGTATAAGGGAAAAAGTTGGGTGACACCCAAAATAGGTAATAAACCAAGACTTTTTGTGGCACTGTGCTCGACTTACCCTCACCCCTGAGTACTCATGAGGCCGAGTGCTAAGTAAATCATGTAATACTCAATTCCAATAAGTCAACAATCTCTCAGGTATTCACAATAGAATAAGACAGATATCTTTTCAACCATGTAATACAATAGAAGTATACAGAATGTTCAGAAGAAAGACTTTTCTCCCCCCATACCCCAGTCCTCCTAGACCAAAGAAGAAGAAAAAAAACATTAAATTATCTATGAAAATTGTTTTTTCCACCATTTTCAATAACTAACCTGCATTTTTCATGCAAGTCAAAGTTTTGTCACTCAATCAGATCAAATGGATAGTCAATCCAGGTATGTAGAAGTGTGTCCTGTATTAAGAGAGTATAATTAGTTAATATACTAAAGACTCAGAATACTTATACAGTTAAATTGGGGTAGGATAGCTGGAATAACTATTCTCATAAATGGTATAATGATGCACCTCCACCAGCACTCTGCTGCATGAATAGGAGAGGGTAGGGTTGTGGAAATACCTTCACACTCTGGACAGAAGCTTAACTCGCTCCAGTAAACTGATACATAGAGATTGTATCCTGTAATTAATATTAGTATAAATCAATAGTGCTATTTGAATATAATATTATTACCTTTTCATAGTCCCAGCATTGTTCAATTTTACTAAGATCAGGGGAACGCGAAGGCCAATTAAAGGTTTTGATATTCATAGCAATACGGTCCGCAGAATTGATCGTTTGTGCAGTATGGTGTGATGGCGCATTATCTTCTACCAACCATAAAGTACTATTACCTGTCTGTGACAGGAGTAGTAGTTCGAGTTGATCTGTAATTCAAGGATAATGAATAGGTTGTAAAACCTGTTCACGATAGGCAATCCAATTGATACCTCCCTTGGTTTGCACTTTGATTTCGTTGACCTTGAAGACCTGCTCAGGTTTACGGTAATGTTACTTGTAACTGCCTACTTGTCCTTCAATGTTGTTTTGGTGATCGATAGTCTTGTTCACAGCTTCAACCTCTCGACTCTCTTGTTGACCGGCCTGGTAACTAAGCATGACCTTTTCTGCTACCTGTTTCCGCCGAATCTTACTTACTGCCTGCTGGATATCTTGCTGGTGTTTTTTATCATCTTCGTCTGCTTTAGGACAAATATAGCCAGGTGCAGGACCGAGCAAACTATTAATCCCACTCCAAAACATGAGATGAATAGTAGCTGCATTATCCTTTTTTGCCTTAACTGTATTGAAGGGATTCTCTCCTCTAAACCTCGTCTGATGAGTTTTACAGCAAGACGAATTAAACTCTATCGACATCTTATCAGTAAATACAATTCGGCGTATGTCTATTGTGATACCAAGTATTGTAAGTTCAACTCTATTATCCCTTATCAACAGTGTAAGTGAAGGCTTCAAACGAGCAATATATTGAAAGATGCCATGGCTGTGAAAAAGCTTCTCGGTATTGGATCATACTACCTTAACCTTGGCTTCCTTTGCGATATCCATCCATGGCATATCACGGTGATCCAAGTCACTCATAAAGAGATCTATAAGTTTCTTTGTATCGACTGAGTCTGCAGAAAATCATACCTGTTTTGAGGTCCTATTATCACCCTTATGAGGGTCCTTCGAATAGCTATACACTTACTTGAATCCCTCATTTTCTCCTACCTGAGTCTTATTGCAATTAGCACTACCAGTAGCTTATTTATTCTCAAAGTGGAGATAATACCTTCGCCCTTTCAATTAACTTCCTTGCGCTTCCTGGATTTACACTTAAACAAGTGGAAATCTCCATCCACGATTTTTCCCCATACCAATGAAGAGCCAGAATTGCAGCTCTCCGATCAAGGGGTATCCAAGAACCATGCTCTCGGTGGTTATTGGCATTCATGCTTGCGATTTTGTAGGACTGGTGCTTGATTGATCTTGTCTCTTACCCCTCTCTCCCAGTCGCATCGTTAAAAATTTTTGAAGACACTGCCAACCAACCGGAATAGAGGATCATGTGATTTACTTAGCACTCGCCGACATGAGTACAATTGACCTATGATAAACTGTAGGCTAGTGATGAAACACATTCCGAAGCAACCCGAGTTGCCCGGGCCAAGACCTAACTACTGGAGCATATTATATTAACTATCTGGCCAAGCTGTCTTAATAAAAAAAAAAAATTTTAACGGACTCCCCATTAGAAAAAAATATATAATGATTTATTTATTGCTGTTCTGTAGACTACACAGCACTTCTAAAGATCATCAATTGTTGAATAGTTTATCTGAGCTCTAACTTACCTTCGTAGTGTATATCTCGGTCTGCTGCACTGAATTTTTCAGTACATGTTTCATCCTCATACAAACGCTTTTTGTATATTTTATTTTATTTCAAGAGAAAAAAAAAAGTTATGCTATTATACAGAGAACTCACATCATGATTTCAAGTACTCTGTCGCTTTTTTTTTTTACTACAATATTTATTGTTTTGAAGGACTTGTTTCGGTGGACCCAATTTTTAGGAACGTTGCACCATACTTATGGCGGATGGATAGCGTTCGGCGGAAGTGGTGTCGGGCGAGGAGGGGTTATTCCGGCAATTGGATGGATGGGTGGATTCGGTTTTGAGCGGAAATCATGGGTAGGCAGGGTATTTATGGTCGAGTGAACCCTGGAGGGGGGGGGGGGCACTTTGGGTTTGGAGATTGGATGTCGTTGTATGGATGGATAGATGATTGCTTACAGGATTCGGGATATTTTGGGCGGGTGTGGGGAGTTTTATTTTTTATTTTTTATTTTGTATTCCTCTGGTTGTCATTGGGGATATTGGGTTGAGATAATATTATAGTAGTAGATTATGACTTTTGTTTCCTATTGTGGGATTTTGACAGTGAGGGGCTCCTGGAATACCGCTCTCAGAGTCGAATTAGTAGGTATTTTGGCGTAGGGAAATGGAGAATATCACTGAGACTCAGCTCCAATCCCGGGGCTCGGGCAGTGAGGTACGATATGATGCTGTGCTTTCCCTTGTGAGTGGCTGGGTTCTGGTTGAAGCTTGTTAATCTCATGCATTGAGTAATGCTACAGTATTTAGATGGGGTACAGGCTCCGAAGAATTTGTGATTTGAATACGGTAGGATCGGGTTCTAACTTGTGACATGTGTATCATATAGTATATGTTCTAGCAACACTGCAGTGAAAGCTGGAGGGTGAATGTATGATAAACTGTAATGTTCGCATACGGTAATGCATAATTTAAGCGGTTTTATACGCAGGGCTGCAGCATTAATAGTTCTAGTGCATTGAACTCCGATAAGAGATCTTGTACGATGCTGGGTGAGGCAACAAGGCGTTTTCCTGCTTTCTTCCTTTTGCTGCACTGTGCTGTACTCGAGTACCGGTGGTTCTCTACCGTCTAACAGTGCCAAGCTATCCGTCGCTATGAAAGAGGCTGAGCGATCTTCAACAAAAGTGCGGCGATGGGTCGACGAGAAATCCGTCGGGCGAGATGAGAAATATATTCAACAAAGCACTGAGTGCCTCCGTCTTTGAAGGCCGCTTAACGCCTTTCGAAGCGCCAAAACGGGGCCTTGACATATTTGCAAGTCCTACCGACGGATTCACTGGACGGTCATCCGCGAGATCCCACAATTTGAAATCATCGCACTGGAAGTGTACAGTACTGTACAGTACGAATACAAGTACCGGTACAGTGTCGCACTTGTATGGTCGATCGAAAAGTGACTTGGTTTGTCCGGTAGCCCCAAGCAATGTGCAGCACGCGTCCGGCGATCGTAACTCTGCCGCAGGGGATTGTGAATCTGCAGCCTGATACTGAAGGGGGGAGAGAAAAAAGCCTACCGACGATAAGTTAGACCCGAACAAAAAAAAAAAAATTTGTGCCCCAGCAAAAAAAATTTCCCCACCCGTTTCCAACCCCACATCGTTTATTCTATCTCTCCCATTCCCGCCTCTAATCGATGGCTGCCGCAGCTCGAACTCTGAGAATTGGTACCGTTTCCTTCCTGTTTCTTCACGGATGAAATGATTTGGTTGTTAATTTTCATCCTAGGTCTCATTCCCGGCGACGGAATTGGCAGAGAGGTCATTCCGGTAAGAGCTCCACTCGCAGTTCCCCTACCCCCCCCCTTTTTCCCCTCAATGAGTGCTGAGAGTTTGCAAAATAGGCCGGCCGTCAAATCCTCGAAGCCCTACCTAGCGCCTTTAACCTCAAGTTTTCGTTTGTAGACTTGGAGGCTGGATTCGAGACTTTTCAGAAGACTGGAAAGGCCCTGCCGGACAAGACGATCGAGGTTTTAAAGAGTGATTGTGACGGTGCACTTTTTGGTGCTGTCAGGTATCGTGCTCCTGGAAACCTCGGATCAATTGGGTTCTGCACTCACTTTTTCCGTCCAATAGCTCTCCGACTACAAAGGTTGAGGGCTACTCGTCGCCAATTGTAGCATTGAGGAAGAAATTGGATCTATACGCCAATGTTCGCCCGGTAAAGTCTGTTAAAGGGGCAGTTATTCCCGTGGACTTGGTCATTGTGAGGGAGAATACTGAAGACCTTGTATGTTATGCATTTGTGCGGTCTTCGGGGAAAAACTGCTGAGATCTCCAAGTACGTGAAAGAAGAGAAGACCTACACCGCGAAAGATGGCACCAAAGTCGCCGAGGCCATCAAGAGAATCAGCGCCAGGGCTTCGCAGCGTATCGGCAGGATCGCTTTTGAAATTGCTCTAAAGCGCGCTTCTATTCGTGGTCCGGATTCGCCGGTTTCTCCGCTCGTAACTATCACGCACAAATCTAACGTCTTGCCGCAAACGGATGGTCTGTTCCGCGAGACCGTTCGCGCGGTATTCAAAGAGAACCCGTCATACTCCTCGGTTCGCTGCGAAGAGCAGATCGTCGACTCTATGGTTTACAAGCTTTTCCGCGAACCATCTTACTTTGACGTTGTCGTCGCGCCAAATCTTTATGGTGATATCTTGTCTGATGGTGCTGCGGCTTTGGTCGGGTCTTTGGGTTTAGTGCCTTCTGCTAATATCGGCGATGGGTTTGCTATCGGCGAGCCTTGCCACGGTTCTGCTCCTGATATCATGGGTAGGGGTATCGCCAACCCCATTGCTACAATCCGTAGTGTGGGACTGATGTTGGAGTTTATGGGTGAAACTGAGGCTGCTGGAAGGATCTACCGCGCTGTCGACGGCAGTCTTGTAGAAGGAGAGTGCTTGAGTCCCGACTTGGGTGGCAATGCTGAGACTCAGGAGGTGGTTGAGGATATCTTGAAGAGGCTGTAATAAATTTTTTTATCTATATTTACTGTAGGGCGGGAGCTGTAAGTTATAGAGTTCCGTGACCTGCCAGCGGTAAAAAGTTTAGTGAGGGAGCTCGTCGGTATGATAGGAGAAAATTCATGATATTGGATGAACACATCGCATAATACTATTATTATACCCTGCGGAATTCCTTGTGATACATACCTTCAGAGTATTGGACAGGTCAAGTCTAGGGTTGCGCAAATCATACTGAGTTTCAGCCCTAACCCTGAGCATGCTTACCAAAAATTTGCCACTTAGGTTGCTGTTGCCCCGCTACACGTCTTCCTGGGCCACGCCTAACAAATGTTATCACAAGCGGAAGAAACTTGAGAACTGCTCCACAGAACCCCGCCTCCTTCGGATGAGACTCCTGCCAATATCTGTTCTTTTCCCTTTCCTGAGACAGGAGCCTTAGCTTAACCACCCGTTTCCGTTTCGTAATGCCTCAACTATCACGGTATTATTCCGTGATTCTCCCAGTCGCCATTGTCGCTGCCTCTCTTCTCACTTACAAAATCTACCTGTCGACCAGAACTCCCCAAATCAAAAAGTTAAAACGGTCTAATGCTCGGAGAGTCTCCCGCAGAAACCCCCGCCGTTTCAGCTCGGTCAATGGCTTTAATAGTAGCGAGGTTGATGGAATCAATTCTGAGGGAAATGTACTCTCGGACGAACGCTTGCGCGAGGTGTTAGACCAGGGGACCATCGATATCCCCGACTCTATGGCGGATACATTGGTTGAGGCTGCTGTAGCTGCTCGGGAGGCCCGGGGGGCTGGCGGAGGCATGGGACAGGACGATCTCAGCGAGTATAGCTACGCTCCAGAGCCCAAGGAGAACCAGAACCTACTAAACTTGCTTTATCTTATCGCGGAGGAACAGTCAAAAAGGGATTCGTACGTCCACCGAGGAGTCACTTGCAATGCTTGTAATTGCTTGCCAATCAGGGGCATCAGGTATCGCTGTGCAAATTGTATCGATTTCGACCTTTGCGAGACTTGCGAGGCCTTAGATTCGCATCCGAAAACACACTTATTCTACAAGGTCAGGATACCGGCACCATTTCTTGGTAACCCGAGACAAGCACAGACCCCATGGTATCCAGGCAAGACCGGTTTAATGTTACCAGGGCTCCCGGCGGATGTAATCAGGAAGTTTGGATCCGAGACAGGGTGTAAGATGATCCGGTACCTGTCCAGGACATGCGCTGACTTACATTTATGAATAGTTGAGCCACCGGAAATTGAAGCTCTTTATGAACAATTCAAGTGCCTCGCGGCTTCGGAATACCTTTCAGATCCTCTCAATCTCGGTGGCGCTATTTCTAGGCAAACATTTGATAAGTGCTTCGTCCCGAACACCCACGTACGACCTCCACCTCCCAACCTAATTTACGACCGAATGTTTGCTTTCTACGATACCAATAACGACGGATTGATTGGTTTCGAAGAGTTTGTTCGCGGGTTGTCTACTCTGAACCACAAAAACCGTGCTGGTGAGAAGTTACGCCGGATCTTTAATGGATATGATCTAGATGGAGATGGCTATGTGGACCGTAAAGATTTCCTAAGGATGTTCCGTGCTTTCTACGCTTTATCGAAGGACCTTGTCAAGGATATGGTTGCGAGTATGGAGGACGATCATCTAGAAGCCAATCAAGCATCCAACGTACTGGTTGGTAGCCAACCGATTAGTGCTGCGTTTGCTGGAAATATTCCTCCCGGGACGAGAAGAGCTGGGAAGGATGGTGATAGCTTGGAAGATGATGAGGAGGTAGACCGGGTCATTCTTCCAAGTGGAGATGATAGAGTTCATGGCGCAGAGCGTTCCGAGTTTCAAACTAGGCGCGAACAGGGTGCGTACTGTTAAACTGTCTGGCGGCAGATTATCCCTGATGCTAGGGGAGCATAGTGCTAATGATAATTCTCGCTAAAGATGTACACGGTAGTTCAGCAGAGTCCACATCTCTTGAACAGTCCCGTCGTCGCGAGGAAGAGCGCCGCCGTGCCTTTTTTCTCGATCTACCGTCCTCCCCTCCGGGAACTCCAGGCTCCGCAAGTCCCAGTCGCCAAATACCGGACTCGGAGAAAGATGTAGGATCGGAGATTCTTTACCAAATCACACAGCAAGGCCTAAACGAGCTACTCGATCTGCTCTTTGCTGCAAAGGAGGAATTGGCGCTTCAAGCCAGAGAGGAGCAAGACGAAGATGCGCCAGCCAAAAGGGAGGTTCAAGCGAGAGGCGGAGAAGGAAAACTAGATTTTGAGGAATTCGAGAAAATTATGAAAGCGAAGCGGGGTGTGGATCTCAGCTTTGTGGGCACCTGGATCGACATGGCTAATTTTTAGTGTACCTGGATTTTTTATCTGGAGTTGAATGGTTATCCCTCATTTTCTTTGTATGGGCAAGGCGAACGGTCGGGCGAATTTACGACATGCAACTTTATGGATTACTTCTTTGACGTTTGTGTATAGTGCGGTATCGTGCTGGTACCGGTAGTTTATCTAATCTCCTAGGGCATTTATACAATTGCCTTTTTCGAACTACATTGTGTATGGTGCTGGCTGGCGGGGGATCCTACCATTATGGCAGCCAACACTGGCAGATATTTCAACTTGTGATAACACCTGGTATTAGAGCTTTTAGAATCCTCTCTGTAATGTTTTTTCCATTGGTAGTTGGAGCGAATTTATGGGGGTTTTCGCGGTCTTGTGTTTGGGGTCATGGGGGCCTTTAATGTTTATGGTGTCATATCTCGGGCACCTGTGGTGTGACTTGCATAATAACAAGCTAGCGTGCTTCCTGGAAGTGTCTGGGAGTCCGGTGAATGGCTTGACAGGACAAACCACGACGCCATTCCCTGTACATGTACGGTACTGTACGGTACTTGTCTCCAATAGAGCGAGTAAAAAAAAGAGAAGAAAAGATTTGAAAACCTCTAACTCGACAGCATTCTTCAGGCGTTTATATTATCGAATAGATTGGGCCCCCCACAAGCACCAAGCTAAGCCCAAACTCCCGTATATCGTACTTTTTTGAAAATTGCGAGTATCATACCGGTACACACATTGCGTTCCCATTATCCCCAGCCCAATTGCCCCACATAACACTAAAGATAAACCACGGCGTGATGGTCAGATTGGTGGATTTTTTTTAAAAACTTTATTGGCCGAACTAATCCCACTGGTGAGCACAGTAGTGCTTAGCATCCGGCTCCGCTCCCGTTAGCACGTATTGGCGGGCGAATTATTATATCACACCTCACGGCGAATGATGATCCCAACGTAAAATTGAGCAATGGCTAGCGGTCCGAACTTTTCATTAACTTAACTGCATCGCAATGCTTGACCGTGTCATCCGCTCTGATGGCCAAGTTGGTAAGGCGCGTCACTAGTACCGGACGCGAAGGAGCTGATGACGAGATCAACGGTTCAAATCCGTTTCAGAGCATGGGTATTTTCCTTCGGATTCCTTTTTTTTTTTTTGCTCCCTTAACGTATTTTTGTGTCTATAGGGGGTGGATCGTGGAGGGTTCTTTTCGTCCGGGGTGGTTTCGGTCGTTGGGTCCGTTGGGGTGGGTTGTGGGGGGGTTGGGTACAGTACTCACGTATGATCACTCGTCGGGACGCTCCCAGAAGTGTTGGAACGGTAGGCTCAAATTTACATAGCGTATGATACGATACGACACAATATTATATGGTACCGTATGCTAACTTCGCTTAATCTTACCGGAGGTCGTTAGCCGGGCTGGAGTGGGGGGACACATTAGGTCTCTGGGTAGATGCAGGAGGCTAGGAGGGTTTACAAATGGTCTACAGAGGGAGGGGGAAAAGAAAACGCAATTTGGATTTTTAAATACACAATCAACCCCCGGAAGTGGGATGGAGACTCGGCTCTTCCTCTGTAGCATTCATCCTCCACAAAATCGTGTTTTGGTATGAGACCAATACCTCATCTCCAAGCCTCCGGCCTAACCATCCCCAATCTCGACAGGTTAGCTGTCTAAAGTCCACCTACTATCAGGAAGATTGATTTGTGGGTAATTTGTAATCGGTAGCATCACAGGATACAATATTGGTATGCCAACATTCAGTCTTGGGGATTGGCTGATGTCCTTGAGCGCGGTACTCCACCGCTGCCCCGTGTGCTGTGGGCATTATAGTTTGCCTTTTGGAGCGAGCGTTTAACGCGGAGTCCCACTCATAAGGATCCAGTTCTGTTGAGCTTCTGATACATGTGGAAAAGCCCCCGCTGCGTTTTCCAAGCAGTGGATACCGAGAGAACCCATGAGGAAGGGTGACCGGTTGTTGGAGTTGCTGGCGAAAGGTAGTGAGTGGGTAGTGGTCGATGGGGGAGCTTTCCTGAATACTGGAAGTTGTCTTCTTCGTTTTCCCGGGTTATCGTAGTTTACGGAGGGGTTCCTTCGTGCATGCCTTTCCCTTGTCATCGCGCGTGTGGGTGGAGAAGCGGGGACACGAGTGGAGGAAATGAGAGATGTGTGGTGGTGGTGGTGGTCCGTGGGAGGGTCAGGGTGCTTTCATTACATTTTACTTATAGTCCTGTCTTTACCGTTGGTTCAGACGGGACACCGAATGGGAAGACGAAGCCCTGACTGTGGCTTTCCCACGGTTTCTCGGCTACCGGCCAAGTCCCGTTCCATTCCACTCCCTTTACCGCTGCGAAATCTATCCTCTCTAGAAGATCATCCAAGAGGCGGGAGGGGGATATACCTAGCGGCGAGGATATAGTGGAAGGTTGCTGGGATAGGGTGCTGAGAGGGTCCCACTTCCTGGGTGTATTGCTACAGTATACAGGAGTCTATAAATAGGATAGAGGCCTATAGTATGGATGCACCACGGAAGTTGTCAAAGCAATTTGGTTGCAGGTACCCGTAAGCCATCTATGTGTCCCATAGTACGATGGATCGTTGATTGTCGGGGGAGAATAGTGGGGACAAAGAGTAATGATATCAGTGCTATTCGTGAAGCTGAAAGTTTATTCCAAGATACGGTAGATATATGGGGGACGAAGGATGGGTGACGGGGAAAAAAGCGAACGGATAATGGGAGGAGGGAAAAAATAGACCAAGCATTGTGAAACACGTATCATACTAGAAACTCTTCTCCACTGGTTCCTGTGGTGCACTAGCTCTAGGGTGTACCGGACAAGCACAATATAATATTATGTCCCTATCTAATTCATGCCTATATATATCATGAAGCTTCCATCAACCCCTCTTATAATACCGCACGGTTGCTGTCTAAGTTATATAATAATACAAGAAAACACGGAGTCAATCGTTGACAGACATGGAATAAATTACCCAATGGGAGTGAGAAACAAAGGGCATATCGAAGGGGTGTACTAGTAAATACAAAGAAGGGAGTATATCAGGGCGTCCGTGGATCACGGATATGTGCAGAAATGATAAAACAAAACCTAGACTATACGACAACAAGAGATGCAAAAGGGGATATGTGGTTTAAAAGAAGAAAGAGGTAGAGCGAAATTCCAAGCGAATGATCTAAAGGTTTGTGATCTGGGGTAACCCGTCAATTCGCAGATAAGGAATTGTCCGTGGTGTGCTGAGGATCTTATTTGATTCGATTTGTTCCAGTGCAAGGAGGGTACGTCTAGTATGATAGATGAAGGGAGGACTGTCGGGTTTTGTTCTTGGATATCAAGACCTGCGCGTTCTTTTAGAAGGGGACTCAGATGGGTCGGACGACACGGCAGAGACGAGCTCTGCTGATTGCGCGCTTGGTGCATTTCGGCGAATCGGATCCATCCGTTCTTGCAGCAAATTTGCAATTCTCCCATAGTTGTTTCGGACAGCCCACTGGAGCGGTGTTCGGCCATATTTGGTGTCAACTGTGTTAGGGTCAACATCGTTCCGTTCCAGCAATATCCTTACGACCCCCTCATGCCCACACCTAGCGGCAGAGGAGAGCGGTGTGTGGCCAGTTTGAGTGATAGCTGCGTTGGGATTGACTTCGTCCCGTTCCAATAGTATTCTCACGATCCCCTCACGCCCATCCCCAGCAGCCCAGGAGAGTGGAGTTCCGCCAAATCGAGTGTCAGCAGTGTTAGGATTGACATCGTTTCGTTCCAGCAGCATCCTTACGATCCCCTCGTGCCCATTTTTGGCAGCCCAGGAAAGCGGTGTTCGGCCAGATTGAGTATCGGCTATGTCGGGATGAATGTCGCTCCGTTCCAATAGCATTCCCACAGCCTCCACATGACCACTCCCGGCAGCCCAGGAAAGCGGTGTTCGGCCGGTTTGAGTGTCAGCTGCGTTGGGATTGACTTCGTTCCGTTCCAATAGTATTCTCACAACTTCCACATAACCCTTCCCGGCAGCCCAGGAAAGCGGTGTTCGGCGGGTTTGAGTGTCAGCTGCGTCGGGATGGACTTCGTCCCGTTCCAATAGTATCCTCACGACCCCCTCACGGCCCTTGCTAGCAGCCCAGGAGAGTGGAGTTTCGACAAATTGAGGGTCGACCGTGTTAGGATTGACATCATTTCGTTCCAGCAACATCCTAACGATCCCCTCGTGCCCATTTTCGGCAGCCCAGGAAAGCGGTGTTCGGCCAGATTGAGTATCAGTTATGTCGGGATGGGCATCATTCCGTTCCAATAGTGTTCTCACAACTTCCGCATGACCATTCCCGGCAGCCCAGGAAAGCGGTGTTCGGCCAGATTTGGTGTCAGCTGTGTTAGGATCGACGTCGCTCCGTTCCAACAGCGTCCTCACGACCCCCTCATGCCCGTTCCCCGCAGCCCATGAGAGCGGGGTTCCGCCATATTTGGTGTCAACTGTGTTGGGATTGATATCGCTCCGTTCCAGCAGTGTCCTTACGACCCCCTCATACCCATTCTCGGCAGCCCACGAGAGCGGTGTTCGGCGGTATTTAGAGTCAGCTGCGTTGGGGTTGACGTCGTTTCGCTCCAATAGTATCCGCACGATCCCCTCATGCCCATTCCAGGCGGCCCAGGAGAGCGGCGTTCCGCGATATTTCGTGTCTACCGTGTTGGGATTGACGTCGCTCCGTTCCAATAGCACCCTTAACACCCCTTCATACCCACCCTCGGCAGCCCACGAGAGCGGTGTGCGACCATTTTTGGTGTCAGCTGTGTTGGGATTGATATCCGTCCGCTCCAACAGTATCCTAACGGCCCCCTCATGCCCTCCCCTAGCGGCCCAGGTGATTGCTGTGTTCCCATGGAGATCAGTTGCCCGCGTACCTCCTTTATTCATCTCCAATAAGGCAACGATTATCTCCACACATCCGAAATATGCGGCAGCGTCGAGCCCTGTAAATGGCCTACGACCCTCCGGCCGCGAAGAATGCCGGCCCCCAAAGCCCACCCTAAGCAACAGCATCGTCGAAGATATGTGCTTAACATATCCATCAAGGAGCTTCAATGCAAGAGCCTTCACACGCTCAGTGGTTTCCCGTCTAGCATGAGCACCCCAGCAACAAGAGGCATATTCGATAAAGGGAGCGGTTGATGGGACAGAGCGGAGAGCAGTGGAGAAGCCCCTGACGTGGCGAAAGTTGAGGTACGTCAAACAGACCTCCGCAATTACCGAGTGGGGGTTAAGGAACAAGTTGGGATTCTGGAAAAGGTGCTCTTGCAAAGTGTAGTGAATAAGGCGGACGGTTGACGAGGACTTCTCGACGGTGACGAGCCCCAGAGAACATGCAAGCAGCGTTTCTATCGTAGGAATATTCTGGTTATTCAGGTCGGTATATCCTTCTTCTACCCCCAGCGCGTGGCATAACTCGTTCACGTGTAATGGCCGCTCCGAATGCGGTAGCCACATTAGAACCTCCATTCCGAGTTTTGATCTGCTTCTTTGCTGCGCTTTCACTCGTGACAAGGTTGCAGCGTAAGCGCTACCCAGACCCTCCCCGTTAGTGATCTCCTCAAGCTTTCTTCTTCTCTTATAGACCGTAACCTCGCCTAAAATCGCATCAATATTTAGAGAAACGAGAAGAAAACTATACATCACCGTTAGCGAACAATACCGGTAATTCGGACTGGTGTTAGGAATGAATGTACTTGACATTTTTGCTTACATTTCTGAGATCTTCTCCGGAACGACTCTCATAATATCCTCTCGTAACTCGTCGTTCATTGCGCTAGGATCAGTGTCACCCTCCAGCCTCTTCTCCAAATAACTCTTAATATCATCCTGTGTAGGACTGATGGGTATCCTAACCACCTCGCTAAACCATTTCACGATTTCGTCCTCGATATGGGGCCTCCCGGTAAGGAATATCCGTGTGCCTGGTGACACCCGAACAATTTCTTGCAGTGACCCAAGGAGATCGCGTCGGTGCTTTGGAGCGGATTCGTCTAGGGCATCGATGCATATAAATACTCGTGGCAGAGAATCAATAGTCTTCTTCAGAATTCGTACCAGGTCAGGAAGCCGGAGACCTCGGCCGCCAAACTCTTTCTTGGCCCTCTGAAAAGCTTCCCGTGTATGCTGCGGGATTCCTCCTCTGCTGGCAAGTTGCTTGAGGATAGCGCCCAGCATACTTGTGGCGGACTGCTCTTGCTGGGTGAGGAAATCGCAGTAAAGTCCAACGACAGCAATGTCTTTTCCCACAGACTGATCGCACAGTCTATCAATCACCAGGGAGCTATTATTTGATAATCGTCAGTGGCCTTTGCATTGTATTTCCCTGGACAAGGGGCCTTCCTACCTGAGGTACGTTTTCCCCACCCCTGGATTTCCGGAACAGAACAACACTGGTTCAATGCAACCATTTTCCGTGTCACACCATCTCCGGAATTGTTTGGTTTCTAATACCCAATTTCCCACGCCATCGAGTCTCTCGGTTCGCACACCTTGGTGCCGTCGCTGTGGTTCGAGTGGGGATAACCACTGCAAGATTTGGCGCCCCTCGGCGTCTATATCTGTAATGAAGTTGACGGTATTGAACGAGTTGATATTACCAGTGAACTGCTGGTGCCCTGACGACATCTGCGGAATATTCTATTTTCTGAATTCCTTCTTCTGCGAGAGATAGTGGGGAATAGTGTGTAGTGGGAACGTGATATAGAGGGAATCTCTGGAACCTGGAGAGAAAGGGGGTGGTAATTTATGAGGTTCTGGAGTCGCACAAGTAATTCATGCGCTTGTCCAACCGTCATCCCTGCTGTGACAAGAGGGCCCTGCACCGATGCGCTTGTCCAGCCACCGGTACACGTCGTGTCGTGACGTTTGTGAAATGGACCGGGCTTGCATGGTGGCGCATGCATGTGCAGGGAGGTACATATGTGTATAGAAGAGCCTCAAGGTATAAAATTCAGCACAAGTGAGAAAGTAAACAAAGATGTAGATATTTTATTATGCATTATAATATGAGGAGTAATAAACAAAAATAATGAATAAAAAAAATTAAACATTAGAAATAAAATATTAAAATTAAAAATTGAAGTTATTTCCACCTTTATCTTTAATACATGTATCAATTTGTTTATGCATTGAGTTGATATAAAAATTGATTTATTCTTCAGGATAGTTATTCCAGGCCTGTAATTAAGGTAAGTAAAAAAAAGTTTGAAATAAAAGAAGTAGATTAAACAAGTATTTACCTCTTCCAAATGAGTCTAATTTGTCGTGCAGTCATTTGGGAGCAATTCTCTCCCATAAAATATCCTTTAACTTGATCCAAACTGTCTCGATATAACGAGGAGGGTCTGTGCGGGGTCAAGGGCAGGTAGTCCAAGGCATCCCACGGCAGTCGGAACAAGAGAGAGAAGCAAATGTACAAACAAGATGTGTTTGTATTAAGGCTCAAGAGGTTCCAGGACAGGGTCTTGGAGATCAGGGTCAGGGTTCAGAGGTGTCGGCGATACGTTGTAGAACCTAAGGGACTGTTCGGATAAAATGGTTCCTTTCCGTTGGCCCATACAAATGACCATTTCCTTTCTTTTTGAAATGGTTGGTGTGAAAAGGCTGTTCGGTATGTTTATTCCTTTTCAAAGTAGTAGCAACAGGATGGTTGCCATGGTGAAATATGCAATGAAAATGTTTCAAATCATAACAAAGATGAAAATTTGTCTTGTAAAATAATGTCTATAAAAAAGTGTTAATTTGTATCTTGAACTACATCTACTGTCGGCCAAATTACATTTCCATTAATCGCAAGGGCCAGTAATACCAATATACATACGATCCATGTGGCTCCCATTCAGTGACAAATCCAAGTGGCCATTAGTGCTATAATCTATCTCCATTTCTTCCTTCTGAATTAGCAAGTATGTACATTAAGATGTTCTGGACACCTGTATGCACAGGAGATTCTGCATGCCCATCCTCGACCTGTACTTGAAATAATTCAAATGCCAGTTACAAACTTATTAGACCTTCGGGACTGGGTTGTAGAACATAGTCTATTGATATCTACATGTTACAGGTCAATTGAAGAATGATTGATAATATTTTTATAGATAATAGTCCGCGGGGCCACAAATAGAGAAGCTCAGGAGTGGTTTCAACATGATAGAGATATGATTTCACAGAAAGTAATCTATCTTGCATTATTCCTTTATATTGCAATTCTTCTTAAGTTGTTTGAATAAGTCACTTCCATTATGTGCTACAGGTACTACTTCCACTCTATAGAACCTCTGTTTGATCTCTGCCAAATAATATTCCCATACAAATTTGCAATGACTAGGGCAAAATGTTACAATTTAGTGATGTATGTGGGGCAATTGATAGCACACACATTTTAGCCCATGTTGCTGCTCCAGAGTAAGCCCCCTATCGAAACCACAAGGGAGAAATTTACCAAAATGTCTTGGCTGGGTGTAGTCTTGATATGTATTTCTTCTATATATGCCCAGGATGGGAAGGCTCATCAAATGATGCACATGTACTGGAAAATGCTGAGCTGAATGACTTTTCAGGGGAGGAAAATGCAGTGTACCTTGCCAATGGGGGATACAGCCTTCGCAAAGGATTTCTGACACCATACTGTATCGTTTGATACTTCCTACGTGAGCAGATGATTGCTCGGCTATGCTCTCAATCAAAAGAGGAGTTTTGCAATCTTTGGCACGCACAATTACGCAATGTAATTGAGTGTTGCTTTGGGGTTTTACACCGCCGCTTCTATATCTTTAATACCACTCCGGAGTATAGTCTGGATACTCAAGCACAACCTGTGCTTGTAGTATGTGCGCTGCACAACTTTATTTGACATTGTGCCAATGGGGGGAATGATAAATTTTATCAAGAACTTGATTCTAATACAGATGGAAATACTAGGAATCAATTACCAATTATTGGTGGGGAAAATGAGAATATAGAAGAAAGTATACAAGCAGGTAACATGAATGACATGATAGCTGAAAGGGATAGAAGAGCAAGACAAATGTGAAGGGACTATGTACGCTATCAAAATAATATAAGATAGAACCTACTATTCTATACATCTTAGACTACATAGTATCCAATTGATCTCTCAGCCATATTTCCTCATCTTCCCCACCATCCAATGCTACAAATATGTTTGCCTTAACAGTATTCTCAAACAGTTTATACCCTCTTAGAATATCCTGAGTAGACCAACCGACTTTTCCCCTATAGTTTTGCAGAAGTTTTGCCACTGCCTGCTGGATAATGGATGTTGCAGTTGGAAGAGAAATAGGAGCTGCAATCAATTTCTCAACAGCATTGACAAGACGGACTGCTAGTGTATCCAAACATTGACGGACATGGCCCAGTGGTGTAGGTGGCAATACCTTCTCAGTTCTGGTACACTTGCGGGAATGCTTAAGTAGAGAGAAATCAGTATTATCGGAATTGATTGCTGGTGCATTAAGAGATGGAGAAGGGATAGTCTTGGATTGCAGATTGCTGGAGCCCAGGTATATCGTATGACGTCCTATGGCCTAAAAACCATAAAACAGTTCATCCAACTTGGCAAGATTACCCAATGGTCTATCTTGGAATCCTTGAATAGTAGGCTTTCTTTCAATTTCCATCTTCTAAACTTCATCAGGAGCTATAATAGTCCCTATCAATAGATTAAACCCAAACCAGCTCATCCTCTTCAGCCGTGCCCACACCTTCCACTTTGTCTTTAACCCTTCTAGCTTTGTTTGACACTTCTCCTGAGTCAATGGAATCTTTCTTCCTGTACTCGCACAAACTACATCTGACACTACATTCCATACTTGCATCTTGAATCTATTGTCTGACCTCTTTCCTTATCTGACAGCCTGTGCCAACTCTTGTACAAGGACTGTCATCATTTCTACTGACCAGTTAACCACCAGCCGATATGGCTTCCATTTTTTTTTGTTTTTGCAGTGCAAAGGAGGAGGGTATTCTGTCATCATCAGAAATCATAGTTGGATGGTCTGGACTGCCAACCGGTACGGATTGAGCTGGAGAAAGAGTATTAAGCGCAACTGGTTAAACACTTTCATTATTTTGTGAATACTGGCCAGAGGTAAACTCAGATTCAAAAAGGTCGTTCAGGCTGGAATCTACAGGCCAAGTATAAGTTGTATTGACAGAGTTACTAATAGTTCTAATCAGGTTAGTACTTGTAAAGTATTAAATGAGACTAGGGGTAGTATATACTTAACAAGTCTAGCAGAGTTTGAGTCAGATGAAATAAACTCTGGGGAAGCATCCTCATTGGAACACCATTCAGACATATTATCCAATAACAATGTTGAGATAGCCAGAGGGATAGTGAGGGCGGTATCCGGGGAGATAGCGGGAGAGATAGCTGGAGAGATACCTGAAGGGATAGCTCTAAGTATAGCTGGAAGGATAGCTGGAGGGGTAGCAGAAGTGGTGCTTGGTGAGATAGTGGGAGAGATGATAGAAGGTGTAGCTGAGGCTGTATGTGTGAGAAAGGTTTTAGTGGAGAGGGTAGGAGAGGTATACTATTCTGGAAGAACTTATATAAAAACATTTTCACATGGCAACCAAACGGTTGACTGTTACCAACAACCTTGGTAGCCTCTCAAACTATTTCGCAATGGAATGGTTACTACTATTTCCTTTTTTGCTAAACAGGCTCTAAGTTGTAATTTCTTAGTACAGGTGTAGACAGGAAATTACCATGTTGGGTAAAGAAAGTAAATCTGGGAGGGGCACATCCCTTTATATAACCAAGGGAAATCCTGCCCAGACAAATCCACCAATATCCCTACCCCTTTCCTCCTGCGCAACCGTGATCTTCTATCAGTTTTTATAAGGTTCTATTATGCAAAATCTCAGCTAACTACCCCTTTCGCTCATGTTGTAACCATTCTTACTCTGGTCTCTAGGAATAAGACCCACACCTCAACACTATCGAACTCCTGTCAGGCAGCTGTGACACTTGATTGTATTTAAATCTAATAAGGGTGGAGGCCAAGCTAGCTTGGTAAAACCAAGTTTCTCTTGAGGAATATTATGATAATAGTAGACATGTGCGGGAGCATTGTCCTCTATGATTATGATATTCCTCTGGGAAAGCTGGGTTGCTAGGTGAGTGATAAAAGGATAGAGGAGCAGGTTGAGAATACATTCCAGGTATATAAACCAATCAATTCTGCCCCTTCTATCCTTCTTCCATGTCTTGAGAAGAGGGTTTGGAAAAGGCACTTCTGATTCCAAAGAGGTAGTGTTAGATGGTAGCTGACTATAATGACAAGTGAGTCTGTGCTAAGGCCCAATACGTGTCGAAGGGATTGCTAGGAAGGCTTACTAAAAATGTAACGATAGTAGTAAATATGGAAGTGTATCATATAACGAATATATTGATAAAACCTCTTCTCCATTGCTGATATTGTCGGTAAAGTGTGAGAGGCACCTCGATATTTATATTCCGCGTCTGAGTGTTCATGGCCTATCTACTCCTCCCACCTTTCTCCATGCGAACTTCGTAGACCCAGAAAACCTTTACCCTGCTTGACTCTGATTTCCTGAAACAACGGAGAGGGTGTCCCACCCTTCTCTTCGTATTGTTTTTTCCAATCGTAGTTACTTGAACCCTTTCACCATGGCAAGTGGTTACTGGTTCTATCTCTACATATAAAGTCATCAGCTCCGACGAAAGAGTTATCAATGCAGGCGGATTTTTCATCCATCTGCGTTAACCTACAGGAGGTCTGCTCCTGTCTTGTTGCGCCAATTGCGTTTAGGCCTCGTTACACGCAGGGTTAACTTTTTGAAGTGGCAGGCCTTCAGCTGGCTCTATCTTATCATGCCTCTGGGGGTAGGGGAATGATCTTCTCGCGGATGTCATTCCCTCATTAGGCATAGTCTCTGCATCGGTTTATCTTGGTAACCAACTGACCGATATGATTCGTTCGACCTGTTCAGGATGGCTGAGAGTTCTCTCCCAAAGACTCTGCAAAAACCCTACAGTCGGCGACCTTTGGTAGTGGTCTAAATGAGGGTTTCATGCCCATGTTGCATTGGTAGGAATTAGCTCATTCTCCAACTGCCCCAATGGACCCGGGAATCGAATATGAGAACTTTTGCCAATGGTCAAGTGCCATGTCCATTTCACTATGCCAGTTCGTCTTATGTGTGACACAAGCTCCCTGTCTAAGAGTTCGGCTTGAATCTTTATAATCCACTTTTATAATGGTGTACAAATTAAACTCTTTTTAAGGACTGGGCAAGATAGAATGAAAAACCTTTGCTCGTTTACTTGGCCACGGCTAGAGAAATCTTTTCTTGTTATCCTTCCTCTATATCTATAGTATCTCTGGGTTTTCCCTGTTCAACACTTCCATCAATTCCGCCACATGCCCCAAATGTTCTGGTGGCTCCCCAGTGTTTTCGTCCTCCAAGCACCCGTGCCACTTCACAAAGTACCTCACTTCACGGATCCTCTTAGTGCGCCTGTGAATTCTGCGAGTATATGAAATAATTTCGCTCTTTACTATTTTTTCAACCTCCCATTCCATGTCAGCATCTACCTCCTGTAGTAACCTGGGAGGCTGCTTACAAGCTGGTTGAACTGACATTCGATAAGGGTCGAACAATGATACATGGAAGACAGCATGTATCTTTACGTATTTCAAGATTTCTAGCTTAAAATCTCGGTTGCCACATGGCTCCGCAATTTTCAAGGGCCCATACAACTTTGTGCTAAGCTTTTTGGAGGATTGTTTGGTCGAGATGTTATTGGCGTTTAGCATGACCAAGTCACCTGTCTGAAAGTTTGGCTGTGGCCTTGTGTTCTTGTCGTGGTACTGTGCCATTGCTTCTCTGGTTGCCCTTAGGGTGGCAATCGCCTGTCCATGCATTTCCTTCATCCAGTGAGCAGATATGGTAGCTCCTGGACTTCGCGCCTCTTACTCCTTCACCCACTCCGTGTCCGGCTGGTATCCATAGTTCGCGTAGAAGGGGGTTAGTCAATGCGCATGCGTAATGGAGTTGTTATAGGGACTTTCCGCTAAGGGAAGCAGTTGGTGCCAATCATTGGGATCGCAGTGGACCAAGCTTCGGAGGTCACCTTCCCGCACTCAGTTGGTTCTCTCTGTTTACCTGCCTGTTTGTGGATGGTATGCTGTCGACATTTTCTGATTAATGCCTAAGGGTTTGTGGAGGGATTCCCAAAGCTTTCCTGCGAACTTTGCATCCATGTCCGCGATGATTTCTGTCAGTAGCCTATGTAGTTTCAATACTTCCCAGAGAAATGTCTGGGCTACATCCTTGGCCATTGCATTTTCCATGAGCCTTATAAAATGGGCCATCTTGGTAAAGTGGTCGACTAGTACCATGATCTGAGTGTTCTCTTCCGACTTGGGTAATTGCATTCTGAAGTCACTCGAGATAGAGGTTCACACCACATAGGGTATTTTCAATGGGTATAGAAACCCATATTTTACATGTCGTGGCACTTGGTTATGTTGACACTTGTCACGCGACCATACACAGTCATTTACCTATTCGCCGAGCCCTTTCCGCCAGGAATCTCTCATTATGATTTCTACCATCTTTTCCTGGTCAATATGCCCTGCACCCTTGGAGTTGTGGCTGTTTTGAGCAATCAGTATTTGTAGCGCCTCATCCTTTGGGATGAATAGCCATCCCTTGTACCAAAGGAGGCCATCCACTAAAGTCCAGTGTATTGGCATTTCCTTTCCCTCATCTCGGAGCCTTTCTAACTCCTCTCTCCTCATATTCCGGTCCTGGTCTGTCCCTTCCTTTTCCTCTACCCATCTTAGAAATTGGGTATCAAACTTCCATGCCATTGCTTTAATAACCAGGCTGTTGACTAGCATGGTTTCTTCAGTTGTTAGGGCCTTGTGCCGTCCCTGATCGAACTCATCAAAGTATTGATTTAGCCCACTTTCCTCTCTTAACTGACTAGCTTTGGTTTGGGTTTCCACCATACTGGTTCCTATGCTCCCGAATCCTCCATGGCCCCTCTTAGTATTGTCTAACTCCCTGTCTTCGTGAAGCTCTTCTTCATGAATATTTTCCACTACGAGTTGTGCAACTCATTTGCCCTTCACCAGGCGGTAGACCTGGTCCTTCAGATTGAATAGCAATACCTTCACCTCTCCGCACTAGTCCTGGTCAATGACTCCTGCCCCGACTATGATTCCATGGCGGATGGCAAAGTCACCTCCAGGAGCTACTTGGCTGTAGGTTCCCACTGGTAATGCTAAGGCTATTCCGGTGGCTACTGTCACTTGCCCTTGAGGCAACACTATTGCTTCTCCCAGCGTGCAGATGTTATGTCCTGCCACTGCGCTTGAGCCCCTTGTTGGGATCTGAGCTTCTAGGTGTAATTGCATCGCTTGCCTATATTCAGGCTCGGGTGTTGTCTGACCTAGACCAGGTTCCTCTTCTCTTTCTACCATCATAACCATGACCTGGTTAAAACGTGCGGAGTTTAAGATTGAGAGCTTCTCACTTTGCCCGGTTCCCCCCCCGGGATGGTACTCCAGCTACCTGCCTCATGCATCCGGTTTCCCACCACTCGACCCCGGTTGGTACACAATTTGGATGTTGAAATCTACCAACTTCTGTGCCCACCCTATCTGCCTGGCACTCCAGGCCTTGGTCATGAGGAACTATTGGAGATTCTGATGATCAGTGAATACCGTCATCGATTCCTTTGGTCTAGCAGAGTAGTGATGCTATTCCTTGAATGCTTCAACTATGGCGAGCAACTCTTTATCGTGGATATCACAGTTGCACTCTGCCGAGTTGAACTTTTGGGAGTGAAATGCTATTGGATGTAGCCTTTTTTCTATGTACTATACTAGTATACACTCTAACGCAAAGTCACTTACATCCGTCTCCACCACCGCATTTCGGTTTGGGTAGAAATGTGCCAGAATAGGGGCTGTCACAAACTGTTCCTTCAGGAATTTGAAATCCTTCTCCTGCCCCTTTCTCCAGGCGAATCTCTTGGGGTTGCCTCTTAATAAATCTATTATGGGTTTACAAGTTCCCGAGAAGTTCTGGATGAATCTACAGTAGAAATTCGCAAATCCTAGAAAAATTTGTATTCCTTTCCGGACTCAGGTCTCTTCCATGCCCTTGTGGCTTTGACCTTTTGATCACTGATCCTGATCCCATCGGTCTTTACTATGTATTCTGGAAACTCCACTATCTTGGTATGGAATACTTTACTCAGTGATAGACACTGCTAACCAGTATTTCCACCACTCAGCCAATCCCTCCTTGACTAGTTTGATGTAGACTTTCTCAGTCCTGGAGTAGATTAGGATGTACTCTATACATACTACAAGTCCCAAGTCTAAGAATCTCCTATGAACCATATACATCATGTCTTGAAAGGTAGCGGGTGTGTTTACTAGCCCAATTAGTATTACCCAGTATTCGTAATGAGCATACCGAGTGAGGGAGGCCATTTTCCACTCGTCCCCCTTCTTAATTGTTATCAAGTGGTATCCATCTTTTAGGTCCAATTTGGTGAAGATACGCAACCCGACTACCTGATCCCTGAGCTTACTTATGAGCAGTAGGGGGTACTTGTTGGTAATTGTAACCTTGTTCAGCCTACAGTAATCCACACATGGCCTCAACTGTCAGTCAGGTTTTGGTACAAACAGTATTGGTGCACCTGCAAGAGACTGGCTTGGTCTTATTTTGCCTTCACCCAGTATCTTGACAAACTACTCTTGTAATGCCTGTAGTTCCTTTTCAGACAACGGGGATATTGGCCCCTATGGGGGCTTGTCTCCTGCGAGAACCATGATTTGATGATCTAAGGTGTTATAATTGGGGAGCCATTCTGGTGCCTGGGGCAGGAAGAGATTGTCATACTCCTGGTAGGGATTTGGCAGAGTTTCCATAACTACCGCATCTCAGTCCTCTGAGCCTGCAATTTGGCCCAGGTATCTTTCTGCGGGGTCCGAGGCCACTTTCTCATCCCACTCAATGCAGATTCCTGCATCTTCCGATAGCAGCTGTTGCTTACACTGCTCCCCCTGGAACGTCCATGTGCTTCCATCCTCAATGAATGATAAGGGGTGTTGGCCGTGCCACCAACCAAAGGGTATTACCAAGTCATGGATTCCCTGGCTCATAACTTCATATATAATTATTGTGCAGTGTTGGTTAGCTCCAATTTCCAGCAGGATAGGGGTCGTATACCACCTTTTCACATTTTGGGAATGTGCGCCATCAAACCCGGTTCTACTAACTGGTCTGTCTCGCTATATCGTTGCTAGGCCCAAATTCTGGACTAGCCCTTCTTGCATAATGAAGATCTGTGAGCCCGACTCTAATAACAGGTGAATCGGTACTCATTCTGTTTGTATTCTCAGGTGGGCTGTGCCTTGTGGGAACTTGTAATATGTAGGTATTGGGACTTGAGTTTTCTGATCCTTTGGTTCTCCCATAGTGTTACCCTGTATTCATTTAATGGATATTTTCATTTGGGGCATTCAATAATCTTGGCTGTTTGTTATTGTGCTGATGCAATTTCGGCCATTCAGGCCTCCTCGGAAAAACTTGGTCCCTCTTGCATACGTCTCCTTTTTTGCCCTCTTTCCCCTCAGTGACAATATTTAATCATACCAGTCCATGCCACTAGTGCATAGATAAGGAAGTGACCTTTCTAACCTGGCCTTAGGTGTTCGACACCTGCTATTGCGTATGATTTAAGGCACACACACTGTTCTTAGTCTCGCGCAGCAACCTGCAGCCTACCCACTCACCGTCGCTGGTCGTGTCATCCTGTGACTGGGGGAGTGCCTTTAGGTGGTCCTGAACTGTCCCAAGTTATTTCCGGTGCATGACCTTTGGAGCAAAGAGTTGGACCGCCTTGAGTTGCCCTCTGCAACAGTCCCCTCTTCACGCGTGTTGGGTTTGAACCTTCTCTACCCCGGGATGAATATAAACTCCTGCTATCCCAAGTTTAGGTCTGGCCTCATTCTCGATTGCATCCCCCTGAGATGGGTTAACTTTCTTCATCATACATGCTTTCCTATATCCTTCACACCTCTGTCCCTGCCCTGGCTCAGAACCCGGTAAGTGCTGTTCGCTGACATTCTTGAATAAGCTGTTGCCCTAGCTTAGAATGCAGGTTGTGGTTTTTATACAGGGCTCCTGGTTGTCCGATCTATCCCACTTCTTGATCTGACAACTCCCAATATCTAGGTGCTAGTGGCACATGGGTTTGGTTCACCACTGGCCTTGAGGTGGCATTCTGAACATTCATGTTTCAGGACCTAAACTTCGCTGCTTTCCATTGTCCTATCATTGCGACAATGCCTCCCTTTCTATAAGCCTCCCACTTGTGGTTAGTCAGTCCGCACCGGGTGTAGCATTAGTTTCCCTAGCATTGGTCAACTAACTTTTGGAGTATTCCCTCATGAGCTTTCTTCCAGTCGGTCTGCTCAACCACTGGAGTCTTGGTCGGTTTGTTGGCTTGGGCAAACCCTGCTGACTTGAAAGTCCCAGATACTCTCTTGCTCTGGACCTTGCTAGGTTACCCTCCTTCTTTTCCTCACTTCGGCTCCTTTTCTCTGTCCTCCCATCGTCGTTTCAACTACCCAGAAGAACTCAATGAGCTGGACTGATTGTCTCATTATTGCCCTTCGCTATTGAGGCAAGCCTCCTCCTGGTTGCCAACTGCGTGAAGGTGCTCTTCCCATTCGGTGTCACTGTCTTATCTCTTATGAGACAAGGATCTCAGTATCGCCTCCGCTAGTTGGTAGTCGACTATTTTCCTGCATGCCATTCCCTGAAGCTAGTCCTTGCTGTTCAAGTTTTCCATCTGAAGAAGGTACTTGTCGATGTCCTTCCTATACTTGATGTTTCCCATCTGTGCCAGGGCTTTTTGGTCCTCCTTGATTGGTGAGAATCGCACGATAATCTCATGCCAGGACTGTTCCCACATTAGCAATTCAGGACGAGAGGCATACCCTTCGTGCCCTTCCATGCTCTTCCTATACCAGTTGCTGCAGGGTGTCACATTGGCACCCTTCACCCTTCCCGAGGCATATATGTTTCTGTCCTTATCCTCTATCCACAGCATGGGATTTTGGCTAAAGTAGTCCTAGGACACCAGTAGCTAGGTTCTTATATCCTGGTAGAACTTTGCTTGGTATACGAATGGAGGGTCAGTGGGCTTCTTCTGATATAAGGCAGTTTGTCGGGCCAACTCCTTGGCCAACTGCAATATCATCTGATGCTTCTTCTCTTCCTTAGCCACACGTGGCCTTCCTGAGTGTAATGGGGGCACCCCTAGGAAGATGGATCCCAAGGTTGCGACCGCACCAAACAACTTCAAACTTATCGCCAAAAGTTCACACAGATGTAAGAGTAAAGTAGACGGTAAAACTTAATATCGTTAAGCCTGACGCTTCACTCAATTAAGGTCTCGAGAGGATTGATTGTTGGAGTAGGAGAGTTCTCGCATAGACTTTCAGGTAGTTTTATCTTATGCCAGAAACTCCCCCATCAGTTTACTCCAACTATTCGAGCACACCCTTCTCCGCTAAGGGCGGTCCGACACGTCTCCTGACACCCCCTTCGGGCATGTATGTGTCGACCCGCTCTAGTCGGCGTTCACCATATGTGCATATCGTTTCTGCGGCGCATTTCCATTCTGCCCGCCGGAGTGAAAACCTCTGCGCATCGGGGACTTGCCAGTGGCTAACTGTCAAGACCCCTTGCTGAACTAGACTATCTATGACACCCTTCCCATGCGCGTTGATTTCTTCTTGACGCCGGAAGCTACCGTGAGCGGTTTATCTATCTACTATTTACGAGTCTCGGGCTTCCGGTGTCTTCCGCAGGGTACGGTGGTCCAGGAGTGATCCAATGGGCGCTACCCATGACCACTACCTCGGATACACCTTACCTGCGGTAGGAATCATGCTTTTAGTGTCTCTGCACTTCCCTCTCAGAGCCTATGGCGTTGGGGACATCCTTGGGCGTGGTAGGTGCAAAACGTTCCCAGTCGTCCCGGCACCACCCGGGACTACCTTCGGGACCCCCACGGTTAACTCCCGTTAACTCCGTCAGTTTTGGTCCGTTTTACTCCGAACAACTTGGAGGAGGTACTCCACCTTCCACCCTATGCCCCCTTATATATCCTGCGAACAGCTTACGGTCGACCGGACGGCAGCAACGTATACGGTGTTGCAAGCGGGTCTCCAAAGATCCTCCTTTGCTAGACTGCACACAACTACGCAACCGTTTGCCCATGACGTCCGGGCCTCAAGGCGGGGCCGGAGGGGCATGATAGGAATAATGTCTTCAATTTACAGCTTCTTCGTAGCTGCGTAGCTCGCCCAATAGCATCTCCCGGAACCCCAGATTCCAGTATTATGCATGGCTTCGTGTGACAAACATTCCAGTCATTTTTCCCAAACTCCCCGAGGGACTTCGTATTGGCAGGTAGGGTAACTCAGGTCCTTGAACAGGGTAATCCAAGCCTCAAGGCAGGGTAACCCTGTTCTGTGGGTAGGGTAATCTTGTCCGGTGGACAAGTGGATTTTCTCCTGTTACCCTATCTATCCCTCTTCCGGGGATAGACACACTCGGCCTTTCTCTAGTTACCCAGCCTAGCTGTGTATTGGCCCTTCATAGGTCCCTAAGTACGCTGACACCAATCTTGGGCGTAGCCATGTACCTAAATACTTGTCCACTAAGTCTGCTCATCTCGGAGCCCGGGCCATCGGGTCTCCGTAGGTCAAGTACTCACTTGCCTGCCGGTTCCTATCAGTTCTCCTCCGTGCTACCTGTATGGGTGTAGGTTCCGGCTGCCATAGCTCACGTATGCTGGGTCGTTACACTGAGGGCACCACACCTGGCTAGCAGCTTGGTCCTTCCCCACCATTATCCGACCCATCTTCTCCCGGGTCTGGGTCTCTTGCTCTTCCGGCTACATTGAGAGGTGCCATGGACTATTCCAGGCCACTCTGTATGGCCTTTAGCCGGGTGCCTCTTTCCACTGGCCTCTTCCTTTTCTCTCATTGGGATTGACCCGACTGTCCTCTCTCTGTTTTACCATTATAGGTGGATTCCCCCTGATACGATTTTAACACCCCCTGGACTAGCACGGTCATCTCCCTTGTTGACTGGGCCAACATCGGGTTTATGTTTTGCTGCATGTCCTGGAGCCCTGTGGTTACCTTTTTGTTGATGGTCTGTAGCGCTGTCATGAACTGCAGTTCCCGCATCCCCTGACGACCTCATTCCTGATCCAGCCCCTTGTGGAGTTTATCCAGGCCTGTATGAAGCTCTTGATCTCTATTCACAGATTCTTGGATGTGGTGTCCCAGGTCCTGGTGCAGCTGCCCGCTTACTGCTACTTGTTGTTTCAATCCCTCATGCATGTGTATAAGTGCAGCTTCAATTACTCCTTCAAATCTGGTAATTTCGGCCACTACTTCTCCTTCCAGTTTCTTACTCTTATTTTCTGCGAGTGCCACTTCCTCCCTAACCAGCTTCTCCCAGTTCAGAAGTGACTCTCTTATTTGGGCAAGACCTTCTGCTGTCGTCTTCCCTTCATCCGACAGGGTCCCATATGCGACCATCTGGTTATTCTGCGTTCGGGTGACACTGTAGTGCAATTGGCCGATCACTGTCCCAATGTAGGTGGCGAAGGCACCCAAGTCAGCAGTGCCTGAGGGAGTTGAGGTCCCGCAGTGTGACCTCTGCCTGCTGCGTCTTTTTGAGCTGTTTTGGGTCGAGCCTCAGGGTACTGGTAGCCCTGATGGATTTCTAGGTGTGGGTGTCGAACCTAGCCATAGCTGTGGAATCTTACCTTCTGGGGGCGGTGGCAGTAGTGCAAAGGGGCTCTCTAGGCCTAGCCCCCATGCACTGATCAGCCTTTGCAGTCTCTCAGTGTGTAGCATGTAGGTGTCACTGGAATCCTCTGCTCCCTCTTTGATCCTTCGTTGCGACATCTTGTTTGTTGTTTCCCTGAGTGTGCGGGTTTTGAGGGCCCACTGGATCCCATGATCAAGGAACCAGAAGGGAACCTTCTCGCCTTCAAAGATTTTGCTTTTCCGGAGGTCAAAGTCGATCTTGTATACAGGTGGGTTTCATTGAAGACAGACTTGAGATAGATGTTGGAGGGTGCTAGATAAGCAGTCCTCTAGGGTCATTGAAGGAGGTAGTCATGAGACTCAGTAGTGTGGAAGATATCAATATAGTGCTAGGCGGTAGCCCACTCTAAGGACAAGCGAGTCTATGCTAAGGCCCAATATGTGACCGAGTGATTGCTAGGTGGGCACACTTAAAATATGAAGATAGTAGTAAATATGGAAGTATATCGTATAACGAATATATTGATAAGACCTCTTCTCCATCGCTGATAATGTCTGTAAAGTGTGGGAGGCACCTTGATATTTATATTCTGCGTCTGGGTGTTTCCGGCCTATCTACTCCTTCCAGCTATCTCTATGCAAACTTCATAGACCCGGAAAACCTTTATACCGCTTGACTCGGATTTCTTTGAATAGCGCGGAGGGTGTCCCACCATTCTCCTCACATTGTTTGTTCCAATCGTAGTTACTCAAACTCTGTCACCATGGCAAGCGGTTACTGGTTCTATCTCTGCATATGGAGTGATCAGCTCCAAGGACAGACGTATCAATGCAGGCAGATTTCTCATCCATCTGGGTTAACCTACAGGAGGTCTGCTCTGGTCTTATCACACCAATGGCGTTTAGGCCTCATTATGCTTAGGGTTAACCGTTTTAAGTGGTGGGCCTGCAGCTGGCTCTACCTTATCATGCTGCTGGGGGTGGGTGAACGATCTTCTCTCCGGCATCGTTCCCCCATTTGGCGTGGTGTCTGCATGGGTTTATCTTTGTAACCAACCAACCGATTTAATTCATTCAACCTTGTCAGGATGGCTGCGAGTCCTCTTCTGCAGACTCAGCGATAACTCCACAGTCGGCGATCTTCAGTGGTGGTGTAAATGAGGGTTTCGTGCTAGCTTTGCATTGGTAGCAATTAGCATATTCCCCCAGTGCTCCGACGGACCCTGGGATCAAACACACAACCTTTTGTCAATGGTCATGTCCCAGGCCCATATCACTATGCCAGGTTGTCTTATGGGTGACTGCTAGCATGCACACTTTGTGCTAGCTCATCTTTGCATTCTCTCTTGAGAGTAAGAAATACCTACCTTTGCTAAGCTGCTCTCATATACAGTGTAGTGTACATATGATATGGAAGCTACTGATCTTGAATGTTATTATTGATTGAATTAGTATTAAATATTATATAGAGAGTAGAAAAGAAAAAAAGACCTTGTAAAATAATAGTAATAATAATAAATTATGCTCATATATACCATCTTTTCTATAACATATGGTACCCTAAAACATAACTGTTGCTCTCTGAGCAAACTTTTTGTCAATGTTTTGAGGTCGATAAACTTCACTCACCTGGTACAAAACCCCATAGGCCAGCCTGGACCTTAGGCTTCCTATTCCAAAATAAGACTCATATGTATAGATAGTATTTCTCTAATCATAGCCTTGGTATTGATAGCGGAAGGCTAGCCTTCGGGCTTTTTGCTCTAGCGCAAGAGTTGGTTTTGCAACCGCCTTTCACCGAAAGATTTTATTTTTATATAGCGCTTTTGAAATTGTTTGTCTACTAATATTTAGTTCAGGTTTTTATTTTTTATTTTCTTATTAGTTATACTTTCAATCTTACTTATTGAAAAAAAAATAAGAAAAAAAAAAAACTACCTGCTTCTATGAGTTGAGTAAAGGTTATTTTGCAGGTTGAGTATCTTGTAGAGTGACTACAAGCAAGTGATCTTTTCGAGCCTGTGAAAGAGTAGCATTTGTACCCTTCACTGAGTTTGGTATAGAAGTCAAGTCTTGATTAGTACAAAGATCAGAGGTGTTATTGTCATTAGCACATTGATGTACAGTCTAGATAGCGTTTGAGCAGGTACTTATAAGTACTCCAATTTTTCGGAAAATTTCCTTTAACAATATCTTCTGAGCTCCATCCCGAATGGCACAGGCAACGATTTGGCTCCACTCGACTGTCATAGCCACCAGACCAGAGTATGGTGGCATTAGGCTTTTGATTATATATAGGAGAACTGGGGGTTGGACAGTTGTCCAGTGATGGAAGGGGTTACTTAGCTGAAGTTCTCTATAACGGAACCTCATAGGAACTGGTAGAAGATTGCGGCTGGGAATGAAGGAAGTGTTAAGAGTATTGGGATTTGTTAGCAGAGCATTTTTCTTGGTTATATAAAGGGGTGTACACCGTGGTTATAAACTTTGCTTATGCAATCTGGTAATTTCCTGCCTGTACCTGTACTTAGAAATTCGAACTTTATTTCTTTTTTCTATTACCAGACCCTGTGAACCCTGCTCCTGACTCTTTTGAGTCTAGATACAAACAAGTCTTATTTATACACCCGTATCGATCTCTCATCCTGCCTACTATAGTATGCCTTAGACTATCTGCCCTTGACCCTACATGGACCCTGCCTATTATACAAGGTTGCATTTACAGGAATCCAGCTGACACCATATCATGTCATGATCAATCCAAGGACCCACTATGTAACCGGTATGGGTACTAGGTTGTTTTACGTTTGGTTTCACAGTATCGTTTGATACTTGTATTGTTTCGTGTGCTATCGGTTGATACACATATTGTTTTGCAATATCGCTCATACTGGAGATAAGCGATAGGCTGTATTTAAAGACCGCTGATTTCTGCGATGGAAACAGCAGACTTCAACAGACAGTGTTCTTAATATACTTGGTTGAATGGTTACTTCTTTGATCTCCAATTACACCCCTTCGAAGCCTGCTTCAGCAAGCAGAGCTCGCTTCTTGTCAATTGAGAAGCCATCTGCTCCTATGCTACCGCCACATGACTAGGGCCTGGCCCGAACACGTTACATTTGTTTAACGTCAGCAAGTGGTTAAGAAACCTGCAGGGACTTGGTCTAATCAACCTACGAAAAGCCTAACAGAGAAGCTAGCATCGGGGAGCGGTAGAACTATGAAAGGTTCCGCTCCGCCAACACGACACAATTGAGTCACTGGAGACTCAAGGTAGGAAGCAGCTCCCACGGGAAGGCCTTACGAAGAAAAGGCAACCCAAGAAACCGAAAGGGCCAAAGAGCGATTTCTCAATTGACGAAGCAGAACGACAACCAGCACGAGACTTGGCCAAGCAGACCTTTCGCAAATCAACTGAAGAGTTAGCAAAGGCAGCAACCAGCCTTCCTGGGCTATTTCCCCCCCATCCCAGAAAAGGAAAGGGACCGGCGCAACCACCGAAGAAAGACAGCATACCTTCCAGGACACCTGAGAAGTAAGAAGATGAAGAAGACGCATCAGATCATTCGGTAGTAAGGCAGCCACCAGAAGAATTCCCCACCAACTCTCCGGAAAGCTCGTCTGAGGACAGCTCGAGTAATGAAGAGTCCGAACAGAAAATGTCCGAAGGTGAATCCACCGGGTCGAGCAAGCAGGACCTAAAATTAAACTTCCACTGCCACTCTCGTTCCCAGGCGAAAAGCATGACTTGAAGGCTAAAGTATTTGACCGATGGGTGATAACAACCTCTCAATACCTGGCCCTACATGGGGTGGACAAAATGAAGGAAAAAAGCAGAGTGTACTTTGGAAGCTTCTGTACCAGAAAAGCAGAGGAAGCATACCACCAAGCAATGAACCACTATGAGGGTGGAGAGAACATCCGAGGAACGACCAGGATAAAATACTTGAGAGACAGATTCCAATCCTCGCGAAACACGGAAGAACTATACAAAAGGTTCAAAGATATCCAGCAAGTACAAAATGGCAAAACAGAAAGAATAACCTTGGTCGCAACGGATGTTTTAATGTATCATGGACGATTGCCTACAGAGACGGTGTCTCTGTACACGCTGCGACGGAGATTGTATGAGGCAATGCACCCCAGACCACGCCAGGAGGTAAAACCCATGGAAGAGGAGGGTGATTCCTTTGAAAAGATAGTCAAGCGGGCTGAACGAAAGGATGCTATCCTGTATGAAACAGGAGTTTACCCAACCCATGGACCACAGCAAAGTAATGGCAAAGGATCATTATCGCGGGATAATACGAAGAAGGATAAACCATACCGCGAGGATTCAAATGACAGGAAGGACAAGAAACAGAAATGACATGAGGCAGGCATGTGTTTCCAATACGGGAAAAAGGGGCACTATGCAAAGGCCTGCTATTCCAGAAAAGGAAAGGGGAAGGCCGCTAAGCGAGAGGCTAGCACAAACCATATGGAAGCAATGGAATATGATGAAGTGCAAATTAATACAGTAGAAATGGAAAGCCTCCGAACACAACGGATGTTGGCAATCAGGTCCGGTGATGCTCTTGAAGGAACGATTCACACAGAAGGCCACCCAGCAAAGATACCATTCGACAGGGGAACAATCGGCTGTGACATAATTAGCGTCACTTTTATATCTACCAATGGCATCCCTATGGAGCCTCTACCCCAACCAACAACAGTCAATATGACTATGAAAGGATCCCACTCTTCAAGCCACAAGAAATGTGGACTGACTGTAGGAATCAGGAAAAAGAAATGGACAAATCAGGAGATGTCGGTAGGAAACTTGGCAAAGTACGACACCCTGATTGGAATGCCATTCCGGAAAAGACATAATGCTCTTATCAGGTGTAGGGATACAGCAGTGGAATTTCCCGATGACAAACTACGTGTACTATGCAAACCAACCAGTGGGGAATTCCGAGCCGCTTTGTCAGACACCACCACAACAACATTGTTGGAAGATTACAAGGATGTATTGCTGGACAAAGTTGCTGAAACGCTACCCTCCGTGCATAAGATTAGCCACCACATTCGGCTAAAAGATCCTACCGATCTACGAAACCAACCAACATACTCGATCCCAGAAGCCTACAAGGAAAAGCTCAGGAACTGAATAAACGAGAAATTACGAAGTAGAGTAATTGTACAACAGGAGGTTCCCGGAGCGGCACCTATGTTTGTACAACACAAATCAGATGGAAGGATCCGTCCTCTGGTGGACCTGAAACTGAGGAACGATAACACGATCATGGATAGTCCATCGATTCCAAACCAGCAGCAGATCCTGGACCGAATAGGACGAGGGAAATTCAGGAGTAAGATCGACCTAAGCGACGCATATTTCCAAACACGAGTGGACAAGGGCGGTGTTAAGTTCAACTCGTTCAAAATCCTGTTCGGAGGATTTGTGAGCAAAGTAAGGCTTCAAGCAGACATGAATACACCAGCAACATTTATGGAGATAAGGGTGGACCTTCTAAGCGAATATTTACATCATGTTGTATCGCTATACATTGATGATATTCTCATATTTTCCAACATATCAGAGGAACACAAGAAACACATACGCCAAGTATGCAATCGACTCAGAAAAGGAAAATTCTACACGAGTAAAAGGAAGTCAGTACTTTTTGCGGACAAGCTAGAAGTATTGGGACACATAGTGGACAACGAGGGGATCCATGCCTCCCACCCGATAACATCATCCATTATAGGATGGGAGACACCAAAAAATAAGAAGATATTACAAAGGTTCCCAGGAATAGTCAATTATGTGGCCCAGTTTCTCCCACACTATGCAACGTAGACCGCACCGTTAACCAACTTAATAGGAAACTCCGAATTCGGATGGACAAGGAACCACCAGACCGCATTCCATATGGTCCGGAAGGGAATTATCGATCTGTTATGCATAAGACGAACTGGCATAGCGTAATGGGCATGCCATGTGATTGTTGGCAAAAGGTCACGTGTTCGATCCCAGTGTCCAGGGGAGTATTTGTTGAATGAGTTAATTTCTACCAATATGATGCTGGCACAAAACCCATATTTACACCACCACCGAAGATCGCCAACTGTGCGGTTTTCACCGAATCCTCAAGAGAGGACTCGCGGCTATCCTGACAAGGTCGAACGAGCTAAATCGGTTGGTTGGTTGGGGAGATAAATGCATGCAAAGATCCCTCAGGTGCGCCAACGGATGGATGCCAATGAGGGGGAGGTCGGCTACTCCGATAGGAGTCCCCGGCTGCCATAAGGGCAGTAAGACCGAATTTCAAGTCCATTGGTGGAGGAATATGGAGGAAAGTCCTGATGAGGAGAAGACGCCCAAGAGACGATTGTTCACCCACACCCCAAAGGCATGACAAGGTAGAGTCAGATGAGGGCCTACCGGGTGAAAAGATCAACCCTGAGCGCAATGAGGCCTAACTGCCATTGGCGCGATAAGATAGGAGCATGCTTCCTACGGGTTGATGCAGAGGGATGGGAAATCCACCTGCATTGATAAGTCTGTCGCCGGAGCTGATCACTCCGTATGCAGAGAAAGGACCAGTAACCGCTCGCCCCGGTGAAGGGGTTCAAGTGGCTATGATTAGAACCGGTGTAGCGAGGAGAGGGGTGGGACACCCTCCCGGCTATCTGAGGAAATCAGAGTCAAGCGGGGTAAAGGTTTTCAGGGTCTACGAAGTTCGCACAGAGGAAAGTGGGAGGAACAGATAGGCCGCGAACACCCAGACGAGGAATACAAATATCGAGGTGCCTCCCATGCTTTATAGATCATCAGCGACGGAGAAGAGATCTTATCAATATATTCATTCTATGATACTAACCCTACCTTCATTCCAAACATTATAAGTGAGCCTTCCTAGAAATCACTTTGTCACATATCGGCCCTTAGTCCAGACTTGCTTGTCCTCAGAGTCGGCTATCGCCTAACACTACATAGATATCTTCTATACTACTGTGGCTCACAAACCACCACTTTCAATGAGCCCGAAAGACTGGTTATCTAAAGCCCTCAACCATCTATCTCAAATTTACCTCCAACAAAACCCATATATCTACGGGATTGAGTTTGATCTCAGCATAAGCGAAGTCTGCGAAGACGAGAAAGTTCCCTTCTGGTTCACTGATCAAGGGATCAAGTGGGCCCTCAAGCACCTCACACTCATAGAAAGAAGAAGGAAGATGTCGCAACCAAGAATCGACAAAGGGTCAGAAGATTCTAGCGACAGTGATATGCTGCGTGCTGAGAAACAGCAGCAGCTAATCTCCACATGGGGACCGGGCCAGGATAGCCCATATCCACTCCCACCACCACCTCCCGGAGATAACATCCCACCGCTACCGCTAGGTTCCACACCCATACTAAGGAACCCGTCGGGGCCATCAGTGCCCCGAGGCCCAACTCAAAGCATCACAAAAAGACGAAGTGGGCAAAGGTCATGCTCTGGGACCCCAACCCCCTCAGGCACTACCGATTTGGATGCTTTCACCGCATACATTGGGACACTGATCGGACAGTTGGACCATAGCGTCACCCAAACCCGGAATGACCAGATGGTCGCATACGGAACCCTATCTGACGAGGGGAAAGAGACAGCAGAGGGCCTTGCTCAAGTAAGAGAGCGACTGCTGAACAGAGAGAAGTTGGTTAGAGAGGAATTGGCGCTCTGGCAAAATAAGAGCAGGAAAATGGAGGGAGAGGCAGTGGCTGAGATCACCAGATTTAAGGGAGTGATCGAAGCTGCACACGCTCGCATGCACGAGCGATCGGAGCAGCAAGTAGCGGTCAGCGGACAGCTGCACCAGGACCTGGGACGCACCATCCAGGAATCGGTAAGTAAAGATCAAGGACTCTACACAGGCCTGGATAGACTCCGGGAGGGGTTAAATGAGGAATGACGACATCGAGGAACCCGGGAGCTGCAGTTCCTGACCGAACTACAGACCCGCGACAAAAAAGTAACAACTGGGCTCAGGGACATGCAGCAGAACATGACCCAGATGTTTGCCCAATCAACGAGGGAAATGACGGCGCTGGTACAGACAGCATCAGGCTCGCATCAGGGGGGATAGACCCATGATGGGGAAACCGGGCGGGGACGATCAGGGCCGTCCCAGCAAGAAAAGGGAAAGCAACCTGCGGAAAGGGACCCGAGGCCAGAGACTATACAGAGTGGCCGAGAAAGTAGCACGGCACCTCCCAATGTGGCCAGAGGAGTGGGCGACCCAGACTCAGGGGAGGACGGGTCGGATAATGGAGGAGAAGGACCAAGCTACCATCCAACGGTACCACTCCTAGGAAGGCCGTGGACGGCGAAGGAAGAGGCGAAACATCAGAGGATGGTGCAGTTGGACAAGGGGTTGGCCCGACAAACTGTGCTACATCAGAAGAAGCCCGCCGACCCTCCATTCGTATACAAAGCAAGGTCCTACCAGGATATAAAGACCCGGCTGCACACGTGCCAGGACTACTTTAGCCGAAATCCCATGCTGCGGATGGAGGATAAAGATAGGATTATCTACGCCTTGGGAAGGACGAAGGGTGCCGACGTGACACCTTTTAGCAATTGGTATAGGAAGAGCATAGAAGGGCTCGAAGGGTATGCTGCACGTCCTGAATTGCTAACATGGGAACAGTTTTGGCACGAGATTATTGTACGATTCTCATCGGTCAATGAGGACCGGAAAGCTTTGGCACAGATGGGGAAGATCATGTCTGAGAAGGACATCGACAAGTACCTTCTCCAGATGGAGAACTTGAACATCAAGGCCAAGCTTCAAGGAATGGCATGGTGGAAGACAGTCGAGGACCCACTACCAGAGGCAATACTGAGATGGTTGTCTCATAAGGGATGCGACAGCGACGCCGAATGGCTGAAGCACCTTCAAGCAGTCGGAAAGGAGGAAGAGGCTTTCCTTGACAGCGAACCACAACGACGAGACAACTTGTCCAGCTCGTCGAGGTCTTCCGGACAACTAAAACTACGCCGGGAGGACAGAGAAAAGGAGCCGAAGCGAGGAAAGGAAAAGGGCAACCTAGCAAGATCCAGAGGAAGACGGCATCTAGGAACTTCAAGTCAGCAAGGTTCACACAAACCAACAAACCGAGCAAGACTCTGCGGGTAGAGCAGGCCGACTGGAAGAAGGCTCACGACGGAATACCACAAAACTTGGTTGACCAACGCCGGGAAAATAAAAGCTGCACCCGGTGCGGACTCACCAACCACAACTGGGGAGCTGGTAGGAAGGGAGCCATTGTCGCAACGATAGGACAGCGGAAAGCAGCGAAGTTTAGGTCCTGCAACATGCAGGTTCGGAATAGCGCCCCAAGGCCAGCAGTGAACCAAACCCATGTGCTACCTGGACCTAGACTTTGGGAATTGTCGGATCAAGAAGAGGGATAGATCAGACAACCGGGAGCCCTGTATAAATACTACGATCTACGTTCCGTGCTAGGGCAATGGCTTAGTCAAGAATGTCGGCGAACTGCGCTGACTAGGTTCCGAGCGTAGGCAGGGACAGAAGTGTGAAGGGCATGAAGAAGCATGTATAACAGAGAAAGTTAACCCATCTCAGAGGGATGAAATCAAGAATGACCCCCGACCTGGACGCGGGACGGCAAGACTTTATACTCCTCCCGGGGTAGAGAAGGTTCAAACCCAGCATGCAAGAAGAGGGGACTGTTGTGGGGGGCAACTCAGGGAATCCTGACTCTTTCCTGCAAGGGTCATGCATGGGAAATGAGTCAGGATAGCACAGGCCCGCCTGAAGGCGCTTCCCTAGCCCCAGGGTGGCACCACCGGCGACGGAGGGTGGGTAGGCGGCAGGTTGCCAGGTGAGGCAAAGAACAGCGTGCTCGCCTTAAATCGTACCCGACGGCAGGAGTCGAACACCCAAGGCCGGGTCAGAAAGGGCGCTCCCTCATCTATGCACGGGTGGCATAGACCGGTATGATTAAATATCGTCATTGAGGGAAAGAAGATGGAAAAGGAGCCCCACATCAAAGGGACCAAGTTTGTCTGAGGAGGCCTGAATGGCCGAAATTGTGCGGGCATGTAACCGGTACGGGTACGAGGTTGTTTTATGTTTGGTTTCACAGTATTTTTGATACTTGTATTGTTTTGTATCCTATCGTTTGATACAGGCATTGTTTTATGTTTGGTTTCACAGTATCGTCTGATACTTGTATTGTTTCGTATGCTATCGTTTGATATACAAATTGTTTTATGTTTCGTTTCACAGTATCGTTTGATACTTGTATTGTTTCGTGTACTATTGTTTGATACTCACATTGTTTTATGTTTGATTTCACAGTATCGTTTGATACATGTATTGTTTCGTGTGCTATTGTTTGATACACACATTGTTTTATGTTTGGTTTCACAGTATCGTTTGATACTTGTAGTGTTTCGTATGCTATTGTTTGATACAGACCTTGTTTTATGTTTAGCTTTATAGTATCGTTTGATACTTGTAGTGTTTCGTGTGCTATCGTTTGATACACAAATTGTTTTATGTTTGATTTCACAGTATCGTTTGATACATGTATTGTTTCGTATGCCATTGTTTGATACACACATTGTTTTATGTTTGGTTTCACAGTATCGTTTGATACTTGTAGTGTTTCGTGTGCTATCGGTTGATACACACAATGTTTTATGTTTGGTTTCACAGTATCGTTTGATACTTGTAGTGTTTCGTGTGCTATCGATTGATACACACCTTGTTTTATGTTTAGCTTTATAGTATCGTTTGATACTTGTATTGTTTCGTGTGCTATTGTTTGATACACACTTTGCTTTGCAATATCACTCATACTGGAGATAAGCGATATGCTGTATTTAAAGACTGCTGATTCCTGCAATGGAAACAGCAGACTTCGACGGACAGTATTCTTAAATATACTTGGTGGAACGGTTACTTCTTTGATCTCCTATTAGACTTCGTTCAAAGCCTTCTTTAGGAAGCAGCGCTCGCTTGGTATTGACCACGAGGCCATCTGCTCCTATCGTACCGCTCTGTGACTAGGACCTGGCCCGAACACATTACAGGGCACAATAACGAACACCCCAGATTATTGAATGCCCCGAAAATGTCCAGTAAACGAAGACAGGGTAACCCTACGGGGGAGCCAAAAAGACAGAAAACTCAAGTCATAACACCTACACATTACGAGTGCCCCCAAGGAACAGCATATCTATGAATACAAGGAGAACGAGTACCGATTCATGTGTTATTAGACTCGGTCTCACAGATCTTTGTGATACGACATGCGCTAGTCCAAAAGCTGGGGCTAGCAAGGATATGGCGAGATACACCTGTTGGTATAACGGGGTTTGGCGGCGCAAAGTCCCAAAACGCGGGGAGGTGCTATACGACCCCTATCATGCTAGAAATAGGGGCTAACCGACATTGTTTGGAAATTACCTGTGAAGTCCTGAGCCAGGGGATCCATGACTTGAGAATACCTTTTGGTTGGTGGTATCGCCAACACCCTCTATCCTGCATTGAAGACGCGAGCAGATGGGAGTTCCAGGCAGAATAGTCTAAGGCACTCCTGGAACCTGAAGATGAGGGAATCTGCATCGCGTGGGACAAGACAGTAGCCTCGGACCCTGCAGCCACATACGTGGGCCGAATCCCAGGCCCAGAAGACCCCGAGGCAGTAGTGATGGAGACTCTGCCAAAACCCTACCGGGAGTACGCCGATCTCTTCCTGCCTCAGGCAGCGGAATGGCTCCCAAATCACAATACCTTCGATCATGAGATCAAGGTATTTAAAGGTGAGAAACCCCCATGGGGGCCGACATACCCGTTGTCCCAAAAGGAACTACGGGTGTTGCGAGAATACCTGGACAAAATGCTGCGCGAGGGAAAGATAACCCCAAGCCAGTCACCTGCAGGTGCACCAATACTATTTGTGCCGAAACCTGACGGATGGCTGAGACTATGTGTGGACTACCGCGGGCTGAACAAGGTTACCATTACCAACAAGTACCCCCTGCCACTCATGAGTGAACTCAGAGACCGAGTAGTTGGGTCGCGTATCTTTACCAAGTTGGACCTAAAGGATGGGTACTACCTCATACACATAAAAATGGGGGACGAGTGGAAGACGGCCTTCCGCACTCGGCACGGTCATTATGAATATCGGGTAATGCCGTTCGGGCTGCTAAACGGGCCTGCCACCTTCAAAGACATGATGGACGTGGTCCTGAGGAGGTTCCTAGACTTGGAGTGGTCGTATACGTAGACGATGTGCTAATTTACTCTGAAACTGAGGAGGACCACGTCAAGTTGGTGAAGGAGGTATTAACTGAGCTACGGAAATACTGCTTAGCAGTGTCCATCACTAAATCAGTATTCTGCCCAGACACGGTGGAGTTTCTGGGATACATAGTGAAGACGGATGGGATCACCATGAGTGATCGAAAGGTCAAAGGCATAAGGGAATGGAAGAGACCTGAGTCCGTAAAGGACATACAAATTTTTATAGGTTTTGCAAATTTCTACCGCAGATTTAGCAAGAATTTCTCAGGAACTTGTAAACCCATAACCGAGTTGTTGAAAGACGACCCCAAGGGATTTGATGGGAGAAAGGAGCAGGAGGAGGCTTTCGAATTCCTGAAGGAATAATTCGTGACAGTGCCTACCCTGGCACATTTCCACCCAAACCGTAACACGGTGGTGGAAACAGACGCAAACGATTTCGCGTTAGGGTGCATTACATCACAATACATCAAGAAAAGACTGCACCCGATTCCTTTTCATTCCCGAAAGCTCAACTCGGCGGAACGCAACTACGGCGTTCATGATAAAGAGTTGCTCGTCACAGTTGAGGCATTCAAGGAATGGCCTCACTACTACGCAGGAACTAGCGAACCCATCACGGTGTTTACAAATCATCAGAATCTACAATACTTCCGCACGACCAAGGCCTGGGGTGCCAGGCAGATAAGGTGGGTACGGAAGTTAGCAGACTTCAACTTTAAAATCATGTAGCGCTCAGTGTAACGTGTTCGGGCCAGGCCCTAGTCACGTAGCAGTACGATAGGGGCAGATGGCTTCTTGATCAACAAGAAGCGAGTGCTGCTGGCTAAAGGAGGCTTCGAACGGGATGTAATAGCAGATCAAAGAAGTAACCGTTCAACCAAGTATATTAAGAATACTGTCTGTCGAAGTCTGCTGTTTCCATCACGGGAATCAGTGGTCTTTAAATACAGGATACCGCTTATCTCCAGTATGAGCGATATTGCAAAACAATGTGTGCATCAACCGATAGTACACGAAACAATACAAGTATCCAACGATAGTGTAAAACTAAACAGAAAACAATGTGTGTATCGAACGATACCACACGAAGCAATACAAGTATTAAATGATACTATGAAACTAAACACAAAACAACCTAGTACCCGTACCGGTTACACTCCCAAAATAAAATACCAATTTTACCAAATAAAACAACCTAATGAAATCCTAATAGTCGGTGACTCCGCTATTCTCTTGAAAGTCCGCTTACGACCCATCCTCATCGTCATTACTATCCTGCAACAATCTCATGTCATCCTGCAACATCAATTCCGCACCTTCCAACCACCTCTCCAAACACTCACCACATGGCACTCCGCGCACAAAGCCACCTGACTCCCAGTAGGGGGGCAGGTCCCCGAAGTTCCGTGCCATCTGGTCCTCCCATTCCTCCATCTCGACATCAATTCGTCCGCAATCTTCGCAGTGATCGATGTAAAATATCTTCCAGTATGCGTCTTCTGGAATGATTTCTTGGTAAAGCAGGTACGCCAAAATGAGGTCTCATCCCTTTATACTGACTTCTGCATAGGTTGACATTTTTGTTTCTCTTGGCGCAAGGATAAGTTTGTAATAGGGTGAAGTTTTTGTAGGAGGTTAAAGGTTCGGAGGTCTGGTAGTGTGATCTGTTTTCTTGGGTGTGATTTAGAGGGCTGGTGGCCGGTATTTATGTTTCGGTGGTGACCTCGCTTAGGGGTTGGCCTCGCTTAGGTCTTCATAGGAAGGAGGGTGCTGCTTAATTTCGGTTTCTTCTGTCTCCAGGCAACCATCACATTTTTCTGTGCTTAGGTAGTACCTGCTACAGAAGCGGAAAACATCTGACGCTGATTCTCTTCACATTCGTCCCGTCGATTCTGTGGTCATTTCTAAGCATTCGTTGCAGATGTGTATAAATAGTCGGTATGTAAGGTATTGTCTAGGGATCATATCACGGTTCACCAACAGTCCCGTTAGCTGATTGCCCAGTCTCCAATGCAGTTGCTCATAGTTTGATATTGTAAGGCTGTTGGATGGAGCGTTCTTTCCTTGCGCTATTGCCAGTACTCCACCTCGGCCGGTCGGGCAAGGTATGCTGCTTCATCTTCCATCACCCAATTTTCATCTTTGCTGCTTTCGCAATCGCTTTCGAAGTGGGCTGACCAAAATCCGTCCTGTATCCCTTGGTCCATGTCCGGGCGCAGGTGTTGGATTTCGGGTAAGATTGGGCTCCAGGCCACCGTCACTTGGTTTATCGTAGCGGGTAGCTCGTCCTCCAGTTTGTTGTCTTCCCACCATTGATTAAGCGCTTCCATCGCATTTTCCAATCCCTCAAGGGGCTCCCAGCTATTTTCTGTCTCCGGGTACCCCACCCATTTCACTAGGAATTGGTCGCGGTCATATCGTGTTCAGTGGACTCGTATGGTTTCCACTTCCCATTCCGGTTTCTCATTTACTACGATTGGGGGTGGTTTTGCGTCCCTCCTGGCTGGAAAGGAGACATCATCGTTGGGGTGGTATACTTTCACGGTGGATGCATGGAATGTTGCTTCTCAGTTTCTGTACATTCTGCCATCCATTTCTAGCAAGCAATTTTGTGTATACTCATCGTATCCTATTATCTTGAATGGTCCACGCCAGCGCAGTTGCAATTTCTTGCACCGTTCTGATTCTGTTGCGAATAAACTTCCGTATACCAGTAACAAATTTCAGTTTCTTATCGGTAGATGGTGTCGGCGTCGTTTTGCTGCTGTTCTCGTACTTCCAAACCGTGCTGTTTTAATCGCATTGAATGCCGCGTTCCGGACTGCTTGGTTCCTGTTCAGTAATTCGTCAGCAGCCAGTACTGCGGAGTTCTTGAAGTTTACTAGGGGCAGTAGTGGGTAATTCTGTCCGCAAATGGCTTTATATGGTGACATACCGAGAGTTTCTGATCATCCTGCATTCTGGTATGCTGCTGTCTCTGGTATGGCAGCAAACCAATTCTTTTGTCTGGCGTTGACCAGGTTTCGGAGAGCTGTTTTTAATTCGCGAATTTTCCTTTCGAGCTGTCCATTCGTTTCATGATGGCCTGGTACCGCCTTGATATGTTCGAAGCCTAACAATCGACACTCTTGTCTCCACACATGTGACTCAAATCTTGGGTCCGCATCGCTTACTAGAGGTGTTGGTTAGCCATGAGGTGTAAATATTTTGTTGCGTAGAAGTTCCCAGCTTGTTATTGCTGTTACTTGCTTTGTTGTAGGTATAAGCCACGTGAATCCGGAAAACCAATCCATCGCAACTAGGATCGTGTTGTATCCCCATCAGTTGTGGAAGGGTCCTGCAAAGTCAATGTCTATTGATTCGAAGATTTCCGACGGCAGGGTAATTGTCTGAGCCTTTCCTTCCAGCAACTTTGTAGGCTCCTTATTTACCTGGCATGTGTGGCACTCGGCCACATACACTCTAAAGTCCTTCTGCATTTCAGGCCAAAATAGGTACTCCGTTGCGTACCGTAAGTTTCATTCAACATTGTGGTGGCCTTTCTTGTGAATTTCGCTAATAACATATTTTCTTAAGGTTGTATTTCCGTAGGCGGGGCCTTTCGGGACATACAGGCAGTCTTCCCCATATCTGGTTTTTGTGTATAGCATTCCGTTTGCAACCTTGTAAGAGGACAAGTCTCCTGTGGAGTCCATATTCTCATTTACCTTCTTCCAAATGGGTTCTTTCCGGTATGCTGCTACCATGTATGCTCAGAACGTTCCGATCATTTCTTTGACTGTTTGTAAGGTATCGCGTTCGTCTTCTATCTTGCTTCCTCTGATTGGGTCCGGTAGGTCATACTCCTCGTTGTCTTCTACGACATCGTAAAGCCCGTGCCGATGTTCTGTCATTGTTGGAGAGATTACGTAGACTATTGTCTCATTGGTAAGGCTTTCTAGCCGTTCCGCTCGCCTAATGGGTGGCGGGCTATCAGGTACTAGCATTCGGAATGCTGCTATTGTCTCGGTTGTAAGGTTTTCTATTGGTCCTGGCTCCGGCATCTGGAATGCTGGAACTTCTGCGTTTAGCAGTGCCGGGATTGCATAAGACCAGGGCATCGGCTGGGCAAGGGTGGACGGTCCTTCTCCCACACTAATTGGTATTCCGCCCGTGGTTTGTTGCCATTCCAGGTCATTGATTTCCAGGGACTCCGGTGGGCTCGGGTCGATTTCTGTACTTGGGGGGCTTGGTCCTTCACCAAGTCGGTAAGGGGTCAATTTTGCCTGTCGTCTAGGATGGTTGTTCGTAAATTTGATCTCGGTTTGATGGTATGGGCAATGATCCACGTAACAGCGTGGGTAGTGCAGGGCACTATGTTGGAGTTCTTCCAGTAGCGTACTTCGCAGGGTACACTGGTCACCCCAATCGTTTCCTGCAGTGATTGAGCAGTTGCTTTCGGGTGGTACAGTGGCCTCATTGGGGTACTCAGTATAGGAGAAAGGAGGGGAAGTAGGGGAGAACTCATGCATGGGCTCCATTGTGTTTGATTCTTGCTCGTAGACTGTGTTATCTGAGATGTCATCCGGTTCCTTTGTATAATCGTAGATATAGAGTGGATCCAAGTCTGATTCTCCCTCGTATATCTGGGAAAGGGCATCAGCTAAATAGTTCGTGCTTTCTGGTGCGTAGACTATCTTTGCGTCGTGTTTTCCCAAGGCACTTAACCATCTCCCCTGCTTCCTGCTAGGGTTCTTTGCCATTCGCGGCTGTGTTAAGGGTTGGTGGTCCGCGACCATCGTGAAGGAGTTTCCCCTTAGTACATTGTGGAACCGATTAAGCGCTCCCACTATTGCTAAGGCCTCTTTATCAGTGGTTCCATAGTTCATTTGAGCATTGGTGAACTTTCTCCTGTGTAACGCGGCTGGACGTGCCGCCTTATAGGTGGGTTCCTGTCGCACCCATGCTCCAACTCCTAAATCTGAGGCGTCTGTAACCAACCAAATTGATTCCTTGCTCCGCATGGCTATTGGTCACATGACTTGGTGATCGATAATTTGCTTTCGGACCATATCAAATGTGGTTTGGTGGGTCATTGGTCATACAAATTCGGCGTTTCCCGTTAGGTCGGTTAGCGGTGCCGTCAACGTAGTATGGTGTGGGACAAATTGGGCCACATAATTCACTATTTCTAGGAATCGTTGCAATTCCTTCTTGTTTTTTGGTTTTTCTCTTTCTGCAATGGATTATATTTTCTGGGGGGAGGCATGGATCCCCTCGTTGTCCACTATGTGTCCTAATACTTCCAATTTGTCCACAAAAAGTACTGACTTCCTTTTGTGCGCATAGGGTTTTGCTTTCCTGAGTCGATCGCATACTTGGCGTATGTGTTGTTCATGTTCCTTTGATGTGTCTGAATATATGACAATATCATTAATGTATACCCATACAAAATGATGTAAATATTCGCTTAGGAGGTCCTCCATTATTCACATAAATGTTGCTGGTGCATTCATGTCTCCTTGGAGCATTACTTTGCTCACAAATCCTCTGAATGCGGTTTTGAATGAGTTCAAGTTTACACTGTCCTTGTCCACGCGTGTTTGGAAGTATGCGTCCCTTAGGTCGATCTTACTCCTGAATTTTGCTCGCCCTATTCGGTTAAGGATCTGCTGTTGATTTGGAATTGAAGGACTATCCATGATCGTGTTATCATTTGTCACTTTCAGGTCCACCAGGGGGCATATCCTTCCATCTGACTTTGGTTGTACAAATATAGGCGCCGCTCCAGGTACCTCTTGTCGTACAATCACTCCACTTCGTAATTTCTCGTTTATCCAAGTCATGAGTTTTTCCTTGCAGGCTTCTGGGATCGAGTATGTTGGTGGGTTTCGTAGGTCGGTTGGATCGTTTAGCCGAATGTGGTGGCTAATCTTACGCACTGGGGGTAGCGTTTCAGGGACCTTGTCCAGGAATACATCCTTGTATTCTTCTGACAATGTTTTTGTGGTGGTGTCTGATACAGCGGCTCAGAATTCCCCGCTTGTTGGTTTGCATAGCACACGTAGTTTGTCATTGGTAAATTCCACTGTTGTATCCCCACACCTGATAAGAGCATTATGTCTTTTCAGAAATGGCATTCCAACCAGGGCGTAGTACTTTGCCAAGTTTCCTACCAACATCTCCTGATTATTCCATTTCTTTTTTCCGATTCCTACGGTCAGTCTACATTTCTTGTGGCTTGAAGAGTGGGATCCTTTCATAGCCATATTGACTGTTGTTGGTTGGGGTAGAGGCTCTGTAGGGATGCCATGGGCAGAGATAAAGGTGGTGCTAATTATGTCGCAGCCGATTGTTCCAGTGTTGAATAGTAACTTTGCTGGGTGGCCTTCTATGTAAATCGTTCCGTGAAGAGCGTCACGGGGCCTTATTGGCAACGGTGGTTGTGTTCGTAGGCTTTCCATTTCCACTGAGTTAATTTCCACCTCATCATATTCAGTTGCTTCCATGTGGTTTCTGCTAGCCTCTCGCTTAGCGGCCTTTCCTTTTCCTTTTTTGGAATAGTAATCCTTTGCATAGTTCTCCTTTTTTCCGCATTCGAAACATGTGCCTTCCTCGCGTCGTTTCTGCTTCTTGTCTTACTTGTCCTTTGAATCCTTGCGATATGGTTTATCCTTTTTTGTATTATCCCGCGATGGTGATCCCTTGCGATTTCTTTCCTTTGGTATGTGGGTTCGGTAGACTCCTGTTTCATACAGGATAGCATCCTTCCATTCGGCCTGCTTGACTATCTTGTCAAAGGAATCACCATCCTTCTCCATGGCTTCTACCTCCTGGCGTAATCTGGGATGCATTGCTTCATACAATCTTTGTCGCAGAGCATACCGAGACACTGTCCCGGTAGGCAGTAGTCCATGATACATCAAGAGATCCGTGGTGACCAGGGTTATTCTTTCTGTTTTGCCATTTCGTACTTCCTGGATATCCTTGAACCTTTTGTATAGTTCTTCCATGTTTCGTGAGGATTGGAATCTCTCTCTCAAGTACTTTATCAGGGTCCTTCCATGGATTTTTTCCCCACTCTCATAGTGGTTCATTGCTTGGTGGCATACTTCTTCTGCCTTTCCGGTGCAGAAGCTTCCAAAGTATGCTCCGCTTCGTTCCTTAGTTTTGTCCACTCCATGTAGGGCCAGGTATTGAGAAGTTGTTATAACCCACCGATCAAATACTTCAGGTTTTAAGTCGTCCTGTTCGTCCAAGAATGAGGTTGGCAGCGGAAGTTTGATTTTAGGTCCTGTGCCCCAGGCCCAGGGGCCGGGCGGTCCGGCGGACATTTCCTGTTCGGACTCTTCATTACTCAAACTGTTATCTGAGGAGCTTTCTGGAGAGTCGCTGGGGAATTCCCCTGGTGGCTGCCCTACTACCGCGTCATTTGATGCTTCTTCATCGTCTTCTTTCTCCTTAGTTGTCCCGACCGGCATGCTATCTTTCTTCCGTGGTTGCGCTGGTGCCTTTCCTTTGCTGGGGCTGAGGGGAAATAGCCCAGGAAGGCTTGTTGCTACCTTAGCTTATTCATCAGTCGAGTCGCTAAAGGTCTGCTTGGCCAAGTCTCGCGCTAGCTGTCGTTCAGCTTCGTCAAGCGAGAATGCGCTCTTTGGCCCTTTTGGTTTCTGGGGTTTTTTCTTGATAAAGCCTTCTCGTGGGACCTGCTTCCCACTTCGAGTCTCTAGTGGCTCAATGGTGTCGTGTTGGCGGAGCCGAATCCTTCGTGGTTCTGCCACTCCCCAATGCTAGCTTCGCTGTTGGACTTTTTAGAGGTTGATCAGACCAGGTCCTTGCAGGTTTCTCAACCACTTGCTGAGGTTAAAAAAAGTTAACGTGTTCGGGCCAGGCCCTAGTCACGTAGCGCTATGATAGGAGTAGATGGCTGCTTGCTCAACAAGAAGTGAGCGCTGCTTGCTAAAGGAGGCTTCGAACGGGGTGTAATAGGAGATCAAAGAAGTAACCGTTCAACCAAGTATATTAAGAATACTGTCTGTTGAAGTCTGCTGGTTCCATGGCGGGAATCAGCGGTCTTTAAATACAGCATATCGCTTATCTCCTGTATGAGCGATCTTGCAAAACAATGTCTGTATCAACCGATAGTACACGAAACAATACAAGTATCAAACGATACTGTGAAACTAAACATAAAACAAGGTGTGTATCGAACGATAGCACACAAAACAATACAAGTATGAAACAATACTGTGAAACCAAACATAAAACAATATCTGTATCGAAGGATAGCACACGAAACAATGCAAGTATCAAACAATACTGTGAAACTAAACATAAAACAATCTAGTACCCGTACTGGTTACACCCAGGGTCGAGTGGCGGGAAGCTGGATGTACTAAGCAGACGGCCACAGTACCGTTTCGAGGGGGGAGCTGCACAAAGCGAGAAGCGCTCAATTCTAAACCCCGCACATTTTAACCAGGTTATGGTTATAGTAGTAGGACAGGAGGAGAAACCTGGTCTAAGTCAGAAGACACCCGAACCTGAGTCTGCCCGAGCTATGCCGTTACACTCAGAAGCTCAAATCCCAACCAGGGGCTCAAGCGAAGTGGCAGGACACGACATCTACCCACTGGAAGAAGCAATAGTGCCTGCTCGTAGACCAGCGACAGTAGCCACTGGAATAGCCTTAGCGTTACCAGAAGGAACCTACGGCCGAGTAGCCCCAAGAAGTGGCCTTGCCATCCACCATGTGACCATTGTCGGGGCAGGAGTCATCGACTGGGACGACCGAGTTCAGGTAAAGGTATTACTGTTCTATCTGAAGGACCAGGACTACCACGTGGGGAAGGACGAACGAATTGTGCAACTCGTAAAAGAAAGAATTAATGATGGGGAGCTCCACCAGGTGATAGAGTGGGACAACACGAAGAGGGGCCAGGACGGATTCAGAAGCGTGGGAACCAGTGTGGTCGAAACCTAGACCAAAACCATTCAGCTAGGTGAAGAAAACGGGCTAAACTGACACTTTGACGAGTGCGATCAGGGATGACACAAGGCCCTGACAACCAAAGAAACCATGCTAACCAATGCAGTAGTTCTCAAGGCAACGGTACAGAAATATGACACCCAATTCCTGAGACAGGGAGAGGGGAAGGGACAAAGGGACCAGGACTGGAAGACAAGGAGAAAAGGGTTTGAGAGACTCCGAGATGAGGGAAAGGATATGCCAACGCACTGGTCTTGGGCGAGTAGCCTCCTGTACTACAAGGGACGGCTGTTCATTTCAAAGGATGAGGCCCTGCAAATGCTGATCGCTCAAAGCAGCCATGACTCCAAGGTTGCTGGGCATTTCGGCCAGAGAAAGACAGTAGAAATCATAACCAGGGACTTCTACTGGAAAGGGGTAGCGGAATGGGTAAATGACTATGTACGGTCATATGACGAGTGTTAACACAACAAAGCGCTACGGCACGCGAGATACGGGGTTCTACAGCCATTGGAAATGCCCTACGCGGCATCGACCTCCATCTCTACCGACTTCATAATGCAGCTACCGAAGTCAGAGGAAAACACTCAGATCATGGTGGTCGTCGACCGCTTCACCAAAATGGCCCACTTCATAGGGTCGAGAGAAAACGCGACAGCAAAGGATGTAGCCCAGGTGTTCCTCCGGAAAGTGTGGAAACTATATGGGCTACCCACGGAAATCGTCTCGGATATGGACGCAAAGTTCGTGGGAGAATTTTGGGAGACCCTCTGCAAACTCTTAGGCATTAAGCGAAAAATGTCAACGGCGTACCATCCTCAGACAGATGGACAAATGGAGAGAACCAACCAAGTGCTGGGAGGCTATCTCCGGAGCTTCGTAAATTACGATCAGGATGACTGGCACCAACTGCTCCCATTAGCAGAGCATGCCTACAATAACTGCGTTACGAGTATGTATGGACTCACTCCGTTCTGCGCAAACTATGGATACCATCCACAGATGGAGTAGATGAAGAAGCGAGAAGCGCGAAACCCAGGAGCTACCACGTATACTCACTGGATGAAGGAAATACATGGACTGGTGATGGCCACATTGAAGGCGACCAGAGAAGCAATAGGACGGTACCATGACAAGAACGTAAGGTCACAAACAAACTTATGGACGGGTGACTTGGTGATGCTTAACGCCAAGAACATCCGTACCAAACGACCCTCCAAAAAGCTTAGCCCAAAGCTATATGGGCCTTTCAAAATCCTCGGGCCATGCGGCAACCGAGGTTTCAAGCGGGAAATCTCGGAACGCGGGAAGATACACCCTGTCTTCCATGTATCATTGTTCGAGCCTTATGGGACATCTGTTCGACCGGCTCGGGAACAAACTCCCAGAGCGCCAGAGGAGATAGATGGCGACTTGGAATGGAAGGCTGAAAAAATAGTCACAAGCGAGGTCATTTTGTACACTCGCAGGGTTCACGGATGCAATAGGAGGATCCGGGAACTCAGGTAACTTGTGAAGTGGTGGGGGTGCCTGGAGGATGAAAACACCAGGGAGGCACCTGAACATTTGGGGCATGTGGTGGAGTTGGTAGAAGAGTTCTACAGAGAAAACCCAGAGATGCTGCTGATATAGAGGAAGGATGACAAGGAAAGGTTTTCCTAGGCGTGGCCAAGTAAACGCAGACAGGTTTTTCACCCTATCTTGCCGAGTCCTTGAAGGAGTTTAATTTGTACACTATAAGAAAAATAGATTTTTAGAGATTCGGGATGAACTCTTGGAGAGGGGAGCTCGTGTTACACATGAAAGGAACTGGCATAGCGTAATGGGCATGTCACGTAATTATTGGCAAAAGGTCACGTGTTCAATCTCAGGGTCCGTCAGAGTATTAGGAGAATGAGTTAATTTCTACCAATACAATGCTGGCACAAAACCCGCATTTATGCCACTACCGAAAGTCGCCGACCGCAGGGTTTTCACTGAATCCTCAAGAGAGGACTCTCGGCTATCCTGACAAGGTTAAACGAGCTTAATCGGTCAGTTGGTTGGGGGGATAAACGCATGCAAAGATCCCTCAACTGCGCCAACGGATGGATGCCAACTGGGGGGAGGTCGGCTACTCCAACAGGAGTCCCTGGCTGCCATAAGGGCAGTAAGACCGAATTTCAAGTCCATTGGTGGAGGAATGCGGAGGAAAGTCCTGATGAGGGGACGACGCCCAAGAGATGATCGTTCACCCACACCCCAAAGGCGTGACAAGGTAGAGTTAGATGAGGGCCTACCGCGTGAAAAGATCAACCCTGAGCGCAATGAGGCCAAACCACCATTGGCACAATAAGATAGGAGCATGCTTCCTACGGGTTGATGCAGACGGATGGGAAATCCACCTGCAATGATAAGTCTATTGCCGGAGCTGATCACTCCTTATGCAGAGAAAGGACCAGTAACCGCTTGCCACAGTGAAGGGGTTCAAGAGGCTATGAGTAGCACCAGTGCAGCGAGGAGAGGGGTGGGAGACCCTCCCGGCTATCTGAGGAAATCAGAGTCAAGCAGGGTAAAGGTTTTCAGGGTCTACGAAGTTCGCACAGAGGAAAGTGGGAGGAACAGATAGGCCGCGAACACCCAGACACGGAATATAAATATCGAGGTGCCTCCTACGCTTTATAGATCATTAGCGATGCAGAAGAGATCTTATCAATATATTCGTTCTATGATACAAACCCTACCTTCATTCCAAACATTATAAGTGAGCCTTCCTAGAAATCACTTCGTCACGTATCGGGCCTTAGTCCAGACTCACTTGTCCTCAGAGTCGGCTACCATCTAACACGATCACCAAGTCATGCAAGGAATAGAAATACGAACTGGGGAACCAATATGGTTGGTTACGGATTCCTCAGGTTTGGGGGTTGGAGCATGGGTGGGACAGGGACCCACTTATGAGAAGGCGCGACCAGCCACGCTACACAGCAGGAAGTTCTCCAATGCTCATATGAACTATGGGACCACTGATAAAGAGGGCTTAGCAATAGTGGAAGCGCTTAATCTGTTCCACAATGTACTAATGGGAAATTCCTTCACAATAGTTACAGACCACCAACCCTTAACACACCTGCGAACGGCAAAGAACCCTAGCAGAAAGCAGCTGAGATGGCTTAGTGCCTTGGGAAAATACGATGCGAAAATAGTCTACGCACCAGGAAGCACGAACAATTTAGCTGATGCCCTTTCCCAGGTTTACGAGAGAGAATCAGACTTGAACCCACTCTCTGGGTACGATTATATGAAGGAATCGGATGACATCTCGGATAACACAGTCTCCGAGCATGAATCAAATACAATGGAGCCCACGCATGAGTTCTCCCCTATTTCCCCTCCTTTCTCCTATACTGAGTACCCCAATGAGGCCCCTGTACCACCTGAAAGCCCCTGCTCGATCACTGCAGGAAATGATGGGGGTGACCAGTGTACCCTGCGAAGTGCGCCACCGGAAGAACTCCAACAGAGCTTGTTACACTACTCACACTGTTACGTGGATCGTTGCCCATATCACCAAACCGAGATCAAATTCATGAACAACCATCCTAGACGACGCACAAAATCGACCCCTCACTTGGTTAGTGAAGGGCCAAGCCCCCCAAGTACAGACATCCACCCGAGTCCTCCGGAGGCCCCCGAAATCAAGGACTGGGAATGGGAACAAACGATCGGCGGACGACCAACAAGTATGGCAGAAGGGCCATCGACCCTTGCACCACCGACGTCCAGATCTGATATGATTCCGGTACTGCTAAACGCGGAAGCCCCAGCATTCCAAATGCGGAAGCCAGAACCAATAGAGAATCTTGCCACCGAAACAATAGCGGCTTTCCGATTGCCAGGGCCTGATAGCCCACCAGCGATTAGCCGAGCGGAACGACTAGAAAGCCTTACCAATGAGACAATAGTCTCAGTAATGCCCCTGACGATGACGGAATATCGGCGCGGGCTATACAATATCTTGGAATACAACGAGGAGGAAGACCTACCTGAGGTACCCAGAGGAAGCAAGATAGAAGATGAACGCGACACCTTACAAATGGTCAATGAAATGATCAGAACATTGCGAGCACACACGATAGCAGCATACTGAAAAGAACCAATTTGGAAAAAGGTAAATGAAAGTATGGACTCCACAGGAGACTTGTCCTCCTACAAGGTTGCAAACAGAATGCTATACGCAAAAACCAGGTATGGAGAGGACTGCCTGTATATCCCAAAAGGCCCCGCATATGGAAATATGACATCAAGAGAGTATGTCATTAGCGAAATCCACAATAAAGGCCACCACAGTATTGAACATAACTTACGGTACGTGACAGAGTACTTATTCTGGCCTGAAATGTGGAAGGTCTTTAGAGCGTATATAACCCAGTGCCACACATGCCAGATAAATAAGGAGTCTACACAATTGCCAGAAGGAAAGGCTCAGACAATCACTCTACTGTCAGAAATCTTCAAATCAATAGCCATTGACTTTGTGGGACTCTTCCACAATTCATGTGGATACGACACAATCCTGCTTGCAATGGATATGTTTTCCGGATTCACATGGCTTATACCTACAACCAAGTAAGTAACAGCAATAACAACCGGGGACCGGTGACGTAACAAAATATTTACATCCCCTGGCTACCCAACCTCTCTAGCAAGCGATACGGACCCACGCTTTTAGTCACATGTGTGGAGACAACAGTGTCCATCGTTAGGCATTGAACATATCAAGGTGGCACCAGACCATCATGAAACAAATGGACAAGTTGAAAGGAAAATTCGAGAATTGAAGACTGCTCTTCGAAACCTAGTCAATGCAAGACAAAACAATTGGTTTGATGCCATACCAGAGACAGCAGCATACCTGAATGCAGGATGGTTGGAAACTCTCGGTATGTCAATATATAAGGCTATTTTGGGAAAGAATTACCCACTACTTCCCCTAGCGAACATCAAGAACTCCGCAGTACTGGCTCCTGACGAGCTGTTAAACAGGCACCAAGCAATCCAAAATACTGGATTCAATGCGATTAAATTGGCATGATTTAGAAGCACGAGAATGGCAGGAAAACAATGCAGACACCATACACTGATAGGAAAGGGTAGTCTGTTACTGGTATACGGAAGTTTATTCACAACGGAGTCAGGACGTAGCAAGAAATTGCAACCGCGCTGGCGTGGACCATTTAAGATAATCAAATACGATGAGTATACACAAAATTAGGCGGTATGACCGCGACCAATTCCTAGGGAACTGGGTGCGGTACCTGGAAACAGAGAATAGCTGGAAACCCCTTGAACGATTAGAAAATGTGATGGAATTGGTTAATCAATAGTGGGAAGACAACAAACTAGAGGACGAGTTACCCCCTACGATAAACTATATGACAGTGGCATGGAGCCCAACACTGCCAGAAATCCAACACCTGTGCCCAGACACGGACCCAGGGATATCAGACGGATTCTGCGCAGTCCACTTTGACAGCGATTTTGAAAGCAAAGAAGATGAAAATCGGGTAATGGAAGATGAAGCAGCATACCTAGCCCAGTTGGCCGAGGCTGAGTACTGGCAATAGCAAAAGGAAAAACACACCATCCAATAGCCTTATGATGTCAAACTATGAGCTAGTTCCTTGGAGACTGCGCCATCAGCTAATGGGACTGTTGGTGAACTGTGATATTATCCCTAGACGATACCTTACACACCGACTATTCATACACATCTGCAACAAATGGTTAGCAATAACAACAGAATCGACGGGATGAATGTGGGGAGCAACAGTGTGAGATGTTTTCCGCTTCGGTAGCGGGTGCTACCTGAGCATAGAACAATCTGATGGTTGCATGGAGATGGAAGAAACTGAAATTAAGCAGCCCCCTCCTTCCCCTGAAAGCCTAAGTGAGGCCGACACCTAAGCAAGGCCAACACCTAAGCGAGGTCACCAATGAAACATAAATACCACCCACCATCCCTCTAAACCGGTGAAGAAAACTGACCACACTACCAGACCTCCAAACCTTCAACCTCTTTCAAAAACTTTAACACCTTACAAACCTTATCTTTACGCGAAGGAAACAAAAATATCAAACTACGAAGAGGTCAGCATGCCGGGATGAGACCTCATTTTGGGATACCTACTATACCGAGAAATCATTGCCCTAAGCGCATACTGGAAAATATTCTGCATTGATTACGGCGAGGATTGTGGATGAATCGATGTCGAGAAGGAGGAATGGGAAGACCGGATAGTACGGAACTTTGTGGACCTACCACACTACTGGGAGTCAGGTTGCTTTGTGCGCGTAGTGCCATGTAGGGAGTATTTAGAAACATGGTTGGAGGGCGCGGAATGGATGTTGCAGGACGACATGAGATTGTTGCCGGATAGTGATGACGATGAGGATGGGTCCTAAGCGGGCGTTTAGGAGAATAGCGGATTTACCGGCTATTAGGATTTTATTAGGTTGTTTTATTTGCTGAAATTGTTATTGTATTTTGGGAGTGTAAGCGGTACGGGTACTAGGTTGTTTTACGTTTGATTTGACAGTATCGTTGGATACCAGTATCGTTTCGTGTGCTATTGGTTGATAGACACGTTCTTTTATGTTTGGTTTCACAGCATAGCTTGATACTGGTATTGTTTCGTGTGCTATCAGTTGATACCCACATTCTTTTATCTTTGGTTTTATAGTATCGTTTGATAGTGGTATTCTTTCGTCTGCTATCGGTTGATACACAGCTTGTTTTATGTTTGGTTTCACAGTATCATTTGATCCTTGTATTGTTTCATGTGCTATTGCTTGATACACATATTGTTTTATGTTTGGTTTCACAGTATCACTTGATACTTGTATTGTTTAGTGTGCTATCGGTTGATAAACACATTGTTTTGCAATATCGCTCATACTGGAGATAAGCGATAGGCTGTATTTAAAGACTTCTTATTTCTTCGATGGAAACTGCAGACTTCTACTGACAGTATTCTTAATATACTTGGTTGAACGGTTACTTCTTTGATCTCCTATTACACCCCTTCGAAGCCTCCTTTAACAAGCAGCACTCGCTTCTTGTCAATCAAGAAGCTATCTGCTCCTATCGTAGCGCCACGTAACCAGGGCCTGGCCCGAACACGTTACACACTAAGCTTTGTACCAACCTGAATGAGACCAACAATCTGTCTAATAACCAGCTGGGCAACCGGACACATGATGCGAGATACAACCATCACACTCTCATCTGAGACCTCCTCCTTTGGACCACAAACCTTCCTGTGCCCACTGACTCTCCAGGTCACCAAAAGTGATAACTACAACCATACAACCTGAAGGCAGAACATCGGACCCTCCATCTTGCCACTACCAAACATGACCTGGTCCATGCTAATGCAACTATTGCCTTGCTCAATAACACACTCGCTAATGCCCCTGCATGCTCTGCTACATCACCTGATGGTTGTAAGAAAGCCTTGATCCCAAACCCTGAAAATTTCGATAGTGCTATAGACAAATACCACACCTTTGTCACCCAACTCCATAAGCAGTGCCATCAGGATCACAACTGGTTCGATAGCAAACAACACTATATGGCATATGCTATTAGAATCTTAACTGGGTCCACCTTCCTGCAGGTACACCCTAATATCACTGCCATGGACATTAATTACATGAAGATATTTGTAGCAGAACCAGAACAAGCGTTTAGGGACCCAAAGGGGTCGCTATAGTGGAAACAGGTATATGGGATCTTATCCAGAAGAACTGCATGTTCGTGGAATACCCGGCTGACTACCAATGCCTGGCCACTTATACTAGCTGGAATGATGCTGCTAAGCATGGTGCACTGTACCAGGGCCTCTCTTTAGAACTGAAAGAAAACTTAACCACCAGTGCTGACCCTCCAGAGACCTTGACTGCCCATGCTAACTTGTTGAAGAAGTTGGACAACAACATTCTAGCCAATACGTCTATCAAGAAGGGTTCTTCCTCCTCCCCTTAGTGCCCCTTCACTGCCACCCAAACTCAATCTACCACGACTACTCCTGTGACCACCACTGCCACAGGTACAGCTTCTAGCCCCATGAACCTCTCTGCAGGATGGTGAACCTTGACTGACACCCAGAGAGATGACAGGATAAGGAGAAGCCTATGCATCTAGTATAGAGTGTATGGACATATAGCCAGGCAATACCCAGACAGGAGACCCTGCTGAATGCAAGCCACCAGCACTTTGTCTTTTAACCCTCCCATCATTCCTGAGAGTACGTATTGTGAGTCTGAGTAGTTGAAAAACTAGTCATCCCATGTGTAGAATATGGCACTGAGATGGGACAGGTTAAGTCTTTTCCTAGTTTATCTATATCTAGTTTGTCTTTGGACCGAGCAGAAAACAGAATTGAAAATAACCACTTAGTGATCACCTGTGATATTATAGACAACCAAAACATAATCTGTTCCTATGCTATTATTGACTGCAGAGCAACTGGATATGTATTTATAGATAAAGACTTCACTCATGGCTATTGCCTGTGCTTGTTTGTACTGGAAAAACCATCCAGCTAGCAGTAATAGACAGAAGACTGATCAGTTCTAGAGCAATTACCCACTTGACCCAGATAGAGTGGAAGATCAATGACTATGTAGAAGTACTACATGCTTTCATTACCAAACTAGGCAGTTACCACTTGACCCTAGGTATCACTTGGTTGAAACAACAGGATGTAAGAATCTGGTTTGTGAGCAATACCATTACTTTTAAATTTGACTACAGGCTCAAAAGCTGTACCTCTGATGTGAGGGGTATCCAAGAAATGGAAGAAGACATTCAACATTTTCTCAAAGTATATGCAATCAAGCAAACTCTAGGCCATTGTAACAATTCCTACCAGTTAGTATTTCTTTTACATAGGCAACGATACCTTAACCTCAAACATTCAAGATATAACTTTTTCTTCCATGTCAAATAGCTAAGCACTGAAGGCCACTATGTGATGATTCATTCATAAGAATGTGTGCACAATGTAGTCATGTAGGCAAAGAGTAGAATAGGAAAGTTATAGGTATTATAAGAAGGAACAAAGATAACAGGGTGAAGAGCTTATCCTCCTGGCTGCTAGTAACCTCTTTTATACTTGCTCTTCACATCAACCATAACCCTGTAACTCATACCTAGGAGATATCAGCTAAAGACATGTGCACTAATTGTGTTATATATATTAGACCCATGACTTGCTAACTTAGTTATGTATGAAAGCCCTTCTATCCTACAACTCATAACTATGAATTGTTGAAACACATTAACCAATCATAAGATACTAACAAGTTACAACTGTGAGTCATACAAGACTGCATAACCCCAACTGTGAGTCATGATACAAAAGTCTAACTAATTGGGCTTACCAGTAAGTCTTAGCAATCTGCCTTACTGGTTAGCCTAACCAAGTTCTGCAAACATCTAGTCTGGAGTCTTCTATGACATAACCAATCTTCCACCCCTATGACTGTTTGTGACATTATCTCCCCTCTTCCTCCAGCCTCAGTCCTATGAGCCTATCTCTCTACTTTCTCTACTTCCTTCTCTTATTGATGGCCATAATATACTTATGGGTTTGTAGCTTGTAGTGTTGTACATTGCTGTATTCCTCCAGCAGCCAACCCTTCTAGTTCCTCCTGGCCTGGCATTCTCAGACCCTACTTGCTTTCTCCTCTTTCCTCTTCTCTGTACCCAGTTGAACCCATTGACCATTCATCTCAACTGGTCAATTGTTTTCTCGTATGTTCTAATCTGTCTCTTGTATTGGGTTACCAGTTTTTCCTGACCCAGAATCCTTTTGCACAAGTTGTTCTTTGGCAAAAATAAAACTTTGTGCTTCCTTCCCCCCTCGAGCTCTATCCTTAAAGCTTGTTTTGACTGCTGCTTTCTTTGTTGCCAGTAGTAGCAGTGGAATATGTGCAAGTAGTTCTGCCAGGAGATTTTGTAATATTTGGACTTGGTTAGGGCCACGGGTTCATCCCCTTCCCAGGTTTGCTGTTGCTAGGAGTTGGCCCACTCCTGATTACTGTCTGAGTCTCTCTTTCAGGTGGCCTTATGTTACGATCTGGGTAGAGGAGCACTAGCCAGATGATAGACGCGAGGAACAGGTTTCACACAAGACTCCCTTTAGAGGTCATGCAGTTAAGTTCTTTCTTTGACAAATATAATCTCATTAGCAGGTCATGGGCTTGTTTATGTTTGATTGCATTTGGTATACGAAGTACGATTGATGTTATGAGGAGAGTCTAGACTGGCTAGTAAGACTTACTAGCACAGCAGACTTGGTTATGTTTCGTGTATGACCAGAGTAGTAGGTCATGTGACTTGTTTATACTTTTCATTTATATTGTATTTGATTTATGTTTTCATACATGATGTTATTTGCAGGCTATCAGTTATTTTATGTTTTTGCATACATGCCTTGTTTGAGTCATATGCTGCTATGAATAATTTCTCACCTGGTATCGCTTTAGGATCAGGGCTGTGTTAGGGTTGTGGCACAAGGTCTATATGAAAGCTGGGTTTTCAGAGATAGGTTAGCCCTTCATGTAACCATCTATTCTCATTTCCTATCTACTATTTATACTCTTTAGAAAACAAAAACCTTTACACTACAAACCTCTCCACTAGGCATATCCACTATAGAGTTAAGAATCTAGCCACCGCACAGATACTGTTAACAAGATAAAAGGCTGATCCTCACGGCACTGGTGAGAAACCTATTCCTACGTGGTAATACTATAATAGGGCCAAGAGACTTGTAGAGCTGATGAACACAGTGTAGCGCAGTTTAGAAGAAGAATAAGATCCTTACCTGTCCTGAGTAATATGAGTAGTGGGAAACGATAATATTTGGTTGCATCTCCTGCGACACCTAATGGAAATAAGACGGCAACTGCAAGGAACCTGGAGTTCAGACAACAAAATGAAGGAGATATCGATCTCACCAATGACACCCTCAACCTGAGACACGTACAAGACGTGCTAGATAAAGTAACAAGCCCAGCTTCACAAGCCACAAATCTGGTCACACTAGAACAAACCTCACCCTCAGGTAGTTCACCCAAGGGAACCAGACGACGCAGGAGGATGGCCGCCACGGCGACACTAGGAGCCCTGACAGGGCCTACTATCCGGGCCTTCATGATGAATGAAGACCGGATGATGAGACTCCTGGCGGGATTCAATGCCCACCCGGAATCGAGACTGAAAGCTAGGGAACTGGAGCTTTTTAATGGAGACAGGGAAAAGTTAAAATAGTTTCTATGCTAATTGGAACAGTAGTTCAAGGTCAACGGGTATGGGGAAGGAAAGGATACAGTCAAGGTAGACTGTGCGGAGTCTCTTTTAAGGCAGGCTACAGGGCAATGGATAATGTTCTACGTAGAAGGCAAGTGAGACTAGATAGAGGCCTCGTGGGAAGAGTGCAAGGAAACTCTCCACACCCAGGTCAGAGGGAGGAACGCTAAGGAGGTAGCAAGACTCAAGCTGGGAAAGTTAAGGCAAGAAAACGACCACTTTTCCTACTTCTAGTACAAGTTTCGCATGATAGTGGTCAAGGCGGAATATGGCGAGGACACTGAGTACCACTATCTCTTAGGAGGCACCAAGGAAAAGCTGCAAGAACAATGGAGAAACTTGGACCCGGCCTCTTGGACGGCTAATAACTTTGCAGTATGGTCCATCGACAAGGGAGATAAGATCAACCTTGTCAAACATGTTCAGAACAAGGCAACGGAAACGATATAGCAGACCTTGACGTGCAACAACAATGGTGCCTAGCGACTGGCAAGCTCTCTCAGCCCAGCACCAGCAGAATATGCGATGCATTGGGATGTGGCAGGAAGAGGAAACAGGGGGTTCCAAAGGCTGTTGGACCAGGAATACGAGAAGAGAAGAAAGGAGAATGCATGTCTGCGATGAGTATTGAAGTGGGATTTCACCAAAGACTGTCAATAAGAGCAAATAAAGCGCTCAGAGATGGACGCGATGGAAAGTAAGAATGGGCAGGAGACTTTGAATGAATAAGGTTCCCAGCAAAGAGTGGTCTGCAGTACGACAGACAAGACAAATCCACCCACATTGCATATATGTCATGGAAGAAAATAACAGACCAGCGATTAACAATACAAATAGTTATGATAACGACAACGAACATCTTGTGATTAAGATAAAGCTGTGCACAGCGAACAAAGATACGGAAATGAATATGATGCATGATTCAGTTGCAACTGAGGACTTCATCGACTGAGAGTTCTGCGAAACCAAGGAATTACCACGGGAAAAGATAAAGAAAACAAGGGACATATATGTGGTTAATGGGGAGAAGAGCAAAGCAGGACCAATCACCCATACAGCACAAGCCATAATAGAGCCAGTGTCACATCATACAGTCATGACATTTCAAGTAGTGTATTTCCAAAAGCATAATGTAATACTAGAAACACCTAGCGTAATGAGACACAATCTGAACATCGATTGAGAAAAAGTCCAAATCAACTTCAACAGTGAACTATGCATACAGTTATGCCTGGAAACTTCCCCAAGGATGGAAATGGGTCTCGAAGAACAAGCAATAGAAGAATACCTGAGTGCGCAGATGCTCCATATAGACACAAAGCAGGAAGAAGCAATCCCCCACAACGAAGGCATAAGGGTACAAGTATTACACTCAAAGTACAAGAAACCGACACAGGTATCTACAAAGGTCACAGATCACGACCTTTACAGTACAGAAGACATGATGGTCCTGGGCAGGGGACAAATGGTTATACCAACGGGAATTGTGGTATGGCTTCCTAATAGCGCCTGTGCAAGTATCACACTAGGCAGCAGTATGGCTACCTGATATGGGATTACTACCAGTGTCGGACTGATCAATGCAGACTATAGAGTCGAGCTGCAGGTTCTATTAATAAATGTGAAGGATGAGGACTATACGATTCCAAAAGAGGATTGCATGGTGCAGATGATTAGCAAGAATATCAATACCAGGGAGCTCCACGAAGTCTGAGACCTGGACAGGAGGAAATGAGGTGAGGAAGGATTTGGAAGCACTGGACATGGAACACCAAAGAATGACACACCCACAGAAATGGCAGAAGGGAAACCCCAAAGCATATCATTCATATTAGCAAAGGCCTTCAGTCAACTCTACCAGAGAGGGGAACTGATAGGAACCCTCAATTGGGACAAAGAAGAAGAGGGACCAATAATTGCAGAAGCGTCGACCATTAGCACGCGGCTCGCAGTAAAGGAAGAAGCCAAGAAGAAGAAAATAACTCAGAGGCAACTGGTACCAAAAGAATATTATGATTACTTCAATACATTCGCAGAGAACAAAAGGATGGATCTTTCTGAAAACAGGAGTGAAGATTACCAGATCAAGGTAGAGCAAGAACAAATGGTGCCTTTTATGAAGCTCTACCCATTAAGCGAAGAGGAATTGAAAGCACTGCGAGAATACCTCGAACCGGACCTGGCAAGGCAGTGGATCAGACCATTGTCCCCCTTGGCGGGTGTAACGTATTCAGGCCAGGCCCTTGTCACGTAGCGGTATGATAGGAGCAGATGGCTTCATGGTCAACACGAAGCGAGCTCTGCTTGCTAAAGGAGGCTTCGAACGGGGTGTAATAGGAGATCAAAGAAGTAACCATTCAACCAAGTATATTTTAAAGAATACTGTCTGTCGAAGTCTGCTGTTTCCATCACGGAATTCAGCGGTCTTTAAATACAGCATATCGCTTATCTCCAGTATGAGCAATATTGCATAACAATGTGTGTATCAACCGATAGTACACGAAACAATTCATGTATCAAACGATACCGTGAAACCAAACATAAAACAATGTGTGTATCAACCAATGGCACACGAAACAATACAAGTATCAAACGATACTGTGAAACCAAACATAAAACAACCTAGTACCCGTACCGGTTACAGCGGGGGCATCGATCCTATTTATGGAAAAGAAAGATGAGAAACTGAGCCTATGTGTAGATTTCTGGGGACTAAATGTGGTATTACAAAAGGATAGACACATTCTACTATTAATCGCTAATGCTTCAGGTCCACCAAGATGGGCCAAACAAAAGACAAAGTTGGATATCCAGGTTGCATATCATAATATAAGGATAGCCGAAGGAGATGCGGGGAAAGCGGCTCCCAGAAAGCAATACAGACGATTTGAATATTTAGTAATGGCCTTTGGATTATCCAATACACTAGCAACCTTCCAAAAGTGGATCAACTCCAAGTTGAGCAACTACCTGAACATATATTGTATTGTCTCCATAGACGATGTACTGATCAATTTGAACAATATGGAGCAACACCAGTGAGATATTGGGAATGATCTGCATGTATTGGGAGGAGTCAAGGTAAAACTAAGGTCTTTGAAATGCGACTTCCATACGGACGAAGTTGAATACCTAGGATTTGTCGTCAACTCTGAATGAATACGAGCCGATCTAGTCAAAGCAGTGGCTATCGATGTCTGGAAGGCACTCAAGGGTGTGAAAACAGTGCTAAACTTTATTGGCTTCTGCAACTTCTACCAAAGATTCATTGAGAGATTTAGCCAAGTGGCCAAGCCCCTCTATGATAGAACAAAGAAAGAAATCAAATGGGAAAGGGGGTAGAAACAACAACAAGCATTGGATGATACGAGAAAGTGACTTACTAGGACAGTGATATTATGGTATTTCGACGTCTCGCTACCCATCATGATCAAGATAGATGCATTCAACTATGTATGCACTGGTATTCTCTCACAACAAGGTGAAGACAGATTATGGGGACCAGTCGTATTGTGATCAAAAAGAATGTTAAAGGCAGAATAAAACTATGACATGAACAACAATGAACTGTTAGCTATTGTTCAAGCAATTAGGGATTGGCAGAAGTATATGCTAGAAAGCTAACACATGGTCTACATCATCACAGACTACAGGAACCTACTAGCATTTACCACCACTAAGGAACTCAATGTACAACGGATCAGATGGAGCAAGATATAAAGACAATACTATCTCCAAATTGCATACCAACCAGGCAAAGAAGGAGGCAAGGCAGACGCATTGACATGACGGATGGAAGATTTCACCAACAAAGACGAAACATGGTCGCAATGACAAAGAATACTTCTTGCAAAGGAAAAGTGTTGCCCAAAAGAAGAAGACAAGGATGGTGGATACAAATCCATGAATGAAGTAACTATGGGCACGAGCAATGACGAAGGATACAAAAAAGAGATAAGAAGCAGCATGCCAAGTGACTCAGAAATCAAGGAGATTAAGAAATCCTGGAAGGGAGGCCTAAAAGAAATGAAGAATGAATCGTTTTAGCTATGCGGGGCAGGGAACAGATACCTATAGTATGATAACAAGATAAGACTCAAGGATGTGAAAGCCTTACGAACCGAAACAAGGAGAAGGAATCACAGGATTCTACAAGTGGGATACAGTGGAACAGCAAAGAGGGGAGCAGTGATTCAACAATCATACTAGTGGCCATTTATATGGGATGAGATTACAAGATACTTGAAGAATTGCAACACATGTCAGCGGACAAAAATGGTTAAACACGCACTGTACGGGCTGCTCAAAGCGCTCGCAACTGCTAAAAGCCTATGGCAATCCATGGCTATGGATTTCATCCCTGGACTACCTGAATCAAGTGGTCATGGGGCTTTTGCAATGACCCAGCATACATGAGGTATGGCAGCCAGAACCTACACCCATACAGGTAGCCAGGAGGCTAACTGGTAGGACCTAGCGGGCAAGTAAGTACTGGACCTACAGAGACCCAATGGCCGGGGCTGCAAGATGAACAGAATTGGCTGATAAGGTACTGTGGTACCTGGCTGCACCCAGCAGTGGTGTTAGCTTACTTAGGGACATCTGAAAGTGGCAGTTACTCGGCTAAGCTGGGTAACTAGAAAAAGGTTAGAAGTGTCTATCTCTGGTGATGGAATAGGCAGGGTAACAGGGAAAAGTCCTCTGGTCCCCTGAACCAGCTTACCCTACCCTTATAAGCAGGTTACCCTGCCCTGGGCCTTGGGTTCCCGTGTCCAAAGTCCTGAGTTACCCTACCTTTCAATACTAAGTCCCTCCAGCAGTTTGGAAAAAATAACAGAAATGTGTGTCGCGCAAAGCCATACATAACACTGGAATCTGGGGTTCCCGGAGATGCTATTGGGTCAGTTACGCAACTGCGAAGAAGCTGTAAATTGGAGACATTATTCCTATAATACCCCTCCGGCCCCGCCTGGAGGCCCGGATGTCATGGGCAAACAGTGGTGTAGTTATGTGAAGTCTAGCAAAGAGGAACTTTTGGAGACCTGCTTGCAACACCGCATATGTCGCTGCCCTCCAGTCGACCATGAACTGTTTGTAGGATATGTAAGTAGGCATAGTGTAGAAGGTGGAGTACCTCCTCCGAGCTGTTCAGAGTAAAACAGACCAAAACTGACGCAGTTAATGAGATTTAACCATAAGGGTCCCGAAGGTAGTCCTAGGTGGTGCCATAGCGAGGCGGAGAGTTTTACACCTACCAAGCCTTAAAGTGTCCCCAATGCTATAAGATCTGAAAGGGAAGTACAGAGACACTAAAACCATGATTCCTAAAACAGGTAAGGTGGTTCCGAGGTGGTGGTCATGGGTAGTGCCCATTGGACTCCTCCCAGACCACCATATCCTGGAGCAGACACTGGATGCCCAAGAATCATAAATAGTAGATAGACAAACCGCTCATGGTAGCCTCCGGGGTCAAGTAGAGAATGAATACATATGGGAAGGGTGTTATAGATTGTCCAGTTCATCAGGTGTCTTGACTGTTAGCCACTGGCCAGACACCAATGCGAAGAGGTTTTCACTCCGGTGAGCAAAATGGAAATGCGCCGCGGAAACAATAACAGTATAAAGTGAATACTCAGTAGAGTGTGTCGACACATGCATGCCTCAAGGGTGCACCAGGAGACGTGTTGGACCACCCTTAAGGTAGAAGGGTGGGCTCAAATAGTTGGAGTAAACAGAAGGGGGAGTTTCTGGCATAAGATAAAGCTACTTCAATATCCATGCGAGAACTCTCCTAGTCCAACAATCAATGCCCTCAAGACCTTAATTGAGTGAAACATCAGGCTTAACGAGATGAAGTTTTACTCTTTACTTTACTCTTACATCTCTGGGAACTTTTGGCGATAAGTTTGAAGATGTTCAGTGCGGGCATGACCTGGAGATCCATCTTGCTAGTGGTGCCCCTGTTATGACTATATGGGTCATTATCGAGCGACTTACGAACATGGCGCACCTTATACCATGCAGAACGGATATGATGGCACCATAATTCTTCAATTTGTTCGTTTACCAAGTCTTTAGACTGCACGGCCTATCAAAAGATAGAACTTCTGATAGAGCATCACTCTTCACATCAGAAGTATGAAAAAATTCACATCACAATTAAGTGTACACGGACACTTGAGCACGACTTTCGATCCACAAAGGGACAGACAGACTGAACGAATAAAGACAATATTAGAACAATATCTATGAGCCTACCCCAATCACCAACCAAGGGATTGGACAGAATTCCTATCCATGGCGGAATTCGCATACAACAATAGATCGCAAGAGACCATAAGGTTGATACCCTTCTTTGCGAACTATGGATATGACCGGCCATTCGATCCAGCACACTACCAAGTGCTATGCAGAGAGAATGCAAGCTAACAATATGATGAAGATACACGATATCTTATAAGACAAAATTACTCTATTGCAAATGAGTCAGAAAGAAAAGAGCAATAAGCACGGGATGTCTGACCCAAACCTTACGGTTGGCGACAAGGTGTGGTTGATATCACGCAATATCTGGACTACCAGACAATCGAAGAAGCTGGACTACAAGAAACTTGGGCCATTCCAGGTAATTGAGCTGGTCAGATTAAGAGCATATAAACTCGCCCTCCCTATCTTGATGAAACAGCCTCATCCAACATTCCATACCAGTCTCCTTGAAATCTACCAAGAAAGCTCTTTTTCTTCCCAGAAAAAACTTGCCCCGCGACTTATTCATATGAATGGAGAAGACGAATATGAACTCCAAGAAAGAATTGGCTCTCGCTTATACTACAGTGAACTCCAATACCATGCTAAGTGGACCAGTTATTTCCCCAAACTCGATGAAGAGTGGTATCCAGCCATCAACTTTGCGAATGCCAAAGGTGTTGTTCTCCTCTTCCACCAGCACTGCCTGCACAAACCAGTTACTGACTTTTCCAACCGAAAGGGAAGAAAACAGTCGGGTGGTGGTTGAGGACCGTGAAGAGTTCGAATGAAATGTGCGCAGAGGACAAAAGGAGGCTGAAGAAGCAGCGACAGAAGCAAAGAAAGAACATGCAAGGAAGACCAGGACAGCATGTAGCAACAATGACTGCGAGATCTACAGTAGCGACAAGGGGGGACTAAACTGTTGGCCTAGTGAGGCGACCAACACGTGAGATTCCGACAGTGACTAGGAGTGGGCCAACCTTTGCCAACCACAGACCTGGGCAGGAAATAGGACACGGGCCTGAACAAAGTCCAGACATGAGAAAATTGCCTGACACCACTGCATAGCAGGTTCTGCCCCTACTACTGGCAACCGGAGAAGAAGATGAGAGAACAGGCTCTAAGGATAGAGCCAAGAATGAGGGGGGTGCACAAAACCTCTTCTACCTCCAAGAATGTCCTGCGAGACACCATTCACGCACAGGAGGGGACGAATAATGCAGCAAAAAGAAATGATAGATGAGCTTCCAGGGACAATCCACCCACTTCGACAAATGGTTGATAGGCTGCAGGAAGTGAAGCGGATGGTACGGGAACAGGGTGACAGACAGGATTGGGAGCAGAGGTTCTGAAGAGAGGTAGAGTACTGGCTGCTTCAGGAATACGGAAATGTGAAACACCACGAGATGCTTATCTGCAGGTATGCAGAGTCAATTGAGGAAAGAAGAAGGGGGGACCATAAACGTATCCTCAGGGACTGAGGGTATAGGAGAGGGGAGCTAATGTCACGATCTGGCAAGAGGAGCACTAGCCAGGTGATGGAAGCGAGGAACAGGTTTCACACATGACCTCATTCAGAGGTCATGCAGTTAAATTATTTCTTTCATGCATATGACCTCGTTAGAAGGTCATGGGGCTTGTTTATATTTGATTGCATTTCGTGCATAATGCATGATTGAGGTCATGGGCAGAGTCTAGACTGGCAGGTAAGGCTTGCTGGTAAGGCAGACTCAGTTATGTTCCGTGCGTGACCTTATTAGTAGGTCATGTGGCTTGTTTATACTTTTGATTTATATTGCGTTTGATTTATGTTTTCACACATGACGTCGTTTACATGTCATGGGATGTTTCCTGTTTTTGTGCACATGACTTGTTTGAGTCATATGATATTATAAATGATTTCGCACCTGAATTTGCTTGAGCATCAGGGCTACCTTAGGGTTGCAGGGGGAGGCCTATATAAAGGTCAGGTTTTCACAGCTAGGTTAGCTCTTCACACAACTATCCACCATTATTTCCTCTCTACGATTTATGCTCTGTACAATACAAAAACCTTTACGCTTCAAACCTCTCCACTAGGTAGATCCACTACAGAGTCAAGAACCTATCTGCTATGCGGATCCCAGTTACAAGATAAAAGACCAATACTCCCAGCACTAGTGAGAAACCTATTCTTACATGGGAATATCAAGATAGGGCTAGGAGACTCAAGGAGCTCTTGAACACAGCGCAGCATGGTGGAGAAGAAGAATACAGTCATAACCTGTCGCGAGTAACACAGGTAATAGGAAACTGTAATACTTTAGTAGGCTGCTGTTGGCATCTTTACTTTCCCTCTTTATGAATTGTGCAGTCGTCCTGACTACAGACTGTCTAGGTCTTTTTAAAACATTCTTTTCCTTCAGCCTCCCTCTCTCCTGACTCTATTTCTACCTTTAGTACACTTTTTTCCAATCCTTGGTGGTCTTCATCTGCCATCTAGCCATTACCTTCTACCTCAGTCTAGACAGTTGCCTGCTGGTCATTGTGGATAGTACTGGTATAAGAGGAGGATGATACCTTGGGTATTGGCAAGGTTGGGGGCAGGATACTACTCTTGATCATATTCAGGGGAATAGCTAGTCTACGTAGCCGACTATTGGAGAGTACTATAGTGTAAGTCGGATTGAATTATGGCTTTCAGTTCAGATTTATCTTCCCCATCTATTTTGATAGGCGGAGGGGGAAGTGTTTTCAGGGAGGGGAACTTGTTGTCTGAATAAAGTTTGAGCTGTGAAATGTGGAATGTGTTGTGCATTACCATCTGGGGTAGTAGGTCGAGCTTATATGAATAACTGCCCACTTTCGCCCAGATATTGAATACTCCAATTTTCTTGTAGTCCAGGTTCATCGATGATCTTGTAGTTTGTATGTTTTACAGTAGTAACTATACCATATCTCCTGATTGTAGGTTTGGATGGGGGCTTTAGCTTGGAGTATAGTTTTCCTTTTGTCTGAGTTGTACTGTAGCCATCTTGGTTCACAACACTTTGTGAAGTAGTACTATATCATTGCAGCTTATTATCTTGCTTTTGGTCAAATTAGCTGTGGACTTGTGTTCTGGAATCTGTCCATAATTTGTGCAAAATAGCATGTTCTTTATTGTCTCTTGTTGTCCTTTAGGGAGGTAAATTCTGCAATCAGTAAAAGTTCATTTCAGTTGTTCTGCAGATAGTTGATCTATGCATGGAGATATTGTTTGAATATCCTATTGACCCTTACAGTTTGTCTATCTGTTTATGGCTAGAATGCAATAATGAGCCTTTCTTGAGTCCCAAATTTCCCTGTCATTATCTTCAACACCACTAAGGTGAACAGCGACCCTCAGTCAGTTATCACATCTTTTGGCAGGCAATGTAGTTGAAATGTTTTACGCAGAAAGATAAAGGTGAACTGTCATGCCATCATGTGTTTCCTATATAAGATAAAATGATTCACTTTTATCCGACAATCCACTACTATAAGAAGAGTATTTTAACTGTTTGATGTTCACAGGTCCATGATCAAGTCTATCGATATAGATATCCAAAGCTTATCAGGTTCCTTACTTGGCTTGAGCTGCCTATAAGGTATGTGTTATATGACCTTTGTTCCTATACAAGTCTCTTAGTTTTTGATGTATCGTTTGATCATTTCTCATATTCCTAGCCAATGGTATTGGCAGTATACAAGGTCAGTCCTTTTTGCGAATCCCTCACAACCTGCCGTTAGTAGGTCATGGTTTCTTTAAATGAAATCCATCCCTATTTCCTTGTTATCTCATATCTATAACTTATGGTCATATTGGAGCTAGTGGCCATCCCACTTGCAGAGCTTTACTGTAATGTTCTTCATTTTCTCATCTTCGTTTTCTAATACTTGTCGTATCTACTATATTACCCAGTCTCTTCTGCTTATCTTATTGATGGCCTTGTTTATATTTTCTTGGATTTTACTATCTCTATTGCTTTAAAATACCTCTCCTTTGTGAGTACTATTTGTCACCTTATAGGAATCTATTGATATTTATTGCATTTTGGTCAGTCCTTTACCTGTCTTGTGAGGGTGTTTGGCTGCCCTGCTTCTTTTCCAGATCGGTATTTGATCTTGCAGTCATATGGGCTCAGCTTCCCTGTCTTTCGTATTTTGTAGTGATTTAGTTCCTTCCTCATTATAAATAGTACCAAGTTCTTGGGGTGGGTTAGGACCTTGGTGTGGTGGTTGGCGTTTGGGACATAACATCTCCACCATTTAAGAGCTTGCACTGTTACCACTAGATACTTGTCGTATATGCTGTAGTAGTATTTGGCAGGTACTATTCTTTTGGACCTAGATGTAACCAGCCTCTATTTTCCATCTTCCCATTTCTGCCACAGTATGGCAGAGCATATGTGCTATGATATGTCTACGTTCATAATTGCTTCTTTTCTGAACTCGAAATGCTCAGGATTGGTACTGTTATTATCTTTATTCTTAACTCGTTGAATGCCTTATCTTGCTCGCTTTCCTAGTTCCATTTGACGTCCTTTTTCAGGAGCTGGTATGTTTGCTTTGCTCATATTCTGAATCTTTTAATAAAGTAACAGTAGATGTTGCCATAGCCCATAAAACATTAGATGTCTCCTTGGGCTTTTGGTGCTTCCTACTTCCATATTATCTCAGTTTTGACCAGATCCATTTGAAGTCCTTCTCAGTTGATGATAAAACTAAGAAATTCCACCTCCTGCTTGTGGAACTCACATTTAGTAGGTTTGACCTTGATTTCTGACTTCCATATTGCTTCTACAATGTTGCTGATGTCCTTTTGGTGTTGTTTCATATCCTGCAAATATCTGAGTATATTGTCCAGGTTGATGATACAGCACATATCTAAGTATCTGCTTAATACCTGGTTGATCTATAGTTGAAAGGTTGCTAGTATATTGGTTAGCCTGAATGGTATAACCAGACTTTTTGTATGTCCTATATCTTAGGGTGAACTTTGTCTTCCATTTGTTCTCTGGTTTGATCGTGACTTTGTGATATGCCTTCTTGATATTGAGCTCGATGAAGTACTTTACTTATCCTAGGCGGTCTAGGGCCTCCAAGAGGAGTGGTAGCGGTTGCTGATCCTTCTTTGTTATCTTGTTGAGGGCACCATAGTCTATACGTAGTCTCAATTTTCAGTTCTTTTTTTGTAAGAACAGGATCTGCAATACTCCCTCTGTGAAGGAGTCCCTGATCCTATCTTATTACAGGTTCTGAGCAATGTCTGTCTTGAGTTCCTGTAATTCTGTTTTACTATAGGGGTAGACCCTTTTCATAGACAATTCTGTGTCCTTCTTGAACTCTATTCCCAAGTCTACCCTTTTCCAATATGCTGAGACCTCTGTTGTATCTTTCTCTTGTAGCAATTCCAAATTCAAGTAGTATTTCTTTGGAATCCACTGGCTTCATTGTTTGTGTTCCTTGCGTCCCTGGTATTGGATTGCCAGTTCCATGCTATGCTTGATTTTGGCCAATATGGCCAGGTCTTGGTCTGATCGTAGCTTGAGAATTCCCACACACTCTCCATGTTCGTAGAACATTCTGAAGGCCGATGCTGTGATCTTGCAAATCCCAATTCGCTTCAAGGGTTTCTACTCTGTGCTAGTTGTTTGATCTGTACTTCTGAATCCCTTCATTCCTCTTGTAGTTTCCTCCCAGGTGTCTACTTCTTGGAGCCCCTCTTCATTGATCTTTTCAAAGATGAGTTGTGTGATTTGATTACCTTTCCCTACTCTGTATTGTTTATCATCTAGGTTTACGAAGACTACCTTCACCTCTCCCATATAATCAGTATCTATTACCCCTGTATTGGGTGTAAGTCTGTGCTTAACTTCTAAACCTCTCTATAAAGCAATTGGCCTTTAGGTGCCTGATAGTAGTCCAACGGCTGTCCCTGTAATGATCATTATTTACTCTCTAGCAGGTATCATCTGTCGTTTATTGGCATACAGGTTGTGTCTAGCTGGTCTTGCTAAACCGTTGGTAGGCACCTTTGCTTCATTGGTCTACTTCCTGACCACGATCCATTGATCTACTGGGCCACTCTAGGTGTTTGATTCTTTCAAGGCCTCGACCTTTAGGAACTTTCTGATTAAGTTCTGTTCCAGGGCTTCCACTTTGGGAGTCATATATACTAAGAGTGAACTGTGCAGGGATTTGATTGTACACTGTTCCTTTGCAAATATGATGTTGATATTTTCCCACTTGATTGTGGGACTGTGCTGTCTTAGCCACAGCATTCCTGGAACTATCTTGCAGATTTGTAGGTTGGCTACCTAAAAGGTTACTACCTTCCTATAACTGCTGATATTCATAAGAACTCAGAACTTATAGGTGTCTGGCCCTATGGCGCCTTTCGTTCAATCTGCCAGATATATATTTCTTGGTCTTTTAGTTTGAATGGTGCTGAGTCCATGTTTCTCGCATATTTCTTTGTCAATGAAGTTCTCTGTTACTCCTAAGTCCATCATAGTATGCATTATAATGATCTCGTTTTCTTTGCGGAATGGTATCTTAAGCATGACATGATCTGTTGGGTGTTCTACGGGTTCTGCTAATATTGTTGTATAGCAATTTGCCAGGGTAATGGGTTTCAGTCCTGTCCTGTCCCTTAGACCACCTATTGCTGTAGACAGTTATCTTTTTCCTTTTCGTAGTTCTTTGTATTGTCATTTATCTCTTGTAGCCTGGTCGGCACTGGTATCTGTGGTCCTGGCCTAGTAGGACTGGTTGTCTCTTACTGGGTTTCATTTTGTCCATCTGTGGACAGCCTGCAGTTTTGTAGTATATAGCTACTCTTTCCTTATTCTAGGTCTAGTGTGCCCTCTATTCTATTTTCATATTCCTGTTACAACAGGTTGAGGTTTGGACTTCTCCTTGTTGTGTCTAGGTCCATCACGTCATCCTTTAGGGTTATTATAAGTAGTACTGCCCCGAATCTTTCATCTTAGTTGTGTGGTGTTATTCTATATTCCCTTGTCATCATCCTTCTTCACTAAACATGACTGACCATGTCCCCCCGCTGGTCTCTTCCTATAGCCCATATCATGAAATCTGCCATGGTTCAGAATTCAGTTTCTGTGTTGTATAATGGGGACACCGGTAGGATGATGGATCTAAGGATTGCGACTGCATTAAACAACTTCAAACTTATAGCCAAAAGGTCGCACAGATGTAAGAGTAAAGTAATGGTAAAACTGGAGATCATTAAGCGTGACACTTTACTCAATTAAGGTCTCAAGAGGATTGATTATTGGAGTAGGAGAGTTCTCGTATAGACGTTCAGGTAGTTTTATCTTATACCAGAAACTCCCCCACCGGTTTCCTGGAACTATTCGTATCCACCCTTCTCTCCTAAGGGTGGTCCAACACATCACCTGGCACACCCTTCGGGCATGCATGTGTCGATACTCTCTAGTCTTTGTTCCTCTCATATGGTTATTGTTTCTACACTACATCTCCATTTTGTCCACTGGAGTGCAAACCTCTGCACATCGGTGCCTTCTCAGTGGCTAATGGTCAAGACACCTAGTGAACCTGTAGCGTGTTCGGGCCAGGCCCTAGTCACGTAGCGGTACGATAGGAGCAGATGGCTTCGTGATCAACACGAAGCAAGCGCTGCTTACTAAAGGAGGCTGCAAATGGGGTGTAATAGGAGATCAAAGAAGTAACCATTCAACCAGGTATATTTAAGAATACTGTCTGTCGAAGTCTGCTGTTTCCATTGCGGGAATCAGCAGTCTTTAAATACAGTACATCGCTTATCTCCAGTATGAGCGATATTGCAAAACATTGTGTGTATCAACCAATAGCACACGAAACGATACAACTATCAAATGATACTGTGAAACCAAACATAAAACAATGTGTGTATCAACCGATAGCACACGAAACAATACAAGTATCAAACGATACTGTAAATACAAACATAAAACAATATGTGTATCAACCGATGGCACATGAAACAATACAAGTATCAAACGATACTGTGAAACCAAACATAAAACCCTAGTACCCGTACCGGTTACACTCCCAAAATAAAATAACAATTTCACTAAAACAAAACAATCTAAGGAAATCCTGATAGCCGGTAGTTCCACTATTCTCCGGATAGGACCCATCCTCTTCGTTATCGCTATCATGCAGCAATCTCAAGTCGTCCTGCAACATCTACTCTGCACCTTCCAACCATCACTCCAAGCACTCCCCACATGGCGCTCCATGCACAAAACAACCTGACTCCCAGTAGTGTGGCAGGTCCACGAAGTTCCGTACTATCCGGTCTTCCCATTCCTCAGTCTAGACATCATTTCATCCGCAAACCTCGCAGTGACCGATATAGAAAATCTTCTAGTATGCGTCTTCTGGAATGATTTCTCGGTAAAGTAGGTACCCCAAAATGAGGTCTCGTCCCTTGATGCTGACTTCTTCGTAGGTTGACCTTTTGGTTTTTCTTTCTCGCGTAAGAGTAAGTTTGTAATATGGTGAAGAATCTTTTGTAAGGGGTTAAAGGTTTGGAGGTTAGGTAGTGTAGTCCGTTTTCCTCGGTGGTCTAGGGGGCTGGTGGGTGGTATTTATATTTCGGTGGTGACCTCGCTTAGGTGTTGGCCTCGCTTAGGTGTTGGCCTCACTTAGGTCTTCATGGGGAGGGGGTTGCTGCTTAATTTCGGTTTCTTCCATCTCCATGCAACCATCACATTTTTCTGTGCTCAGGTAGCACCCACTACCGAAGCGGAAAACGTCTGACACTGATTCTCCCCACATTGGTCCCGTCGGTTCTGTTGTCATTTCTAAGCATTTGTTGCGGATGTGTATGAATAGTCCGTGTGTAAGGTATCGTCTAGGGATAATATCACAGTTCACCAACAGTCCCATTAGCTGATGGCGCTGTCTCCAAGGTACTTGCTGATAGTTTGACATCATAAGGCTATTGGATGGAGTGTTCTTCCTTTTCGCTGTTGCCAGTACTCTGCCTCAGCCAGCCGGGCTAGGTATGCCGGTTCATCTTCCATTACCCGATTCTCATCTTGGCTGCTTTCGAAATCGCTTTTGAAGTGGGCTGACCAGAATCC
>PYWC01000015.1:2211116-2230712 GCA_003182015.1 Tuber magnatum | reverse complement strand
CTCAGATCGATTTCCGTACTTGGGGGGCTCGGTCCTTCACTATGTGGGTAAGAGGTCGATCTTCCCCGTCGTCTAGGATGGTTGTTTCTAAATTTGATCTCAGTTTGATGATATGGACAATGGTCTACGTAACACTGTGAGTAGTGTAACGTGCTATATTGCAGTTCTTCCGGTGGCGTACTTCACAGGGTACACTGGTCACCACAATCATTTCTGGCAGTGATTGAGCAAGGGCTTTCGCGGGGTACAGAGGCCTCATTGGGGTACTCAGTATAGGAGAAAGGAGGGGAAGTAGGGGAGAGCTCTTGCGTGGGCTGCATTGTGTTTGATTATTGCTCATAGACCGTGTTATCTGAGATGTCATCTGATTCTTTCGTATAATCGTGGGCATAGAGTGGATTCAAGTCTGATTCTCCATCGTAAATTCGGGAAAGGGCGTCAGCTAAATAGTTCGTGCTTCCTGGTGCATAGACTATTTTCGCATCGTATTTTCCTAAGGCACTTAGCCATCTCACCTGTTTCCTGCTAGGGTTTTTGGCCGTTCGCAGGTGTGTTAAGGGTTGGTGGGCTGTAACTATCGTAAAGGAACTTTCCATTAGTACATTGTGGAACCGATTAAGCACTTCCACTATCATTAAGGCCTCTTTATCGGTGGTCCCATAGTTCATCTACGCATTGGGGAACTTTCGGCTGTGTAACGCGGCTGGTCGTGCCGTCTCATAAGTGGGTCCCTGTCCCACCCATGCTCCAACTCCTGAATCTGAGGCGTCCGTAACTAACCAAATTGGTTCCTTGCTTCCTATGTCTATTGGGCGCATAACTTGGTGATCAATTATCCGCTTTCGGACCATATCAAATGCTGTTTGGTGGGTCGTTGTCCATACGAATTCGGCGTTCCCCGTTAGGTCGGTTAGCGGTGCCGTTAACGCAGCATGGTGTGGGAGAAACTGGGCCACATAACTCACTATTCCTAGGAATCGTTGCAATTCCTTCTTGTCCTTTGGTGTTTCCCATTCTGCAATGGATGATATTTTCTAGGGGGAGGCATGGATCCCCTCGTTATCCACTATATATCCTAATACTTCCAGAGTGTCCGCCAAAAGTACTGACTTCCTTTTACTCACAATGAATTTTGCTTTTCTGAGCCGGTCACATACTTGGCGTATGTGTTTTTCGTGTTCCTCTGATGTGTCTGAAAATATGAGAATATCATCAATGTATACCCATACAAAATGATGCAAAAATTCGCTTAGGAGGTCCTCCATTGTTCACATAAATGTTGCCGGTGCATTCATGTCTCCTTGGAGCATTACTTTGCTCCCGAATCCTGCAAACGGGGTTTTGAACGAGCTGAACTTAACACCGTCCTTGTCCACCCATGTTTGGAAGTATGTATCGCTTAGGTCGATCTTACTCCTGAATTTTGCTCGACCTATCTGGTTAAGGATCTGCTGTTGATCTGGAATTGAAGGACTATCCATGATCGTGTTATCATTTCTCACTTTCAGGTCCACCAGGGGGCGGATCCTTCCATCAGACTTTGGTTGTACAAACATAGGCGCCGCTCCAGGTGCCTCTTGTCGTACAATCACCCCACTTCGTAATTTCTCATTTATCCAGTTCATGAGTTTTTCCTTGTAGGCTTCTGGGATCAAGTATGTTGGTTGGTTTCGTAGGTCGGTTGGATCCTTTAGCCAAATGTGGTGGTTAATCTTACCCACCGGGGATGGCGTTTCAGGGACCGTGTCCGGGAATACATCCTGGTATTCTTCCAACAATGTTTTTGAGGTGGTGTCTGACACAACGGCTCGCATTTCTCTGCTTGTCGGTTTGCATAGCACATGTAGCTTGTCATCGGGAAATTCCACTGCTGTATCCCCACACCTGATAAGGGCATTGTGTCTTTTTAGGAACGGCATTCCGGTTAGGGCGCCGTACTTTGCCAAGTTTCCTACCAACATCTCCTGATTGTTCCATTTCTGTTTCCCGATTTCTGCGGTTAGTCCACATTTCTTGTGGCTTGCAGAGCGGGATCCTTTCATAGCCATATTGACTGTTGTAGGTTGGGGTAGGGGTACGGTAGGGATGCCATGGGTAGAGATGAAGGTGGCGCTAACTATGTCGCAGCAGATCGTTCCTGTGTCGAACAGTACCTTTGCTAGGTGGCCTTCTATGTGAATTATTTCTTCAAGGGCGTCACGGGGCCTGATTGCCAGCGTCAGTTGTGTTTGCAGGCTTTCCATTTCCACTGAGTTAATTTCCACTTCGTCATATGCAGTTGCTTCCATGTGATTTGTGCGTGTTTCTCGCTTAGCGGCCTTTCCCTTTCCCTTTTTGGCATCACAATCCTTTGCGTAGTGCCCCTTTTTCCCGCATTCGAAACATGTGCCTTCCTCCCGTTGTTTCTGTTTCTTGTCCTTCTTGTCCTTGGAATCCTTGCGGTATGGTTTATCTCTCTTTATACTGTCCCCCGACGAGGATCCTTTGTTATTCCCTTGCTGTGGCACATGGGTTCGGTAAACTCCTCCTTCATATAGTGTAACGGGGGCACCCCTAGGAAGATGGATCCCAAGGTTGCGACTGCACCAAACAACTTCAAACTTATCGCCAAAAGTTCACACAGATGTAAGAGTAAAGTAGATGGTAAAACTTAATATCGTTAAGCCTGACGCTTCACTCAATTAAGGTCTCGAGAGGATTGATTGTTGGAGTAGGAGAGTTCTCGCATAGACTTTCAGGTAGTTTTATCTTATGCCAGAAACTCCCCCATCAGTTTACTCCAACTATTCGAGCACACCCTTCTCCGCTAAGGGCGGTCCGACACGTCTCCTGACACCCCCTTCGGGCATGTATGTGTCGACCCGCTCTAGTCGGCGTTCACCATATGTGCATATCGTTTCTGCGGCGCATTTCCATTCTGCCCGCCGGAGTGAAAACCTCTGCGCATCGGGGACTTGCCAGTGGCTAACTGTCAAGACCCCTTGCTGAACTAGACTATCTATGACACCCTTCCCATGCGCGTTGATTTCTTCTTGACGCCGGAAGCTACCGTGAGCGGTTTATCTATCTACTATTTACGAGTCTCGGGCTTCCGGTGTCTTCCGCAGGGTACGGTGGTCCAGGAGTGATCCAATGGGCGCTACCCACGACCACTACCTCGGATACACCTTACCTGCGGTAGGAATCATGCTTTTAGTGTCTCTGCACTTCCCTCTCAGAGCCTATGGCGTTGGGGACATCCTTGGGCGTGGTAGGTGCAAAACGTTCCCAGTCGTCCCGGCACCACCCGGGACTACCTTCGGGACCCCCACGGTTAACTCCCGTTAACTCCGTCAGTTTTGGTCCGTTTTACTCCGAACAACTTGGAGGAGGTACTCCACCTTCCACCCTATGCCCCCTTATATATCCTGCGAACAGCTTACGGTCGACCGGACGGCAGCAACATATACGGTGTTGCAAGCGGGTCTCCAAAGATCCTCCTTTGCTAGACTGCACACAACTACACAACCGTTTGCCCATGACGTCCGGGCCTCAAGGCGGGGCCGGAGGGGCATGATAGGAATAATGTCTTCAATTTACAGCTTCTTCGTAGCTGCGTAGCTCGCCCAATAGCATCTCCCGGAACCCCAGATTCCAGTATTATGCATGGCTTCGTGTGACAAACATTCCAGTCATTTTTCCCAAACTCCCCGAGGGACTTCGTATTGGCAGGTAGGGTAACTCAGGTCCTTGAACAGGGTAATCCAAGCCTCAAGGCAGGGTAACCCTGTTCTGTGGGTAGGGTAATCTTGTCCGGTGGACAAGTGGATTTTCTCCTGTTACCCTATCTATCCCTCTTCCGGGGATAGACACACTCGGCCTTTCTCTAGTTACCCAGCCTAGCTGTGTATTGGCCCTTCATAGGTCCCTAAGTACGCTGACACCAACCTTGGGAGTAGCCATGTACCTAAATACTTGTGTCCACTAAGTCTGCTCATCTCGGAGCCCGGGCCATCGGGTCTCCGTGGGTCAAGTACTCACTTGCCTGCCGGTTCCTACCAGTTCGCCTCCGGGCTACCCGTATGGGTGTAGGTTCCGGCTGCCATAGCTCACGTATGCTGTGTCGTTACATATAGAATAGTATTCTTCTGTTCAGCCCCTTTGACTATCTTGTCAAAGGAATCACCATCCTCCTCCATGGGTTCTACCTCCTGATGTAGTCTGGGATGCATTGCTTCATACAATCTCTGTTGCAGCATATACTGAGACACTGTTCCGGTAGGCAATCGTCCATGATATACCAAGAGGTCCGTCGCGACGGGGCTTATTCTTTCTGTTTTGCCATTTCGTACTTGCTGGATATCTTTGAACCTTTTGTATAGTTCTTCCGTATTATGTGAGGATTGGAATCTATCCCTCAAGTACTTCATCAGGGTTGTTTCTCGGATTTTTTCCCTACTCTGATAGTGGTTCATTGCTTGGTGGTATGCTTCCTCTGCCTTCCCGGTACCGAAGCTTCAGAAGTATGCTCCGCTTCCTTCCTTGGTCTTGTCCACTCCATGTAGGGTAAGGTATTACGAAGTTGTTATGACCCATCGGTCAAATACTTCAGGTTTTAGATCGTCCTTTTCGCCCGAGAACAAGGGTGGCAGTGGAAGTTTGATTTTAGGTCTTGCTCGCCCGGCGGATTGACCTTCGGACATTTCGTGTTCTTACTCTTTGTTACTCGAACTTTCGTCTGAGGAGCTTTCTAGAAAATCGCTAGGGTTATCGTCTGGTGGCTGCCTTACAACCCAGTGGTCTGATCCTTCTTCTTCGCTTTCTTCCTTCTTTGGTGTCCGGACAAGTATGCTGTCTTTCTTTGGTGATTGCGCTGGTCCCTTTCCTTTACTGGGGCTTGGGGGAAATTGCCCAGGAAGGCTGGTTGCTGCCTTTGCTAATTCGTCAGTTGACTTACTAAAGGTCTCCTTGGCTAAGTCTCGGGCTAATTGTTGTTCTGCTTCGTAGATCGAAAATTCGCTCCTTCGCCCTATACGTTTCTTAGGTTGCCTCTTCTTGGTAAGGCCTTCTGGTAGGACCTGCTTCCCACTTCGAGTCTCTAATGACTCAATCGTATCATTTGGCGGAGCCGAACTTCTCCTGGTTCTACCGCTCCCCGATGCTAGCTTCGCTTATTGGACTTTTCATAGGTTGATCAGACCAGGTCCCTGCAGGTTTCTTAACCACTTGCTGAGGTTAAAAAAATGTAGCGTGTTCGCGCCAGGCCCTAGTCACGTAGCGGTACAATAGGAGTAGATGGCTTCGTGTTCAACACGAAGCGAGCACTGCTTACTAAAGGAGGCTTCGAACGTGGTGTAATAGGAGATCAAAGAAGTAACCGTTCAACCAAGTATATTTAAGAATACTGTCTGTCGAAGTCTGCTGTTTCCATGGCGGGAATCAGCGGTCTTTAAATACCACATATCGCTTATCTCCAGTATGAGCAATATTGCAAAACATTGTGTGTATCAATCGATAGCACATGAAACGATACAAGTATCAAATGATACTGTAAAGCCCAACATAAAACAATGTGTGTATCAACCAATAGCACACGAAACAATACCAGTATCAAACGATACTGTAAACGGAAACATAAAACAATTTGTGTATCAACCGATAGCACACGAAACAATACAAGTATCAAACGATACTGTAAACGCAACCATAAAACAATGTGCGTATCAACCGATAGCACATGAAACAATACAAGTATCAAACGATACTGTGAAACCAAACATAAAACCCTAGTACCCGTACCGGTTACAGAACCAGACTATCCATGACACCCTTTCCATATGCATTGATCTCTCCGTGATCCCAGAAGCTACCTGGAGCAGTACACCTAGCTGCTATTTACAGAATTCAGGACTCTAGTGTCTTCTGTAGGTTACGGTTGTCCAGAAGTCATCTAATGGGTGCTACCCATGATCACCACCTCAGATCCACCATACCTGTGGTAGGAACCATGCTTTAAGTGTCTCTGCACTTCACTTACAAAGCCTATAGTGTTGACAATTCTTTTGGGCTCAGAGGGTGTAAAACTCTCTCAGTCATCCCGGCGCCATCCAGGACTACCTTGGAAACCCCCAAGGTTATCTCCCATTAACTCTGTCAGTTTTGGTCTGTTTTACTCTGGACAACTGGGAGGAGGTACTCCAACTTCTACCCTATGCCCCCTTATATATCCTGCAAACAGTGTATGGTCCCCTGGATGGCAGTGACGCATATGGTATTACAACCGATCTCCCACGATCTTGCCTGGCTAAACTGGACTCCACTACACAACCATTTGCCCATGACATTGGGGCCTCAAGGCCGCGCCAGAGGGGTATGATCGGAATAATGTCTCCAATTTACAGCCTCTTCGGAGCCGTGTACCTTGCCCAATGGCATCTCCCAGAAGCCGAGATTACAGTATTATGCGTGGCTTCGCATGACAAACATTCCAGTTAATTTTTTTAGAACTCCCCACAGGGCTGGATTTTGCAAGGCACGGTAACTCAGGACTTTACCCAGGATAACCCAACCTCCATAGCAGGGTAACCTGATCCTGAGGGTAGGGTGACCATGTCCAGAGAAGAGGATGACTTTACCCTGTTACCCTATCTATTCCTTTGCCAGAGATAGACACTATTGCCCTTTCTCCAATTACCCAGCTTGGCAGAGTAACTGCCGCTTCTGAGGCCTCTAGGTACCCTGATATTGCTGCCGGATGTAGCCAAGTACCCAAGTACCGTGCCAGCTATTTCTGTTCATGTCGGATCGAGGTCTATCGGGTCTCTGTAGGTCAAGTGCTTAGTTGCACATGGGTTCCTACCAGTCCGTCTCACGGCGGTCTGCATGGGTTTAGGTTCTGGCTCCCATAGCTTATGTACGTTGGCTCATTCCATCTTGCCCCACAGGTCTTATAGCTATGTTGTGCATGCTTAGAGCAGGAACTGCCACAATGTTTCATTGTTATATTCAGCCTATACAGTGAGGTACTGGCATGCGTTCCAGTAGTCTGTTATGTTCTTCTTTTCTTATTGCATGTTCTTCCCCTTATCTTGTACTGATAGCTCTTCGTGGATCTCTCTGAACCATTTCCTGCAAACCTCTTTCAAATTCTCCCAGGTTTCCCATTTCCAAACTTTTGATCCTTCTGCATTGGTGGTTATCATCTGGCCAGCTATGTTGTGCAAAGGTCATTTACCATATGCCCTCTTGGTAGTATCCTGATCATTCCTATAGCTTTTGACTTTGAAGTATGACTCGAGCTGTAAGAGGAACTCTTATCGCTTGACCCTTCCTGCTTTGACTACATCAAGTTCTTTGCCCTTTGGCATGCACTCTCCACTAGCTCTTTCCATTTAGGGTATCCCAAATAATACTGTTAGTTGTTCCAGTATAATTCTTACTAGTTGGACTGGTAGTACTACCATTCATGCTGATATTCCCAACATCCTAGTTTCTCTTTCTTCATCTGATGATAATATGTCTTGGTGTTGTTCTTCTAGTGTGACCAGGCTTGGGGTGTCTGTTAGTTCTTTATGAGCTTGGTACTCATTCTAGCCCTTCCCCGAGTTCTGAGAATTTAAGATGCTAGGAGATTTTATTATCATTGTAACTATCTGTTTTGTTATTATTGTTGGGCTGCTGTCACTACCCTCTTGTCTTGTTATATCATTGGGTGGGTTGTGTTGTTATGCTATCAAATATAACAATTCATACTAGTCAGCACTTCTCTCACCTCTGCCACATTATCTTAGCCTTAAACATTTGAGACTTGACTTCTTCTTCAGAGTCTGATAGTTAAGTACACAAGGTTTCTATCTGGCATTTTGTTCACACGAGTTTGTGCACAATGCAGCAATACAGGTATAGAGTCAAGTAGTAAAGTTACCCATAAGAAGATAGAAAGATAATGGATTAAAGAGTGCATTCTCCTGAGTCGTAGTGACCTTTTTGGTACTTACTCTTCATGCCAACTGAACCCAGTGACTTATACCCAGGGGTCACCTGCCAAAGGGGTACATATAAGAGGAACTAGTATGGCAAAATAGGCATGTCACGTGATTATTGGTAAAAGGTCCCGTGTTCAATACCAGGAGCTGTCAGAGTATTTGGAGAGCAAGTTAATTTCTACCAATATGAGGCCAGCACAAAACCCGCATTCATGCCTCTACCAAAGATCGCTGAGTGAGGGGTTTTCATTGGGTTCTTAAGAGAGGACTTTCACCTACCTAGAGAAGATGGAAAGAACCAAATAGGTTTGTTGGTTGTGGAGATAAGCGCATACAAGGATCACTCAGATGCGCTAATGGATGGATGGCAACCGGGGGGAGGGCGGCTACTCCAATAGGAGTTCCTGGCTGATATGTAGGTAGTACGACCGAGTTTCAAGTCCATTAGTGAAGGATTGCGGAGATAATTCTGGACAAGGGGATGATGTCCAAGAGGTAATTGTTCGCCTACACGCTGAGGCATGATAAGGTAGAGCCAGATGATGGCCTACTGTGTAAAAGGTTTACCTTGAATATAAAGAGGCCTAAACGGTATTGATCCAATCAGACAGGAGCGTGTCCCCTGTGAGTTGATGCAGATGGATGAGGAATCTACCTGTATTGATAAGTCTGTTGTCGGAGCTGATCACTTCATGTGCAGAGATAGAACAAGTAGCTGCTTACCACAGTAAAAGCGTTCAAGTGACTACGATCAGAGTACACACTGCGAGGAGAGTGGTGCGGCACCCTCCTCCCTGTTCCCAGTAATCGGAGTCAAGTAGGGTAAAGGTTTTCAGGGTCAATGAAGTTGGCACAGGGAAAGGTGGGAGGAATAGATAGGCCGCGAATACCCAGACACGGAATACAAACACTGAGGTGCCTGCCATGCTTTGTCAGAATCATCAGTGACAGAGAAGAGATCTTATCAATATATTTATTATATGATACGATACTTTTTTCCTAACATTCCATGTGAGCCTTCCCCGGAATCACTTCATCATGGATTAGGTCTAGGTTCAGACCTCCTTGTTCTTAGAGTTGGCTACTACCTAACACAAAGTCATCTGTACTAATCACATCACATGCATAAGACTCATGACTAGTTAACTGAGTCATATGTGAAAGTGCTTACATCCTGCAACTCCCAACTACAAGTTATTGAAACATATTAACCCATTATAACATTCCAACAACTTACCACCGTGCATTGTACGAGACTCCACAACGCCAACCATGAGTCATGGCGTAAAAGCCTAACCAATCTTTCTTGCCAGTAAGCCTTACCAATCTGCCTTACCAGTTAACCTAACTTAGTCCTCTGAACATAATGTTCTGAGTCTTCCATGACATAACCAGTCTTCTACCCCCATTACTGGTTGTAATGGCTACAAGGTACTTGATCTACAAGAAGTCAGAGACATTGTTCTGCTAGACTACAATGACTTTATGCCCCTAGTTATAGTGAATAAACAGAACTACTTACCCCTACACCAACCCGACGACCACACCATTCCACTATTGTCAGGCTTTAAATCCCCTTTGGACCACTATACAACGTGTCCCCCTAGAGCTTGAGCCCTTGCAGGATTAGCTCAATGGAAATATCCGGAAGGACTTCATCCAACCCTCCATCTCACTGGTAGCTTATCCCATCCTGTTTATCAAAAAGACGGCGTGCTTGTTGCGATTGTACGGAGACTGTTTGGCACTAAACAATGGAATGATTAAGTACAGTGAGGCCCTACAACTGTTGATGGAAATGTTCCTGAAAATCCCGAAGGCCAAGATCTTTACCAAGCTGGATGTCTAAGGGCCATACAATCTGATATATGTATAAAGGCAGAAGAAGAGTCAAAAACAGCCTTCTGGACCTGATATGGCCTGTATGAGTCCAAGGTTATACTCTTTGGCCTTACCAATGTACTTGCTACCTTCCAAGCATATATCAATAAGGTCCTGCACCCTGGCTTAGACTGCGTCGGTACCGTCTACTTAGATAACATTCTCATCTATGGCGAGACTGCAAAAGAGCATGTTGAACATGTCCTCATAGTACTGAATGCCCTGGCCAATACTGAGTTAGAGGTTAAGCCCTGGAAGTGTGAGTCCCATGTAAGCCAAATCGAGTACTCTGGGTTTATTATTACTACTCACTGGATCTGCAAAGACAACCCTAAGGTGGAAACTGTCATTGCTTAGCCTATTCCAGTAGCTGTATAGGATATATATACTTTCCTTGGATTTGGTAACTTCTATTGGGATTTTATCAACCCCTATTCTGGTCTTGCCTGACATCTTACAGCCTATACCAAGAAGAATCAGCCATTTTTCTGGACCCCTAAGTGTCCGTCGTTCTTTAAGAAACTCAAAACAACCTTTACCACAATCCCAGTCCTGGCTCCTTTGTATTTCTTCAAGGAAGTGATCATCAAAATGGACACCTCAGACATGATATGTACAGGTATCATGTCATAGCATGATGAGAAAGGAGTGCTCAAGCCAATAGCCTTCTACTCACAAAAGCAAATCCTAGCTGAATAAAATTATGATATCAACAACAATAAGTGCATGGCTGTAGTCTGTACTTTCCAGGAGGGGAGATGTTACGTTATTGGCCTAAAGTCATGATCCTGACAAACCATTCCAATCAGACACACTTTACTACCAAATGATTTATGAACTGTAGACAAGCCTGATGGATGGTGTGTATTGCGCAAACAGTTCCACTATACCATCGAGTACTGGCTCAGAAAGTTCAACGGGAAAGTGGATACCTTGAGTTGGGTACAAGGGCCATCAGATGAAGAAAAGCAGTGAAGACAACATCAGATAGAGGTGGTGTTGAAGCCCTATACTATGGGTTTATTAGTAAATATTACACTCTCCTGGAGGATCTTTGGCAAGAGGAGTATGATGCTAACCATTCTTCAAAGCAGATCCTAAGAGTCTTAGACCAAGGAGACCCCACTCACATCTCATCTCACTATCTGAGTGTGGGAGACGTAAGAACTGATGACTATGCTGTGAGAGTTAGTAGATCCCCCTCTATGAAGTACTGCAGTTGTAACATATTCAAGAAGTGCATGACTGTCCCACTGTACGACATTCTAGAAGAGCTATAACCCATAAATTAGTGTCCCATTGCTTCTACTGGCTAGGCGTTTGTTGGGATATTGGCTGCTTTATAAAGCACTGCCATATTTGCCAATTAGGTCATAGCTTGTGTCAAGCACAACTTGCTATACTATGCCCCCTTCCGATTCCTGATAAGCATCGGGGATATGTATTCATAGACTTCATCACTGGTTTGCCTTAGAGTCAGGGACATAATACCAGCCTAGTCCTCGTAGACAGGCTAACCGAGATATACTGCTTGATCCCGTACTACAACAATATTGATGCACTGAAGTTGGCTGAATTATTCCTCTATCAGGTATGGAAGCACCACTGTCTCTTCACTGTGATCACCTTGGACTGTGGCACCAAGTTTACCTGGTAGTTCTAGAAGATAGTATGGGATCGCCTAGGGGTATCTGGGAAGCTCTCCACTGTGTTCCACTCCAAGACTGATGGCTAGAGGAAAAGAGTGAATGCCATCATGGAATACTACCTGTGGGCCTATATCAGTTACCAGTAAGACAACTGGTCACTATGGCTACCCATAGCTGAGTTCGCTGCTAACAACCACAACTCTGAAAGCACTGGCCTCTTCCTGTTCTTTGCCAACCATGACTACAACCCCTAAATGGACTTCTTGGAAACCCCTCCAAAGCCATGAGAGGAACCTGACGCCCATGGGTTCTTGCAACGCATGAGAGCTATATATGCCTACCTCTGTTCAGAGATTCCATATGCCCAAAACTGTCAACAGGAGTATGCTGATTGAGAATACCTGCCAGCTCCTGTCTTCTATGTGGATAACCTTGTATAGCTCAATGCTAAGAACATCGGAAAGTGTTGACCCCCCTAGAAACTAGATAACAACCATTTTGACTCCTACCCTGTGACTGCTCAGATAGGTATGTATGCCTACTACTTCAACCTCCTCACTGTAATGAGAATACACTATGTTTTTCATTTTTCAGTGCTCAACATTACCACCTCCAACCTTCTACTGGGACAGGTGGTACCACTTCCACTACCAGTATAAGTTGAGGGGGCAGAGGAATGACAAGTGGAAAGGGTGGAGGGTGCTAGGATTATGCAAAGCTATCTGCAATGTCTGGTATGATAGAGAGGGTACGAGGAAACCACCTGAGAACTAGTAGAGACAGTGAATAGACTACAAGCCATAGATGAGATTCATGGCTGCTACCTGAATAAGCTGGGTCCACTCTTGGAATAGTAACAATGTACCTCAGGGGACTTTGACACATGAGAGAAAAGGTAGTGTTATGGCCACCTGATTGGAGTATGGTAGGATTGGGTTTTTGGTTACATATAGGAAAACCAGGAATTGAATGATTGCACAGCAATGGAAGGGGTTCCTTAGCCAATATTCCATATAACAGAAGCTTATAGAAACTGGTAGAAGGTTTTGGCTGCCCATGAGGGAAGGGTTAGGGGTATAGGGATTTGGCAGGAGAGGATTTTCTATCGTCATATAAAGGGGTATGCCTGTTGGTGATTTACTTTCCTGATACAATCGGGTAATTTCCTGCCTACACCTGTACTTAGATATTTGTCACGATCTGGCTAGAGGAGCGCTAGCCAGGTGAGGGCAGTAGGGAAAAGGTTTCACATATGACGTCGCTTAGCCGTCATACAGTTAAGTTATTCTTTCACGCAAATGACCTCGTTAGCAGGTCATGGGGCTCGTTTATGTTTAAATTGGTTTTACGCACATGACCTCTTTAGCAGGTCATGGGGCTTGTTTATGTTTGATTGCATTTCGCACATGACGTACAGTTGACGTCATGGGGAGAGTCTAGGCTGGCCGGTAAGGCTTACTGGCAAGGCAGACTCATTTATGTTTCGTGCTTGACCTTGTTAGTAGGTCATGTGGTTGGTTTATTTATATTGCATTTGATTTATGCTTTACACATGACGTCACTTAGAGGTCGTGGGATGGTTTATGTTTGCGCACATGACTCATTGGAGTCATGTGATAGATTTCACACCTGACCTCGCTGGAGGATCAGGGCAGGGTTAGGGTTGTGGGAAGAGGCCTATATAAAGGCCGGGTTGTCACAGATAGATTAGCTCTTCATGCAACCATCCAGTGTTATTTCCTATCTACTACGTTACGATCTTTACAATATAGAAACCTTTACGCTCCCACCTCATCCGCTAGACGGATCCGCTTTAGAGTCAGGAACCTATCCACTACGCGGATCGTATTAACCAAATCAAAGACTGATACTCTCAGCGCTGGTGAGAAACCAATTCTTGCTTGAGAATACTAAGATAGGGCCTAGAGACTCGAGGAGCTCTAGGACACAGCGCAGTGCAGTTCGGAAGAACCAAACCAGGTCATTACCAGTCGTGGGTAACACGAATAGTGGGAAACCGTAACGTTTGGTTGCGTCTCCTGCGACACCTAGCGATGACAGAACGGCAACTGCAGAGAACTGGGAGTTCACGCAAGACAACAAAGGGGATATCGATCTCGCAGACGATACTCTCGACCTAGGACGACTACAAAACGCCTTAGGCGAAGCAGCAAGTCCACCCGCACGAGCAGCAAGTATGATTACACGCGAACAAACTTCACCCCCAGATAGTTCTCGCGACAGGACACTGCGACCAAGAAGAAGGGTCACAGCGGCAACACCAGCACCCCTGACTGGACCTATGGCGCAGGCCCTGATGATGTCGGAGGACCGGATGACGAGGGTCCTGGGGGCACTTAACGCCCACCCGGAGTCGAGACCGAAAGGAAAGGAACCTGTTCAAAATACGGCATCTCATTCCTGTACGGTAGTGTGACTGTGTCGGTCTTGTGACACAGTCACATGACCAGTTCTTATGCTAGAAGATTCTAGCAGGGTATATAGATTTCCTTGGTATGAGTCAGTGTTCGCGTAACCGTAGAATGGTATAAATAAGGCTGTATTTTTCCTTTCTGTTAGAAGAGCATGCAAGCTTAGATTAATCTATAAGTCTTAAAGATATATCTTGTTCACCAGGTCTACTCTACTATTACAAGTGCAAGTGACTTAGATACAAATATTCTTAGGTTATGAGCCCGGGTTTGTGAGATCTTCCGCAAACCTGAACATCATATATCACAAGGCCATAAGAGCACTCCTAAGTGAGCGTATACCATTAATCCTCCCCTCAAACAGCTCCTTCAACAAAGGCCAACCTGGCCCGCCAGTACCTTGATGCACTAGACTGGTGGACAAGTCCTTACTACAACAAAAAACGCCCTCTTTCACCTCATTATCTTCTCGCTTCCTGTTGGAAAAAGTACTACGATGATATACGCCGTGACGCAATCAGGAGCCTAAGCGAGATAAATAGTTGGCGATTTTGGTCACAAAGAAACCCACCCCTTCCACAAAATAGACGATCAGAAACCACAGTAATCGGAAACGTACCACGATAAAGCAATATGTCGAACGATACCGCAACTGTCTTCAAGCTATCCGTACCCGACTACCCAAAACTGGAAGGACAAGAGAACTACCAGACTTGGGCGCATGCCTGGCTGGTTGCCTTCGAAGTCCTTGGACTGTCAGAGGTAGCACTTGGAACGGAAAAGAAGCCTGAGATCCCTACGATCGGAGCATCAGAAGATGCTACAAAAGTCACGACGTGGAAGAAAAAGAACACTAAAGCTGGATTCTACCTCTACCAAGCAGTAAACTCCATCTACCATGCGGACATCTCTGCCAAAAGTTCAGCAGCCGAGGTCTGGCAGGCATTCAAAGACCAATTCGACAAAGAAACTCGCACTACCAACATGATGCTACTTGAAGCCATCTGGAAAATCAAACTTTTCTCCACCCAATCTATCTCCGATCATGCCATAAAGTTCGAAACTGCATGGAACCGTCTTGCCCAACGATGTTCATCAGCTGATGATGAAACAACCAACGAATTCCGAACCGCGATGCAAGCATGGACACAAGCAGAAGAGGTCAAGGGCACTGTCTTCATGCTATCCATCAATGAATTGCACTCTGATCTATGCGATGTCTTGTCGGCAAGAAAGACAACCAGATATGTGGATTTTCGGGATTACTTTCTAAGCAGGGCAGCAGAAAAAGGAGAAGGTAAAGAGGAGCAAAAGGTACTGTGAGTACCTTACAAGAACAAGAAACAGATGTATTGCATATGGTGTGCAGCAAGAGGTGGGAAAAGCGATACCCGCAATACTAACAAATGTCAAGGGCTCGCGAGAGAAAAAGCCAAAAAGAAGAAACCGAACAACTAGCCAAACACCGCAGCTGTTACCAACGCTACAGCTACGGTTCTGATCGCCAAAGCCAAGGAACCTCCTACACCAGATGAAGAGGTTGTCTGTACGACAATCGGGGAAGTCTCGACAGAATGGTTATGTGATTCTGGGGCATCGAACCACAGATCTCCCAATTCAGATGACTTCCACAGTCTTACGCCTTCCTCCGAAAAGATAGTATCAGCAGATGGTAGAATTCACCAGGCAACTGCATCCGGAGATGCTTACCTCTACGTGCGCCTGTTGGATGGAACCAAACCTGCAGTCATCCTCAAACAAGGACTGTATGTACCCACGTTTGGATAGTCATTGGTATCTGAATCCCAATTGGACGATGTTGGCGTAAAGGTTACGGTAGAAAAAGGAAGAAAGATGTTTGAGAAAGAAAGGAGGATTTTCATGGTTGCGGATAAGAAAGGCGGGTTGTGGTATGTTAGGATGAGTAATGTGAAGTCTTTTGTTTCTGTTTACGAAGAACGGCACAAAGCCCTTGGACATCCGAGTGTGATTAACGATTGTTACAAGGACACTACCCCTATCGCTCCTCCATCAGACTTTCATTGTACAACATGCAATCGAAACAAAACCAGGCATGTAAAACCAAAGTCAAAGGACACCGACACCAAATCAGCTTTCGACAAAGTCCATTCCGATCTTAGTGGCCAAATGTCCACATCTACACGCGGAAAAAATCTCTACTACATGACGTTTATAGATGATTATACCAGGTATTGTTGGATTTACCTAATAAAGACAAAGGACAGAGGAGAAGTTGCCATAAAACACTTCTGGGAAATGGTACTTACTCAATTCGGTAAACAAGTCAAGCGATTGCATAGCGACCAAGGAACGGAATACCTTAACCGGAAAGTGTCTGAATTCTTAAACACAAAAGGAGTCATCCACACCACATCACCAGCCTACAACCCTAAATCAAACGGAGTCGCAGAAAGGCTAAATCGGACCCTTACGACAATGGTACGATGCATGATGCCACCTGAACGAAAATCATTGTGGGGAGAGGCCTATTCCACAGCGGCTTACCTCTACAATCGACGGTGGCATTCATCAATAAAAACAACACCTTTCGAGCAACTATATAAAACGAAACCCACGATTAGTCACCTCCATCCCTGGTTCGCCGATGTCATGGTACATATCCCAGCTGAGAAGCGAGGAAAGTTTGACCAAACAGCAGAAGAAGGTCACCTAGTCGGATACACTTCCGGTCCGACGATTTACCGTGTTTACATACCTAAACGGCACACTGTGATCGAAGCAAGGGATGTGAAATTTGGAAAGACAAAAGGGGTATCGTTTGAATATCTTCAATGAACAATAGAAAGAGAAGAAAAGGAAAAGTCGGATCAATCCAGTGAATCGGAACGTACCGATGAGGAAGGGTCATCTACCCCAGTAAGACCGACAACACCAGTACCAACTCCGACTACCTCTATGCCCGGCGAATTCCAATCAACACCTATTCCTCCTCCAAATACCTCTTCCTCGGAACCTCCAGCACCTCGTCGTTCTACTCGTGAACGCACTCAGACACAAAAAGCACGAGACGAAGAAAAACTTCAGATAGAAAAGAAGATACGGTCTCTGCAACGTCAAATAAAAGGAAACGAACGGGATTGTAAGCTGGAAGGCCTAACCGAGGACGAGATGCAACTTCTCCAGGAAAGAAGAGAGGAACTTGATGAACAGCTTCGGAATGAAGAAGGGAATCTTCAAAGATATACGGTTGTTGGTCTCATGTATCACATACCAGACCCCAATACGTATAGAGAGGCCATGGAATCGCAGGAGAGAAATGAATGGCAGAAAGCCATGGACGAAGAGATGAAGGTACTGAGAAAACGAGAAGTAGGAGTGGAAGTGGAAAAACCAAGTGGAAAAAAGGTATTAACAGGACGATGGGTTTATAAGGCCAAAGTCAAAAAGGATGGCACTATCGAACGTCGGAAAGTACGATACTGCACAAAAGGTTTCAACCAAGCCCCAGGCGAAGACTATGAAGAAGTTTATGCCCCGGTTGCTCGGTTAGAATCCCTAAGACTCCTGCTGGCAGTAGCTGTCAAACGTGGTTATAAGTTCCGACAGATCGACATCAAGAGCGCTTTCCTATATGGCAATATAGACATGGAAACCTACCTGGAGCTCCCGGAAGGATATCGCGAACCAGGCAAGGTCTGGAAGCTTAAGAAAGCCATCTACGGACTTAAGCAATCCCCAAGACTATGGTACCAACGACTAACCAAAACCCTCGAAACCATGAACCTTAAAGTTACCGACTTCGACCCATGTATTCTTGTTGCAAAAAACCTCTTTTGTTGCATTTACGTTGACGATATTCTAATAGCCGGAAAATCCTCACTAGTCGATACATGTATTGACAAAATACAATCCCATTTTCAATGTACGGACTCTGGACAAGCATCACTACTGTTAGGCATGCAGATCGAAATCTCAAAAGACAATCTCAAAATCTACCAGGAACGGTATATTACTGAGATCCTCGAACGATTTGACCTAAGCGAAGCCAAACCAGTTGCCACTCCTATTGAAGTCCATACTACACTTATGAAAGCAAAAGACGATGATCAACTATGCGATCAACGACAATACCAGTCCATCATTGGATCGCTGATGTACGCCGCTGTCGCTACAAGACCTGACATCGCACATGCCACTGCTTTCCTCAGCCAATTCTCCTCAAAACCCACCACCACACATCTTACCGCCGCAAAAAGGGTACTTAGGTATCTAAAAGGAACCAAGACCAAGGGATTACGATACAACCGAGACAACAAGGAGCAACCATTGAAGATCTTTACTGATGCTTCATTCGCCTCAAATCTCGAAGACAGAAAATCGTTTACCGGTCTGATCGTACAAGTTTACGGAAGTACCGTAATATGGCGATCAAAGAAACAAAAAACCGTAGCAACATCTACAACAGAAGCCGAATAGGTCGCACTCGCATTTGCCGCTAGACAGAGCGTCTGGCTTAGCCGAGGAATGTCACATATGGGAATTGAGACTGTACCGATCCTATACTGTGACAACAGAGCAGCCATCAAGCTTACTGAAAACGCGGGCGTTTCCGACCGAACGAAACATATCGATGTTCAGCACCACTACACTAGAGAGCTACGGGAAGCGGGGAAGATAGATGTGATAGCAGTTGGAACAGAGGACAATTTGGCAGATATATGTACAAAGGGATTAGTTAAGGTGACATTGGAAGGGTTTTCTAATAGGCTGGGAAGGGAACCGTAGAGGAAGTGTTCAAAATACGGTATCTCATTCCTGTATGGTAGTGTGACTGTGTCGGTCATGTGACACAGTCACATGACTGGTTATTATGCTAGAAGATTCTAGCAGGGTATATAGATTTCCTTGGTATGAGTCAATGTTCGCGTAACCATAGAAGGGTATAAATAAGGCTGTATTTTTCCTTTCTGTTAGAAGAGCGTGCAAGCTTGGATTAATCTAGGAGTCTTAAAGATATATCTTGTTCACCAGGTCTACTCCACTATCATAAGTGCAAGTGACTTAGATACAAATATTCTCAGAACTGGACCGCTATGAGGTAGACCGCGAAAAACTGAGACAGTTCCTAAGTCAGTTGGAACAGTACTTCAAGCTCAAGTGGTACGGAGTCGGAAAAGACACGATTAAGGTGGACTATGCCGAGTCCCTCCTAAGAGAAGCGGCAGGGCAATGGATAATGCCCTACGTGGAAGGAAAACAAGACCCAATATGGGCCTTGTGGGAGCAGTTTAAAGAAACACTCCATACCCAGTTTGGGGACAGAAACGCCAAGGAAAAGGCGAGGCTCAAACTGGAGAAAATAAGCCAAGGAAAGGACAACCTTTCCGACTACTGGTACATGTTCCACATGATATCCATCAAGGTGGAATAGGACAATGACACGGAGTACTGCCATCCCTTGGGCGGTACTAACGAAAGTCTGCAAGAGGCCTGGATAAGATCAGACCAGACCGATCGAAGGGCAGAAGTCTTCGCAGTATGGGCCGTCGACAAAGAAGACAAGATCAATCTTGTGTAACGACCCAGCATACAGGAGCTATGGTAGCCGGAACCTACACCCATACAGGTAGCCCGGAGGTGAACTTTTAGGAACCGGCAGGCAAGTGAGTACTTGACCTACGGAGACCC
>PYWC01000015.1:2142815-2190843 GCA_003182015.1 Tuber magnatum | reverse complement strand
CGTAATTTCTCGTTTATCCAGTTCATGAGTTTTTCCTTGTAGGCTTCAGGGATCGAGTATGTTGGTTGGTTTCGTAGGTCAGTTGGATCTTTTAGCCGAATGTGGTGGCTAATCTTTCGCACCGGGGGTAGCGTTTCAGGCACCTTGTCTGGGAATACATCCTTGTATTCTTCCCACAATGTTTTTGTGGTGCTGGTCTTGGACACAGCGGCTTGGAATTCCCCACTTGTTGGTTTGTATAGCACACGTAGTTTGTTATCGGGAAATTCCACTGCTGTATCCCCACATCTGATAAGAGTATTATGCCGTTCCAGGAATGGCATTCCAATCAGGGCGTCGTACTTTGCCAAGTTCCCTACCAACATATCCTGATTTGTCCCTTTCTTTTTCTCGATTCCTATGGTCAGTCCACATTTCTTGTGGCTTGAAGAGCGGGATCCTTTCATAGCCGTATTGACAGTGGTTGCTTGGGGTAGAGGCTCTGTAGGGATGCCATGGGTAGAGATAAAGGTGGCGCTAATTTTGTCGCAGCTGATTGTTCCTGTGTCGAATAATACATTTGCTGGATGGCCTTCTATGTAAATCGTTCCTTCAAGAGCCTCACAGGGCCTGATTGCCAAGGTTGGTTGCGTTCGCAGGCTTTCCATTTCCACTAAGTTAATTTCCACTTCGTCATATTCGGTTGCTTCCATGTGGTTTGTGCTAGCCTCTTGCTTAGCGGCCTTTCCTTTTCTTTTTTTAGAATAGCACTCCTTTGCGTAGTGCTCCTTTTTCCTGCATTCGAAACACGTGCCTTCCGCGTATCGTTTCTGCTTCTTACCTTTCTTGTCCTTTGGATCCTTGCGGTATGGTTTATCCTTTTTCGTGTTATCCCGCAATGATGATCCTTTGCTATTCTTTTGTTGTGGTATGTAGGTTCGGTAGACTCCTGTTTCGTACACGATAGCGTCCTTCTGTTCGGCCCGCTTGACTATCTTGTCAAAGGAATCACCATCCTCCTCCATGGGTTCTAACTCCTGGCATAGTATGGGATGTATTGCTTCATACAATCGTTGTCGCAGCGTATACTGAGACACCGGGTGGGTAGGCAATCGTCCATGATACATCAAGAGATCCGTCGCGACCAGGGTTGTTCTTTCTGTTTTGCTATTTCGTACTGGCTGGATCTCCTTGAACCTTTTGTATAGTTCTTCCATATTTCGCGAGGATTGGAATCTCTCTCTCAAGTACTTTATCAGAGTCGTTCCTCGGATTTTTTCCCCACACTTGGAGTGGTTCATTGCTTGGTAGTATGCTTTCTCTGCCTTTCCAGTGCAGAAGCTTCCGAAGTACGCTCCGGTTCCTTCCTTGCTTTTGTCCACTCCATGTAGGGCAAGGTATTGAGAGGTTGTTATAACCCACCGGTCAAATACTTCAGGTTTTAAGTCGTCCTTTTCGCCCGCGAATGAGGGTGGCAGCGGAAGTTTGATTTTAGGTCCTGTTCGCCAGGCTCCGGGGCCGGGCAATCCGGCAGATTAACCTACAGACATATTGTGTTCAGACTCTTCTTCACTCGAGCTTTTTTCTGCGGAGCTTTCTGGAGAGTCGCTGGGGGATTCGTCCGGTAGCTGCCTTACTAGCGAGTCATCTGATGCTTCTTCGTCATCTTCTTCCTTCTTAGGTGTTCCGATAGGTACGCTATCTTTTTTCGGTGGTTGTGCCGGTGCCTTTTCTTTGCTGGGACTGGTGGGAAATAGGCCAGAAAGGCTAGTTGCTGCCTTTGCTAAATCGTCAGTCGATTCGCTAAAGGTCTGATTGGCCAAGTCTCGCGCTGGCTGTCGTTCTCCATCATCGATCGAGAATTCGCTCTTTGCCCCTTTCAGTTTCTTGGATTGCCTTTTCGTGGTAAGGTCTTCTCATGGGACCTGCTTCCCACGTTGAGTCTCCAGTGACTCAATGGTGTCATGTTGGCAGAGCCGAACCCTTCATGGTTCTGCCGCTCTCCAATGCTAGCTTCACTTTTGGACTTTTCGTAGGTTGATCAGACCAGGTGCCTGCAGGTTTCTTAACCACTTGCTGAGGTTAAAAAAGTTTCATGTGTGCGGGCCAGGCCCTGGTCACCTAGCGGTACGATAGGAGCAGATGGCTTCATGGTCAACACGAAGCACGCGCTGCTAGCTAAAGGAGGCTTCGAACAGAGTCTAATCGGAGATCAAAGAAGTAACCGTTCAACCAAGTATATTTTAAGAATACTGTCTGTCAAAGTCTGCTGTTTCCATCGCAGAAATCAGCGGTCTTTAAATACAGCATATCGCTAGTCTCCAGTATGAACGATATTGCAAAACAAGGTGTGTATCAACCGATAGCACACGAAACAATTCACGTACCAAACGATACCGTGAAACCAAACATAAAACAATGTGTGTATCAACTGATAGCCCACGAAACAATTCACGTATCAAATGATACTGTGAAACCAAACATAAAACAATGTGTGTATCAACCAATAGCACACGAAACAATTCACGTATGAAACTATACCATGACACCAAACATAACCGAACCTAGTACCCGTACTGGTTACAGTAGCGGCAGGTCAATTCCCTCAGGGCGGAATTAAGAAAGAAGGAGAGGAGAACCAAGAGCATGGAAACGCTCTTGAGAGAAACGAAGAGGTGGATGAGCAAGATGGCCCGCCAAATGTTGGAAGCGGTAGGAGACGAAGGCTCTAGCTAGCCTGATGGGACTCAGTCTGGGGAGAGAGAGGAGCTAATGTCACAATCTGGCTAGAGGAGCGCTAGCCAGGTGACGGCAGCAGGGAAAAGGTTTCACATATGACGTCACTTAGACGTCATACAGTTAAGTTATTCTTTCACGCACATGACCTCGTTAGCAGGTCATGGGGCTCGTTTATGTTTAAATTGGTTTTACGCACATGACCTCGTTAGCAGGTCATGGGGCTTGTTTATATTGATTGCATTTCACACATGACGTACAGTTGACGTCATGGGAAGAGTCTAGGCTGGCCGGTAAGACTTACCGGCAAGGCCAGCTCGTTTATGTTTCACGCGTAACCTCGTTAGTGGGTCATGTGGTTGGTTTATTTATATTGCGTTTGATTTATTTTTTGCACATGACGTCACTTAGAGGTCGTGGGATGGTTTATGTTTGCGCACATGACTCATTGCAGTCATGTGATAGATTTCGCACCTGACCTCACGGGAGGATCAGGGCAGGGTTAGGGTTGTGGGAAGAGGCCTATATAAAGGCCGGGTTGTCACAGATGGATTAGCTCTTCACACAACCATCTACTGTTATTTTCTATCTACTACATTGCGATCTTTACAATATAAAAACCTTTACGCTCCCACCTCATTCGCTAGACAGATCCGCTTTAGAGCCCAGAACCTATCCGCTACGCAGATCGTATTAACCAAATCAAAGACCGATACCCCTGGCACTGGTGAGAAACCAATTCTTACGTGAGAATACTAAGATAGGGCCTAGAGACTTGAGGAGCTCTAGGACACAGTACAGCGCAGTTCGGAAGAACCAAACAAGGTTGTTACCTGTCGCGAGTAACACGAGTAGTGGGAAACCGCAACAATATTAGAACTTTGTTTCTTCTTTGTCTTACCAGAACCTGTGAACCCTGCCCCTGACTCCCTCAAGCGTAAATACAAATAAGTCTTGCTTGTACACCTGTATCCATCTCTTGTCTCACCTACCAAGGTGTGTTTTGGACTATCTGCCCTTGACCCTGCACGGACCCTGCCTGTTATATTAACCATGGAAGTTGTTGGTTCTCTTGGTGTAGACATTTTGCTTACTGTCTTCATCATTGTAGATCCTGGAGTAAAGATATGATGTTTACTCTCCCCCTTTGAGGTTATTGCCTCTTGTCTTAATATCATACTAATTACTCTACTAAGTCTATTCCAGGTTGGCATGGGCCTCCATGCACCTCCTTGTGCCACCATGCACCTCTGGTCCATTTTACAAACATCATGACATGACCAGTTGACTATGGATTTTGTTTGCAGATCAGCCTTACTCTCCGGGCGCGGTGCCAAAAGAGGTTAATTGACATCAAAAGTTCCAGCAAAAAAATGTTGTTTATCCGGATTTCACCTGGCACCTGCAATATACAGTACTGGGCTTGACTAACTTAGAGCACGATATCTATCATCTACAGTGCTCGCGCCGTTCAGCGACAGACTTGCCGTATCACCTGAACACACGTGTGAATACACAGGGATTTGGACAAAGTCGGCGTCCTGCCTCTCCCCACCCTCCCAAGGCGTAGTAACCCGAGCTCACATAGCCTAGCTTGTCTCATGCGGTGGCTGTTAAATGATACGGTCCTCATCCTACGAGTCATTCCCCTGTGTCGGTCACGTGACACGCACACATGATGGTCGTTAAGGACGGATGAGACATGCGAACTTACAAACTTCGTAATATGGTATCTTGATGCAGAGGTCTTGGTATGATACCGGAGTATAGTTAGTGTGTTAATATGATATCAAGTCCAATATAGATATAAGTTGCTTGACTATAGAAATAATAATATAATATACTAAATTTCAGTATTATCATACTTACCCCACTCTGACCTCCCTGTTACACAAGATTGCATCTACCAGGGTCCAATCCACATAATATTATACTATGTCCTGCCCTCTTGATATCCTGGGAGAGCACTTCAGGGAGATAGTCAACATAGCCACCTATTCCACTTGCCGACCGGGATAATCTCGTTTGCACCGGTCCGACAGGACAGGACGCCACCCCAAGAAAGTGAGCTACGTGGCCAAGGAGACATCGCCTCCACGAGCAGTATATCCCCTTGGCCAGGTGAAAATCTCTCCCATCAATATGGAACATGCACAAAGGAAACCAATCATCGGAGCCCGACAGCCTTTTGACACTGTTCCGGTAGAGCATCCGGAGTTTTGTAGGTTGCGTGGATTCATCGCACGACTTTGCACTTGTACCATGATATCCTTGGATGTGGAGTTGAGATTAACATGTGGCCAGCTATGATACTAGAAGATTTATCACGGCCATATATGGGGGGAAATTGTCCGAAAGAGGCTTAATGCCTCAGGGATGCTCGGCCGAGCAAATAAACGGAATTTCAATTCCCCAACACAGCCCCGTTCCCGCACGCCCCGAGACAAACGGGTATCAAAATTCTCATTCTCCTCCCACATGCCTTGATACCCCGCCCCGGCCACATCCAATCACTCGCCTCCCAGTTGGGCTAGAACGCTGTTCACATAGAACACGATACAATACGTTACAATACGATATAGTACGGTAACTTACCGTAAACCTACCAGACGCCTTTGGCTGGGTTAGTATCAAAAGAACGCTTTGGGTCCCCAGGGAGGTGTAGGAGGGGGGGCGGATTTATAAACAGCATACAGAGGAGGAAAAGAAAAAACCATTTGGGTTTCTAATTACACAATTAACCCTGAGAATTGCGGATAAGCATATAGTGGGCCTAACTTGGCTCTTCCTCAGTGGCACCCTACTGCACGCAATCCTCCCCGAATGCGACCAAAGTCTCATCATTAAGTTTTTTGCCCAGCCACCGCCAATCTCTGCGGGTTGGTGATTTAAGGTGCACTTGTGATCAGGAGGGTTAGTTTGTCGGCCCTCTCTGCGACATGAGCTCATATGCCAAAAGGGCGGCACTGCCCAGGGCGAAAACTTAAGATTGGGGGTGCCTCTTTCCGGTATTGTACCTTACAGCTCTATTTGGCGCTACTGTATCAGTGGCGTACTGTACCAGCAGCAGAGTGCCAAATCATTCGAACACTACTGGAAGGTAGCCCCTGAACTGTAGGTCTACGGTATATCGTTTAATCGATAGCATCATAACATATAATATGAGTAACACATCAACTTTCAGTTTTAGGATAGCTGATGTTCTTGTACTCTACCGCTGCAGGGGGTGTCACAGGGGTGAAGGGAGGTTAACTTTTGGAGCGGGTCCGTAACATGGTTTCCGGCTCTTAAGGTGCTCGTTCCGTTGAGCTTCTGATGCATAGAGAAAGCTCTTGCAATGCTTTCTGGGCGGCGGGGGCTTACAAAGCCGGGGAGGAATGGTGGTGGGAGAGGGGTAGGGTACGGTGTGTTGTAAATTGTGACGGTCAAAAAGAGATAGTGGGGAGCAAGGAGTAATGGTGTCTTCGGTATTAATAAGGAGAAAGGGTTGCCTCACAGTCCGATAAACAGGTGAGGCGGCGCCGAAAATAGGTGAGTGATGAAGAATGGGCGGCAGAAAGGAAGTGAATAAAAATGTGATAGAAGGGGGGGAAAATAGACCCAACTCCGCGAATCGCTCGCTATAAACTCTTCTCAGTTGATTCCTGTGGCGCACGCTCCTCACGTGTACAAGATGTGTCTATATCTAACTTATGTCTATCTATGAAGCTCCCATCCACAATCTTATGATACAAGAGGTACGTGGGGACGACAGGACAATTCAGGGGAACCAGTGAAGTAACGAGACACTCAGGGCGAGGGACCAAAAGGTCTGACAGCGACCGCAGCTTGTCAATCCGCAGATAGGGAACTGTCTGTGGCGGGCTTAGGGTTTTGTTTCGTGGGGACCGTTCCCCTGCTGAGAGGGTTCGTCTAGAGAGGGAGAAGTGTCGGATTTTATCCTTAGATATCAAAACATGAGAGTACTTTTGAGAGAGGGTCCGGATAGCTCGGACGGCTGGGGGGAGAAGTGCTTGGTTGATTGTGGCTTGGGATGTATTGGGAATCAAAGTCTTCCGCTCTCGCAGCAACTTTGCGATTCTCTTATCTCAATTCCTGATAGCTGACTGGAGGGGTGTTCGGCCGTACAGGATGTCTTCTGTGCAGGGATTAAAATGGTCCCGTTCCAGCAGTATTCTCACGACCCCTTCATGCCCATTCTTGGCAGCCCACGAGAGTGGTGTTCGGCCATATATGGTGTCAGGCGTGTTGGGATTAACGTCGCTCCGTTCCAGTAGTATTCTCACGACCCCCTCATGCCCATTCTCGGCGGCCCACGAGAGGGTGTTTGGCCATATTGGGTGTCTGCTGTGTTGGGATTGATGTCACACCGCTCTAGTAGTATCCTCACAACTCCCTCGTGTCCATGCTTGGCAGCCCATGAGAGCGGTGTCTGACCATATATGGTATCAGCTGTGTTGGGATTGACGTCCTTCCGTTCCAGCAGTATCTTAACGACCCCCTCATGCCCATTCTCGGCAGCCCATGAGAGGGGCGTTCGGCCATATATGGTGTCAACCGCGTTGGGATCGACGTCGTTCCGTTCCAGCAGTATCTTCACGATTCCCGCATGCCCATTCTCGGCGGCCCACGAGAGTGGCGTTCGACCGTATATAGTATCGGCTGTGTTAGGGTTGGCGTCGCCTATTTCTAGCAGTATCCGCACGACCTCTTCATTCCCCATTCTAGCGGCCCAAGCGATCGCTGTGTTACCATGGAAATCGGTTGCCTGCGCATCCCATTTGTTCATCTCCAATAAAGCAACTGCTATCTCCACGCACCCAAGGTATGCGGCGCTGTGAAGCCCTGTAAACCCCTTCGGGCTGTCTTCCTGATCAAACGGCCGGTCCCTCAAGCCCATCCCACGCAGTAATAGCATCTTGGAAGATATGTGCCTATCGTATCCATTGAGTAGTTTCAATGCCAACACTTTCACAGTTTCCGTGGTCTCCCGTCTAGCATGTGTGCCCCAGTAGCAAGAAGCGTATTCGACAAAGGGGATGGTCGGTGGAATAGAACGAAGGGTAGGCGGAAAGCCCCTAACGTGCGGAAAGTTGAGGTAGGTCAAACAGACCTTAGCAATAGTTGAGTGGGGTTTAAGGAACAAATCGGGATCTAGGGAGAGATGCTCTTGCAGAGTGTAGTGAATAAGGCGGACTGTTGACGAGGACTTCTCGACCGTGACAAGCCCCAGAGTGCATGCTAACAGTGTTTCTATGGCAGGGATATTCTGGTCATTCAAGTCGGTGGATCCTTCTTCTATCCCCAGGGCGTGACATAATTCATCGACATGCAACAATCGTTCCGAATGCGATACCCACATCAGAACGTCCATACCAAGCTTTGATCTGCTCCTTTGCTGCGCCTTCACCCGTGATACCATTGTAGAGTAAGCATCGCCCAGACCCTCCCCTTTGGTCATCTCGTCCAGCTTTCTTCTTCTTTGATTGAGAATAATCTCGCCCAGGATTGCATCCATGATTAGGGAAGCAAGAAGGAGCCTGGATATCATTGTTAGTGAATAATAACCGGGGCCCCTATTGAGAATAGACTTGGTATTCTTGCTCACATTTCTGATATCTTTTCCGGAATGACTCTCATAATATCCGCCCGCAATTGTTCGTCCATCGCATCGGGGTCAGTGTCACGGTCTAGCCTCTTCTCTAGATAACTCTTAATATCGCCCACGGTAGGACGAACAAGTATCCTAACCACCTTGCCAAAACATTGCACGATTTCGTCGTTGATGTGACACCTCCCGGTAAGAAATATCCGGGTATTTGGTGACGCCCAAACGATTTCCCGTAGTGACTTAAGGAGCTCACATCGGTGCTTTGGAGGGGATTCGTCTAGAGCGTCGATGCACACAAACACCCGCGGCAGCGGGGCAATAGCCTTCTTCAGAATTTCTACCTGATCAGGAAGTCGGAGACCTCGGCCGCCAAACTCTCTTTCGGCCCTCTGAAAAGCCTCCCGTATATGCTCCGGAATCCCTCCTCTGTGGGCAAGTTGCTTAAGCATGGCACCCAACATATTTGTGGTCGACTGTTCCTGCTGGGCAAGGTGATCGCAGTAAAGTCCAACGACAGCGAAGCCTTTTTTCCTAGCCCCATCGCACAGGCTGTCAATCACAAGGGAGCTATTATTTGCTGAAAGTCAGTGACATCTGCGTCGTGTTTCTCCGGACCAGAGTCGTTCTTGCCTGAAATACGTTTTGCCCACTCCTGGGCGCCCGTAACAGAACAGCACTGGTTCATCGCAACCATCTTCCATATCGCACCATTTTCTGAACTCGCTGGTTTCTAGCATCCGGTCTCCCACACCATCGAGGCGGTCGATTCGTACACTTCGGTGCCGTTGCTGTGGCTCGAGTGGAGATAACCACCGCAAAATTCGACGCCCCTCGTCGTCTATTCCACTAATCAAGTTGACGGTGTTGAACGAGTTGGTATTCCTGCTGGCTTGCTGGTGCCCAGACGACATCGGGGTTGTAGTCTATAACCTCAATTCCTTTTCTTGTGAGAGACAGAGCGATGGTGCGCTGCACAACGAGAACCCGACTTCTCTCGAAATTCGAGGGAATCTCTGGGACAAGAGCAGAGACGGGGCTGTAGCCCATAAGGCTCCGGCGTTCCACAAGTGTGCGCTGGTCCAATCGTTATCGGCGATGGTGGGGGGGGTCTCGGCAAACGCTAGCTCACAAACAGATTGTCCTTGCGGGCCAGCCTTGGATCCCAGAGCGGAAAAGGGTTAATTGGCATCATGTTTGAGCGAAAAACGCTGTTTACCTACATTTCATCTGGCGTTCGTAGCCTGCTGTTCGATCGTGCTCCACTCGCTCGTCTTCGCCAAGAATAACGCAGAGTACAGTACACTTTAGACGTCTTGAGCCATATTATAACGTCATACTTAGCGTGCGAACCAATTGTGTATTCCATTTTAATCTCTTAAAACCTGTTCTTATCCCCAATGGCTTTGATCCTCTTATCCTATATGCTGCCTGACAAATGCGCAGTTCAATCTACTGTGTCAGTGGGCTTGTAATGTTCTAAAGAGTGCAACATCGGGGGCCTAAAGTTTATACTTCAGGTTTCTGCTAAAGAACTAAACCCATGGGAAATCTCTTCCGGCATATATAGACATATGTTCTAGCCTCATCTGGAACAGGGAACACACTCCTCCACCCCAAAATAAAATATTACACATGCAAGGAGAGTATGTCCACATCTTAACACTGCTTTGGTTCCGCATCTGGAGTTTTGTAGGGTTACGTGGATTCGTCCCATAGATTTGTACATGTGCTATGGTACACCTGAGTAGATGTTGTGATTAACCCGCACCTGCGGCTAACTAGTGTTGGTTAAACGCCGCCATAAACTAGGGGACATTGTCATTGCTTAATGCCTCAGGGATGCTCAATCGAACGGATGGGCGGGAGCTTTGGCTCTCCAACACAACCCCATTTCCATATGTCCTGAGGCATACAAACGTCGAAATCCCTTTCCCCCCATAATAACTTGACGCCCAACCCCATCACAGCCCATCACTCGTCTCCCAAACATCCACCCCAACCCCCACGATCACAACCTTCGCACCAACTATCTCCGCGGCGGAAATATCTGCAACAGCACTCTCATGCCGTTCCCGCATCTCAACCGTGATACCTTCTTCCCCCTCATTCACCTTCCAAAGTTTAACCTGCTGGTCAACCCCGGCAGTGAGTATGTGCCTACCAACGCACAGCACGGCTGTAACCGCGCTGGCATGCGCCCTTGGAACAATCCATGATTCCGCAACGCCATTTTTGGTGTCGATACGAGTAACTCCGAATGCGCAATCATCACCACCTGTGTAGACGTATATCCCGTTCGCTCCGGCCGCTACTTTCAGGGCTTTGATCGAGCTTTGGTGAACGCGCTTTTCTATTGACTTTGGTGGAAGCGGGAGCGGGAGTGGGAGGGATGTGGGGGAGAGTGGATCTGAAAGCGGGTAGATACTCAGATACCCGTCTGTTCCTGCAACCAGGATCCCATCATTGCTGGGGAGAAACTTGATGTGTAGGATGCAGCAAGTCTTGTATGCGCCTTTCATCACTAGGTTGAAGGTTCCGGTGTTTGTGGAGAAATGGTAGAAGCGGATGGTAGAATCTGAGTAGCCGATCGCAAGCAACACCCCGCCCTCCCCACCTCCTCCTTCTCCTTCGATAGGTAATAAGTCAAATCCTTCAACTCGAAGATCGCTCCAACCTTCGCATGTGCCTCCGAGAGCAATCTCATTGGCGGAGCGGACTCGCCAAGCAAGCAATTCACCCGCACCACCGGCGGAAAATAAGTACTGTCCGCTGGGAGTGAATTGCAGTGCGTGGATGCCGGTAGTGTGCGTGCCGACAACCGCACCTGGGCATAGTTGCCCGGAGGAGGGGGAAAGCGTTGATAGGTGGAGGAGCGTGTCCTCTGCGCCAGTAGCGATAAGATCGCCGTGTGTTGCTATGGACTTGATCTCTCGGCCGTGGAGGCCTGATTGAAGAAGTTTGCGGCGTGGGTAGGTGTGCGCAAGGTGAGCCTTTCGGTTGTAGTTGGTGGTGTTAGCGCCCTAGCATGAATTGAGGAGGGGAAGAGTACCTTCCCGGCTTTTGTCCAGACAAAGTACTTGTTCAATCTATGTGCCCAAGACCTGTGCGCTCCGCCGCAATCCACCGAGTGCACTTCGTGCTGGGACGGTTGGTTTATTATTGTAAAGTTCTTTCCGCGGAAGCCCCAGAGGGTTAGATTGTCCAGCCCTTTAGCGCCTTCAATGACGAGGGAGGGTTTTTGGGTGTGGGTTTTTGTGAGGCGTATGCTTGGTGGTGGGGATATGGAGAGATGGGAGTATTCGCCATTGCGGGAGGTGGTTAAAATCCCTGATTTTAGCGGGAGGATGGTGGTTATGGCGTCAGTTGGGTGAACAAGGGTGTGGGAAAGTGCGCACAGAGGACGAACTGTAGAAGATAGGTCGTAGATCCCCAATGCCCCGGTTCGGGAGCCGAGGAATAGGTGGTTTGTCTGTTGACCGATTGCTAGACTAGTGACCAGGAATTTAGTTTCCCCCGCCCGGGCAGGTGACTGTAGTGGTAAAGTTTCTCGATCGATCAATACCGATGGCGACTTCGAGTGATCCATTTTGAAGGAGTGTAGAGAAAAGATTGTTGGTGAAAGAGCTGTGGTTAGGATGTAGTACTTTTGTTCGTCTACATTATTTTAATGGGGCCACGATGAATTGAATTAGATACAGAGTCAAGAAAATTGAAAGCCCATACAGATTAGACACACCTCCTGTACCAACTCTTCCGAGGAATACTCCTGCAACCTTGCCATTTTCGCCGGCCATCGACCGCCACCACCATTCTTGCTTTGATACTGTGTCTAAAACTCCAACTTGGCCATATTGGTCTCCTAGGACTATCAAACCCGAGTCTCCCCAGGTTGCCAAAATGCTCCAACCGTTCAGTCCTGCCCATTGACCAAGTATGTCCCACCTCTTCTGACTGAGTGTGTAGGTTAAAACTCTGCCCAGAGTAGTTGTTGCAGCAAAGCGGTCATTGTCAAGAGCCGCGTATTCTTTAAACACATCATGTGCCTTTTTGACTCTGTGATTAGGTTCGTCGGACTCCTCTCGGGAATTCCCAATCTGTGTTAAAACAGAATCCATCCCCCATGCCTCCTCTCTGCTCTCTTGGTCATCTCGATAATGTACCAGCCCGATCTTCCCATCCGCACCACCAGTTGCTAGCAGCCCTCTTTCAAAATCTAGAGCAAAACTCCAGATATGTTTGCCGGAATGTAATCGGTAGGTAGCTATATTTTTTAGCTCTATATTTTTCGTATTTTCTTGTCCCGGGTCAAACGTCCAAAACTTCGAAGTCAAGTCTTCCGAGATCGAGAGTAATTCAACCCAACTTTCCTTAGTTACTGGGAGAAATCGGACACCCCAAATACGTGCTCCGTGACCCCAGCCCACGGAAATACACTCACCCCCCTGCGCTAACTCATGCCCGAATCCCGTCTTTTTTATCTCTATACCATCTGGTATAGAGGGCGAGGATTCGAATTGGGATATATCCCATATTCTAATAGTTCTGTCGTCGCTGCAGGAAGCTAGGTAACACTTGTCACCATGGAATTTTGGTGAGATGTTAACACCAAAGATAGAGCCTTCGTGGCCGAGGAGTCTATAGTGGGTTTTAGGATTTGTTAGGCCACAAATACCTGGTGATGATGGGATTATTGCAGCCGACCACAGTAAAATCTCGCCGAAAACAGTGCCAGCTGCAACTAGAACTCGGTTCTGGGGGTTGAGGGCATCGGCAGCAACATAGAGAAGATGAGCAGAATATAGCATACAGCGCTCTCCGGACGCTAGCTCGTGCCAACTTGCCGAAGAGTTATCGTATTTAAGAAGCACATTGTGCGCTGTGATGACAACCACTTCGTCCGAAGCCGAAGTTGTAGAAGGAACGAACACAGCATAGAAAACCCAGTCTGGTACGCGGATTTCACGGGGGACACATTCCTCTCGAGACAAAGAAGTCACTGTAGCAATGCATACACTCCTTCCTCCCCAAAATAAGACGTTTCGTTGATCAGATGACGAGGGCGTGATCCCGTGAATTCGTTCTCGGGAAAATATTCGGCGTTTAAGGATAGATTTCGAAGTAGCGACATCCAAGACCTTGACGAACGGGCCCTCGCCGACAAGTAGTTTCGAACTTGGAATGTCTTGAGCAGTTTGGAAAGCGAGGGCAGTCACAGGTGACAGATTAGAGATGTGCTTGAACAGTTAGCAGACTTTTTCAAAGAGGGTTCATGGGGAGAGGCCTGTAGATACCCGTAAAAATGGGGGAAACGACATTGGCGGAATGAGGTGGAGGGCGAGGTGCTACAACACACCAAGCACCTCACTTTGGGCGAGAAAGAGGGGGATAATTCATCTGATGGGGCTCTGCAAGGATAGAGTCCCACCGTGCAGGAAAGTTCCGTGTATCGTGGTACTGTACAGTACGGTAAGGTAGCTCATTGCTCGTCCCTCCCACTGTTGAGCGTGTCTTGCTCGTCCCTCCCACTGTTGAGCGTGTCTTGCTCGAGCCTCAACGCGTCATTTACACTCCCCTACAATATTCGCGAAATGTGCACCCAACTCTAGCTTTCGCTCAGAATCATGCCCAACCTTCGCTATTGAGTCTTGGGAAATATCACTCTTCTTCTCTTGTACATTTTTTGCGTCCACAGATATTCCTACAATCTTTCGGGTCCTACATCACAAATGTAAGTGTTTTCCTATCCTGGAATACGCGCCTAATTGCGCCTTCCCCAGCATTTTCTGTCACCCCACCTCTGAGAATCTCTTTTTCAACTGCAATAGATGAGTTCTTTTCAGAGGAGACTCTGGTCTGCACAGGATCCTCAAGCTTCCCGCTGGTCATCCTCCCGACCCCGGCCCGTTGCTTTGCCAGGGCATGGGGAGGAAGAACGGCGTTCATCTGCCCCGTCATCCTATGAAGTCCCAAGCGCTCGTGATGAAGCCTTTACTAAAATTTCTGACACTACTAGTGAACGGGTACAGAATCCCTTAGGAGTTCTAGGAAATTCCAGTACCGCCCTACCTGTGCGCCCAATGGCTACCAACATCGAACAGTGGAACGCTCGTCGCAAAAAGCTCGACCAGGAGCTCGATGCTAAATCTGCGCCATGCAGATTGATTCTTCAGAAGCATTTATTGCAAATGAAGAAGACGCATGCTTACATCGTGAGGAGTAGCCTCACTGCAGCTAGGTTGGATGTCAATGCCCGGGGCTTTTACGACGGCAGCCCAGGAAGCGGCACTCCCGGAATCTCCTACGACGAGGCTTCGCCGTTTGCGGATATGGGTGGTATTGATATCACAGTTGCTGAGGCGAAGGAACGGAAGATTGATGTGGGGAGGCTTTATATTCGACATCACAGCAAACCTCACGCATTGTCTGAGCACCGACTAGTGTTACCAGCCAAAGTGGCAGAAACACCAAAAGATTTGGAAAAGGTTCCAAAATACCACTCGTATACCACTCTCAGGAATAATATACTTTCAGACGATGATGAAATCATGAGATACTATCCGTACCTGGGAGATGAGGCGGGTGACGACGAGATTAATCAGCTTAGCGCGGAAGAGACCTTTATTGACAGAACTAGGGCAACTGCAGAAGAGGGGAAGAAGGATGAGTGTATGACTGCCCCAGATAGACTGATAGCTTTCTACTAATTTCATCACAGGCGCCGCAATGTACACAACTTTTGTGCATGACTTTCTACAAGATTTAGGGCTCAGCTTTGATGCCATTGTTGGATACCTTGTTGGTGATATAACAGGGATCAATAGTGGTATCAGCAAGCCTCGTAGTGAAGCCCTACGCGCCCAAGCCTTACCCAACGATTTCGATCGCGAGGATATAAAAATAAAGGCCTTACGGGAGCGACTGGGGACAGTCACCATGGAAGAATTGGAAAAGTCTGAGTCTGTCTGTAGAATATTTAAACAGCAGACGAAGATCTCCATGTGGGACGTTGTTAGGCGAGTTGCACCGGTGGTTAGGGACTGCCTTTCTTCCATGAGAGTGACAAATGGTGTGGGTGGAACTTTCGCGAAAGATACGGATGATGGGGGCAAGGAAAGAGAAATTGCGGCCCAGACCGGAGGAAACCCGATTCCCTACAGTCTTGAGAGTTATGCAACGTTGAATTGCCTTCTCTGCTACATGCATGAATGTCGATTTCATCGTAAGTCAATTCCGCAAATCATAAAACTCCATGTCTCCTAAATGGCCCCTACTGATGATGTTTCCCCTCCATTCAAAATAGTCAGCAAAGACCACGACCGGTTAGCGATGTCTGGTGGGGACGATGACGATGATGTAACCAAACCCACTAAAAAAGGCGACGTTATCCCATTGAAAGTAGCCACCAGCGTCCCAGGATGGGCAAGCATGAGTAAGGGAGCAACGGTCGATCCTTGGGGCGGCAAAGATGAGGAGTGCTCAGTTGGTTGCTTCATAAAGGTGAATTTGGTGCTCCGTTAAGGTTGCTGGGTTAACATTGTTTGCTAGGAGAAGGATAAAAAGAAAGACTTTCCAAATCCTTGGTCGACGGCACAAATCGCACTACTAAAGTCTTCGGCTGCGGTGCTTAAGAACAACCCACGCTGTGCCTGTCTGTTGGCATCGATAATAAACAAGCCGTGTGTCGAAGTAAGATTACCCCCCTTATCAACCGTCCATGGGCCAATGCTTAGTTGTACAGATTTATAGCCAGCTACTGGTAGAGAAATTACTCCCAGATTCGGATGATGCTGCAGCAGCGTCATCCGAGGATGCGCCGGAGTCGGAGCCTAAACAAGGCACCAAGAGAAAAAAATTTCCGGTATCAGCTTTGCCAGGCTATCCCCCGGATTGCGATCGCACCCATACCCACGAACGACGAACCACCTTCCAAGCATGTAGGCATCTTGGCCAGTGCACAAATACCTGCCCCTGCGTGAAATCGCATGTTACGTGCGAGAAGTCTTGTATCTGCTCATCATCTTGCCCCCGTCGTTGGCGAGGTTGTACTTGTAAACGTGAGGGCAAGGCATGTACTTTGGAGAACAAATGCATATGTGCTAAAGCCAATAGAGAGTGTGATGTGGATCTTTGCCAGACTTGTGGCGCAGCAGAAGTCCTTGACCCAAAGAATAGATACAATGACGCTTTTTCAAACGATTGCTGTCAAAATGTAGCGTTACAAAGAGACATGCCAAAACGGACTCTCCTGGGAAGGAGTGCGGTTGCTGGGTTCGGCCTATTTGTTGGGGAAAATGTGAAGGGGGGCGTTTTCTTGGGAGAGTATAAAGGAGAAGTTATAACGACCGAAGAGGCAGACAGAAGGGGCAAGCTCTATGACAGGAGAGGTGTCAGCTTCCTGTTCAACCTTAACAGTAGTATGTTAACCTTGCCCCCCCTCCCAGTTATGATCGGAAGCTAATGGGAATGGACCTCAGACCAAGTTATTGATGCTACTAGGGCTGGAAATAAGTTCCGTTATGTCAACCATTCCGCAAAGAAACCAAACTGCTATGCCAGGGTATTTATGGCAAATTGCACGCATAGAATCGGCATGTTTGCCAGAAGGGATCTGACAGCCGGAGAGGAATTATTTTTCGATTACGGGTGAGAATATATCCTTCCCCACTATAACATCTCTTTTCTTCTGAACCTGGGCGTCGAATTGTCTAATAGTTGAACCGGGCTAACGTCGTGCCTTTTTGAAACCCTATAGCTACAACAATAAACAAGTGAAGTTTGTTCATAAAGAGCCGCCAGAAATCCCTGGCCTAAATACTGCCAACGGTGACAAACCGAGCAGACCCAAAAAGGCAAACCGAGTGCCGAGGCCAGTAAGCCATAAATTCGACTATCTCAAAGGCGGAAAAGGGACCACAGAACGCTCAAGAGCAATAAGAACAAACAGCGCACCGATAGCCCCAACCGCCGGTCCAGCAGATCCCAAACCGCCCGCTCCCTCTGCAGCATCTAACACCCCAGCTGGAGTTTCCGGGAACCGTTCCACTAACGCTAGAGCGCTTACCACCCTTGTGGCACCTACCAGGCCGCCACTGCAGGGAGGTCGGAGGCCACAGGCGAAAAAGAGCACCGTGCAAGTCGAAGATAAAAATGGAAATGCGGTATCAAGTCGGAGATCAGGCTCGGCTAAGAGCCCTATACTCCTCAACTCTAGCGGTGCGGAGCAAAGTAGTGGCGAAGAGGAGAGCTCATCTGATGGTCTGGACGATCCTTTATCTGATGTGGAGGAGAGTGACGATGACGATGAGCCACCCCCGAGGCGGGACCGGAGGCGCCGGGCGAATCCGAGGAAGAGGCGTAGGAGGCGTTGATGTTAGGGGCGACATGGTTTTTTGGTGCTGTGATGATGAATTCTATGATACCGGCGTGATCACTTTCCTATCTTTTGGGCATTGGGGTCACTGCACATTGAGCGCTGGTGTTTGCTTTACAATCTTCGGAGTTAATTGCTGTCCATAAATATCACAATACTTCCACTTTTATAGCATCTTATCATTAATGAATCTGTTCCTTCCTTGTCGTCAAGCAGCTTACCTGACTAAAGGGATAGTCTATCCCAGCGACCAAGCATAGTACCGCACACTGGCGTTGAACCGCAATTGAGTTGCTCTTGGTATCAGAAGGTGACGCCAAATAAAACATTGCCGCAATCCTGCCACACTAGCAGCTTACTTTACAATTGGGGCCATGGATCATATGGGGTGCATTGTAATGAACTGGTTGCCGGCTCTATTTTCCGACAAGAAAGCCCCATAATCTTCTCTCTGAAGTAAATTTCAAGGAATCAATTAATTTTTAGTAAATACCATACTAGAAGACGCCCATCTGTGTACAGTACCACACAGGGCTAGAAATCATGACTGCAGCGGCACACTTTTACCCCGATTTCGATCTGCGGCGGTAGGGGTGGGTGGCTGGGAAGATTAAAGGGAAAATAAACTCCAAGGAAAATAGTTGCTCATAGGCCAGTGGATAATACCGGCACGGTAATCCTTTAAATCCTATATCTTAAGTATATAATACAATAACTTTAGAGTAGCTATCGCGAGAAAAAGCTTCTAAAAGACTACTTTAACCTGACCCCCGAAGAGCAATAGACAAACTCCTTACATCGGCAAGGTAGTAATTGAACTGGGGCACTATTGTAACGTGCAGAAGCCAAGCTTTCAGAGCAACATATCTGTTGTAGTTTGTAAGCCAAAAGTGGCAGTTGCCCTATCCAAGACTCTACCCGAGTATTTGCTATCGGAAAATGCAATGTGGAAATATCTCTGTTTTCGTAGCTTGTCGAATAGGGCTTTAACCTTGTATTTAAATTCAAATTCTTTGGCTTGCTAACTGTCGTGTGTTGTCTTTCCGTACCTTACATGATTCTTACTGGCGGTCCCATGGGGGACCAGATACTATAGCGTTCAACGATGAGGTGTCATGGGACACCAAGTATACCTGGCAGGTTCCTGTACCACATTCTCTGGGAACTTCAGGCTGTTGTCCATCGCTACCTGATATCTCCTTTCATGCCTCACGAGATTATGTGCGCTGTATCCCGAGCAGTTGAACAGAGGGCAAAAAGACAAATATAATATTCTACTTTGTGACTGGGATAGCCTGAATTTTTCTTAACTACTAGGACATCTTAGCTGTAAGGTAGTCTACTTCGTGAAGGGAATAGCTACTTGACCAGGTGAATTTCTTGACAAGTGGGATGGAACATATATATTCGAACAGGACTATGTTCTGTATTCTACACTTGAGTTTTAGACTTGCGAATTTAGTAACAGAATTCATATACTACTGTCGAAAACTTAGCTTTTATCCACTCAATAGCTATTCTTCTGTTGATAGCTGCCACCGCATCTTACTCGACTTTGAGTGTTGAGAACTCAAAATTCACTCGGAATTCTTTCTATCTAATATAGGCACCGTCTGGCACTGGCATGTTACCTTCATCCAGTATTTTTCTTAATGGGAAAGGTTCCCCGTAGGTGGGGTGTTTGGCCTGTACAGTACAGACATACCAACAGGGTCCTGCGCCAGACATCGGGCATTAGCATTTGCTCCCCAAAGCATTGGCCTACTGTAGGGTTTTACTTACTATGTTTTGCATGTGAATCTTCCTTTCTTCCTTGCTTGCATTCTGCCCAGCTCTTCAGTGTTGCTACATTTCTGGCGTAATAAGGTTGGAGTGTAGGCATGTGGTAATCTTATTAGATAATCCAGATATGTTTCCTAGTTTCTTCAAGGACTGTGGTATACCGGCTACTGCAAGCCCCTAGAGACCTCGAGGGAGTTGGAAATGATTTGCTCCATTTGTAGCCGGTCTAAGACTTTTAGCCCAATAAAACAGTTCCTGGAACTGCAATACGGAGATCTAGAAGGAGCTTTCCTTTTGTATTTTCTACTAAGTCACAGAGATACCTGTCCATTCCATTTTGTTGCTCCTTTCCATTTTTCCTCCTTCCAACCCACTTGGGTGGGAATGTCTCAAGGCAGCAAGGTGCTTGCCTCCAAAGGTCTCAGCTTATTGTATTGTTCTGCACACTGTAGTGTGCTGATTCAGGTGCTTTAATAGCAAAAATTGCTTTCCTCCCTACTTCCATTCTCCCACCTTTCCAGAGCATTGTGTTATTGGTGAGTGATTGGGATCAGCTCCCCGCAAGCAAGCGAGCATAATGGGGTGTTTTAAATACCTTTGCAGTGTTTTCTCCCCCCCCCCGTTTCACGTTTATGGTCTAGGATGTGGGAAAGGGAACCGCTGTAAGAAAATCGTATTGGATATCTTAACCTTGATTGTGCAATAGAATACAGATATAGAATATCATGTCTCTACCACACCCCGCATGCCACCGACCAACCCCCCACAACACTAACGGCGACGGGGAGATTACTGCTTGCACAGCCCGGACGAATACAACCCCGAAATTTGTGTTTTCTAAGTTTTGATCTCCGACATATATGCGCAGGGGCAGTTTTGGTTGTTATGGGCCGCCGTAACAGTAATTCTGAGGACAACTTATAGGTTATAAAATTGACTTTCGCCCTTCTCACGAGAATTAAAACCCTATCCTATGTTTTTTGTTGTCCCAAGATTTACTTAGAAAACTAATATTTTTTCACTCGAATGCAACCCCTTGAGCACCTACCACAATACCCCCCTATTGGTACCATACGCACCAAGCAGCTCTACCAAAAAAACAGGGAGTCCGGCGTGATATACTTAAACGTAATGGCAAACATAGGGAAAGCCACCGGCCAAACATCGGTTTTCCTGGTTTGCTCTACAATCGCGAGCGGAAATTAGACCAAACACAGGACCAGGCTCAAGAACAGCACACCTCACACAAGAGGGACAGCAAATTAACCGGGGAGAACCCTTTAGTCAATATTCGTTGAAGACAGCGACTCCCAAGCACTTCCTCCCAATGTCCTCTCTTTGTCGAGTAGTAACAAGGCCCTTAGCCACCAATCTAGGCGTTGAGTTCCGTGTGAGTCTATCAGACCGGCTTCGGCCTGAGTACATCCCACCTTGTTAACGCAGATGGACCTAGATTCCACCCCTGGTGCCGATACGCCAAGTCCCTCTTGTCCTGTCCTCGCGCACACCATTTACGTTATTGATCTCTAGCCCGACTACTAGCCGATAAGTATAACAACCACTTAATAGTGCCGTGACACCACGACGGATATCACTCAGCTATGCTAAGTCACCCGTTCCTGGCATCCTTCAAGCTAGATCTTTCCCCCGCGCTTTCCCCTTCTCATACACACACATACACATAGTCTACAACTCAATATATCCGGGTGCACTCTTCTCATATCACAATAGAACGCGCTAGAGGGTGCGAGTGAGAAACTGTGAGCGGCTATGGTCGTGTTCAACTGAAGTTAAACTACTTGAAAGTACTAGGAATGAAAGCCCACAAACTAAGTATGTCATACAGAAAATCTACCCAGAGTGTATTCCATTCGTATCCATCCCTCCGTTTCACTGCAGAGGACTGGTCAGCACTGAAATCCAACGCTTTCGTACTACATAGTTCCCAGAGTAAAAAGTCCAATTCACCTAGATTACCAGAGAGAGCAATCAGCCTCTATAGCCCAGATACAGTCAAACCGCTTTGGTGTGTGTAGCTATCCTACCTCTATCTCAGGCTTTGCTTGCAGCCACTTCCGTCACCCATCTAGCCGTTCTCTCCATGGCCTCCCTCACCGTAGCCATCCTCTCTTCGTTCCTCCTTGCCTGCCTTTGGATATCCCTCTCCTCCTTCATTGCAATCTCCACATTCTCCATGGCCTTAGCCTTAACCATAACGAGACCCGCGCTAAGCTTGCCAATTGTATACTTCAGAACCTGGAGATCTACTCCGTATTTCTTATCAAGTTGAAGTAGCGAAAGGAGGTGGTTGACTAGTTCCACTACGAAGTATAGTTCATGTTTGACGTGTTTCAGGACCACAAGGCTCTTGAACCAACATAGGACACCCTCGACCGTCTTCTTGACCATGAGGAATTCGGAGCGATGGAACCTAGGGACGGAGGCCCTCCCCCCGACTGCCTGGGTGCGACCCGGTTCGGTGGATTTGGTAGAAATGGAGCGATATCCTTTTCTCTCGGAGAGGATACTGGATTTCTGGTCGTTCATTGCGTGAGTTTGAGCTATTGTGGGTAGTGGTGATTTCAGTGGCTGTGTGTGATTGTTGCGGAATTGGTGAGCTTGAGGTGGCAGACATCCAACTTTCTAGTCCAGTGGTCGCTCGTTGACCGCTACCCTATTACTCTACGGGCAGCTAATTATGATATGGCAAAATTACCCAATGAACAACCCGGAGCCCTCAAAACTCAATAGCATGATCAGTCACTGTATGATATCATACGCGAACCACACAGCATTGGGAGGTGCAGTATTTTCGACCGGGTCTAAGTACTTGATTATTTGATACCCCCGCAATAGCCCTTTGTCAGTGTTTGAAATTGTTAGAAAATACGTGAAAATTTAACAATGAAGATATCGTAAGGAGAAGAGAGGGGAAAAGGAAAAAAGATGGGGGAAGAGCAGAAATAGCACCCGGGGGCGGCTTGGGTAATTCAAACACATAAGGGGAAAAAGAAAGTATCATACTAGGATAGCAATCACTAGAGGTATTCAAAGCCGAAAAAGTGTGCAAGCCTTAGCTTACGTTGACGCCCCACGTAAGCTTGGCATGCACAGAAACAGTTAACTTACCATACTCTACCATACTTTACCTTACTTTACAATACTTTTTTTCATGGAGGTCAAGAGGTCTGTAACTGGAGTAAAATACCACATAACTGAACTTTGCCAGAATACAGAAATAATATATAAAGCCAAACAAATATATTAAAAAATTAGGGTAAAATCCTAAAATATAATAGTACATCTAGAGAACAACTACCCACTTTTTCCAGCAAAAATCTCTTAACCTTAACTTCTCACCAACACAGACAGAATTTTTACAGTATCAGTAAGATCCCAGTTATCTTTGATACTTTACCTTCACTTACCATAGTGCACTCAGATATGTTACCCACAATGTATGGATACTATTGGCTAACACCATAAAGTAACCTAATGCAACTTCCCGTGTTTTCTTACCACCGAAAGTACCTTCCTTCCTTCAACTTTGAATACCCCTACTATGAATACAGGTATTAACCATGTGAGGGCTCGGCGAGGCTTGGCAATATTTGGCAGCTAAAGGGTGCCTCAACAGCAGTAGAAAGCCAAGCCGTGCCGCGCCTCGCTGAGCCCTCACATGGTCTATGCATCCAATTGCTTAAGTTGAGGTTGTGTTTTGCTGGTTAATCACTACCCGCCAACGGATGCATGTATCATACTAGATTTGGACAGTGGAAACCGCATGTCTCGTCCGTTGAAGAGAGAGGAAGAGAAAAAAAAGAAACGAGTACGAGTATGATACAAGCATAGCTCCATGATGGAATGCCATGAAAGTGTATAAATGCAGTTCCTGTGGGGCGCCGAACAGATTCAATTTCCACCAAGTGCTATCCATCTACCGGTATTTCTTCCACCTCCCCGCACACGGCCTCCCGCAGGGGACCAAGCATCATGTCACAGAGATACTGCTCGAGAATTATCACCAACGTGAGCCTGCTCCACCGTGCAAACTACCTGTACGGCTAGGCATCTACGCCGAGAGAGAAACCTTTGTCCACATTTTTTTCTTCAAGCTCTATCGGAGCATTTTGCTTGTGTCAAGCATAGGTCCGGTGCTTAAGAACGAGAGAGTTTTTTTCTTCCGATGGTTGGGTGGTTTCGCATTGCTAGATACGAGTATGATACCATACCTAGTTAAGGAACAAAGTAGAGTAAAACGGGTACTACTGTATGGTCCTCAGTTGTTTACCTTCCTATCAGGCTGCGCGTATGATATAATACATTATCTCTGCATGAAGTTTGTCACCCGCACAGTTCCTAGGCCGCACGACAAAAGAAAGAGAACCTCTAATTATGATACAATGATTCCGAGCCCAATCCCTGCCGTCCCTTTGACAACACAATATGCCTGATGGACAGCCTCTCTGATACCCTCTTTTTACGCAGTGATAGCCCAATCCTGAAGCAACCCGACCAACACACCAATGAACCCTCCGAGATACCGTATCCTGTTATGCTCTCTTGGCGTGAGACTCCCGGAATACCGAAAGCGGTTAACCCGCTTCAGCTCAAAGGAATTTCATTGTCGCTCACTCGTGGCTGATACAGAATCCCGGCCTTGATTGGAACGACGAACAGCCCAAAGAGTATTATCGCCCCCTAAAAAATACTAAACTTGAATGACAAAACGCTAGAGTCAGGGTACGAGAAAACTACCATTTAAACAAAAATCCCTCCCATCCTCCAACCTGCCAACACCCCACGCCCCTCCCACCAAACCACCTCCAATCCTAGAAATTCAGCCCAACAACCGCCGAACTCTCCTCCCCATCACCAAACACCACTGACAACGCCAAATAGCTATTCCCTGACCACCATCTCAGGCCTAACAGTGTATCTGCAGCCTAACAGTTGACATGTCTCCATATGATAGTACCGCGTATCAACAACGGCCTCTGATGGTGGCTCACTGAACGTGCGGGCAGTGATCGGGAAGCTTTCGCAGCCAGGATATGGCAGTGTTGCGTCTTCGATGGCTTGAGAACAGGCCTGTTTTGTGCTCCAGATTTTGTGGTTGCAGAGAGTGTAGTTATGCGCGATGAGTTTGCACATCTTTAGGAAAGAGAGAGTAATGCTGGCGGTAGCGGTGAAGGCAGTGGTAGCTTTTGCCTGTGCTACGCCTCTTCGATGTATATATAATCGGGGTTTTTGTAGTTGTCGATAATGGTAGAAACGAAGGAAGTTTTCGAATTTGCCCGGCCGTTTTTTTAGGTATGATAGGATTATTAGTAGCTTTTGGGTAGAGAGCTAGGCAGAAGGCTGTGGGAGTAACAAACGAGGAGCCGTGCCTGCAGAGAGAACAGATGGGTCGGAGATTCTAATTGAAATAAAAAACCCGCCTCCTCCAATCAAAACTTGAATTCACCATCTGAAGGTCCCACTGTTGAACTTTCTATTGTGGATGCGAAGGCACCAATACTATTCCCTGGCCCATGAAGAATCAGATAACCGAAAGGCAAAGGAATAATTTGTAATCAAGAGAGCCATATAAATAAGGGGTTTGAATGTCAATTAATTCTCGTCTGTTTAAGCGCTAGTTAGTGCTGACCACCAACAAAACTCATGCAGTTCTCAAAGCTGTAGAGTGAATTCAGCACCCATACAAAGTCTCCCAGGACCCTCTTCTATTCTCCAGCTAAGGTGCAAAAATATTATCCTCTGTCCTTTTGCAATACACAACCGGCTATTCAATTGTTGCCCAATTTTTTACGTGAGGATACTCTTTTGCTGAGAACGAGATATCAATATCCCAAATAATTTCTTGCAGCTTTAGGCTGGCCCTGGATATCAGAAATAAGCAATTTTCGAACTAATTTGTATAAGTATTGGGGCCTCTAACGACCAAAACCGCCACTACTCAAAGATCTTAAAAATCAAAACTTAAAATATCCAAAACTTATAAATCTCCCTCAACCGTCAGAATTTTAGAATCAACAAGCCTCGGCTCAGTTTGGCTCGTCACCGACAGAATCATTGGTCGATTCAAAAGGCGTTCTGGAACTGTTGAATTGCCGAGCAATTTGCTTAATATGTCCTTGAATATGGGTTAACACCCATTAACCTAAATCTGTAACCCCCCGTATCAACGAAAAAAAAGCTTTTTGAATCGACGAACGACTCAATTGGCGGTCTTAATACTAGTGGTCCTGAAGCTTGCTTTGTGATAAAGTTATGAGGACAGGAGTTGAACTCAGTATAGCTAAGAATCAAAGATGACTTTCCCCAATTGTGCTATCTAAGTAGTAACATAGGAAATATTCCTCCTCTATATATACCCATCCGGTGTCATGTGCAATCACGACGTACCGGGGAAATTTCTATCTATGACAATCGTCATGTGTGTGTGTCACTGACACACGCACATAACTCACAGGATGGGAACCGTATCATACTATTCAACAGACGGCAAGCCAAACTGAGCCTTAATTACCATCGTTAGTATTACCCGGAAGCAAGAAATAGCGTACAGAAGCTCAGGTAGAAACAAAAATATACATGGGGGGAACAGAGAGCTCACGGCTAACTGTGAAGAATAAGTGCTAATGTATGAAGAAAAGAAAGGAAAAAAATAAGGGAACAAATTGATTGCATTTCTCCATTTTCATAGCTGTCTACAAAGCCAGTAAATTGAAAGTTGATATAAAAATGCTATTCAAGCCACAGATTTCCTATTCCGACTAGATAGTGATAACGTACGGTACTGTACAGTGCTATTACTTGTATCGCGCCTACTGTAGTAAATTCTCACTGAGACTAAGCGATGATATACGCTAACATACAGTACTTCAAATAAAAAAATCCACCAGCTGAACTACCAATCCATTGTCCGGGATCACCCAGATTCTGTAAGTTCTAGCCTTGTATGAGTATCAGTAATTCTCCCCCAGCTTCAGCTATCGAAAATAGGGTCCACCTGGGCTCTATCACAATCAATGGGATAGGAGAGATGCAAAGTTGAGCAACTCAAGACTCCACAGGCGTGGATATCATCGCTTTTACTCCCTGTTTGTGATAACCTTTTATCTATTTCTAAAAGTTCCCCCCTCCCTTTATTGAGAAATAAACTAGAGGGAAGATTGGTATTACAAAAGGAAGTTTTTTGTTTAAGAAATTGTAATTCCAGATGTAGTGCTTCGGCTAAGTATGTTATTATATTGACACATCATTACTCTAGTAAATTTATAGTGGAACTTTTCACCACTCATTTTGAGGGTTATTAGCCATAAAACACAAAAAATATTATTTGTAACAGAGCAACAACCCATTTTGGGGGCTTGGAGGTATTTAAAAACATAATCATGAACTTTCATTAATATATAAACATCGAGTTTTGGAATATGGGGATTCTAAATGTACTCAGATCAGCTGTTTTTGTCGTGAGGCTGATAATTTATCCAGTGACACCGCCTGCTGAGTGAAACACTTTAGTACTGTCCCAGTTGGAGCATATCCAATGGATAATGGCAATTTAGCTCCCTGGTTATAAAACTGAGTGGTAAAGGAAATCTATGAGTTTTGGGTTTTTCAAGTTTTGGTTTTCAAGATCTGTGCGCAGTTGCAGTTTTGGTCGTTATAGGTCGCCTCATAAAAGGGGAAATACATTTTAACGACCCAGGTTCTTAGCCACTTGGAGACGTATTCCTACGATAATTAGTGAAATTAGAGGGTTAACGTGAAAAGTATAAAAGTTTGACTAGAATAGTGGTGTTCTTTTTCTCTCCTTTCAGTGTTCTGGCGTAGTTTTCCTCAACACCTGCTACAAGGCGCTAAGATCAAACGGTAATGAACAATGTCCGGAAGCTATCATAACAATCACAACTCAAACTTCAATTCAGAGGTCTATAATACCCATCTCCCCTTCCACCATCTTATCACCAATTGCTCTGCGGTTCTCAACCCCTTCTCTCGCATTTCCACCAACTCTTCCCTCTCCTAGTCCTCCCTTCCCTTTTTCCACCCCCAGCCCCATCTCCTCTTTCTCCCCTCCCCATGAACAACAACTACCCCAGCCGAAGACCCACTAAACATAGGAGACGTGGCCTCAAGAGCCGGGATACCGCACGTGGGCGTGGGAGTAATATGTCCTCCACTGCTAACTAGTGACCTCAAGTTGCCAGACAAACCCATGGTCAGGCCTGCAGATCAGTTTACTTCCAGCCCAAAGCCCGGAGGTCGGCATCTGACACAACCCAGGGGGATGCCCGCAGATTCCCCTACAAAGCCCAGGCAATCTAGATATATCAGCTCAATGTCACGCAGGCTTTCATCTCTATCACTCACACCCGAGTGGTGGAAATAAACAAGTCATCGTTAACAGCAACTTCGCTTAATATAAAAGGATAGCAAAACAGAGCTTGCTGCTCGAGCACTTGTACCTGTGGGCCATCGAGGCTCGGCGGTGCTTGGGTTTTGAAAACCCACCTTCCGGCGGTTCACCCTTGTTGTCCAGGAAGGGGCATAGGTTAGTCTGGTGATGCCCAGTAAGCCGGTCGCTTGTGCGACCCCAGATATGCCTGGGGGTTGCGCAGCAAAAACCACCTTGAAAATACACGTGAATGGGATTAGGGATCAGAGACCGTCTCGTTTCCAATCCGGATGCGCGACCCGATACTGGTATGATATCATGAAACGTGGAATGGCACTACTCCATCATAGTAGATCACCCGTTAGTATCCGTTACGGCCACTGTTAGGTTTCAGACAGTGACCCGCACAACCCAATTGACACTGAAAGTGCCTTATCAGCTGCTCAAATAGACGAAGGAGATATATGACTCTCTATAGATCCCTTCCGTCCACGGAGCCGAGAGGCAAACAGGTTACCCCTCCGGCAGAGCTGTGGCTATTGTCGCTTACTCGCTGGATGAGCCCGGTAACCAAAACCGGAATCTCGCAAAACCATCAAGTATAATATCATTAAAAAAAAAACCCCCAATGCTACAGAGTAGGCCAGCGCCTAAACCTGAGGATAAACTTCTCCAACTTCCCCATCACGCATTGAAAGAAGGGCGATACAGGATACCGGAACAACATTCAAGGCTGAAAACGTTACGGGGCATCGAGCGCCTCAAGAAGCGTATCCGGGAAACGGAAATCCACACCGGCATTCTAACATTCGCCCTTCGATACTCGCCCACCCCACCTGTGCGTGGAGTAGGCACACATAGTTTCGACAAGCAGTAGAGCAGGCTCACAATCATAAATTTTTCAATTTTCCCCGTTAAGAAATACTTTTGTGCGGAACTTGGTGATAAACAAAAGCTTTAATTGATTCAAAAAAAAAAAAGGACACTAATTCACTCAATCACACCCCGAACAACGAAAAAAGCAAGAATTGATGAGAGCAGAAACAACTACTTACAATACAACTGGGAAAACCCCCAGATGCAATAAGAACAAACCATCCCCCGAGAGCCACCCTCTCCCACACAACCCCACACCTCACCTCACCACCCCCCCAATCCTCTCAGCTCTAACAGTATACCTACACCCCGCTTGCCCACACGTCTGCCTCGCAAGGATCACCGTCTCCACAACCGCCCCCGTCGGCGGTTCGATGAACGACCTGGACGTGGTCGGGAAGCTAGTGCAGGCAGGGTATTTGTATGTTACGTCTTCATCTGCATGGGAGCACGCTTCCTTCCTGACCCAGATCTTGTGATCGCAGGCGAGAAAGATCTTGAGCGTCAATTTGCACATCTTTCTTTCCAGTTATTTCTCTATTTTTTTTATCTTTGCTATTTCCGATTAATTTCGCGAGATAGTTATCTCTGAGGGTTGAATCCGCTCTTACGTATTGTGTGGCTACGGTAGAAGAGTAAATGGAATGGGAGGAAATCTACAAACTTCGGGGTGTGGGAGTAGTTATTGTGTCCCGGACAGAGTGGCTCGCGAGAGCGATCTTGAAAAACGTTATCGGTGCAGCAGGTGAACCGAAACCGCCGTTGTTCGGTTTTGTTAGCTTTTCTAAGGGTTTGAGAATCAAGTTTTCATGTTGTTTGTCTGCAGCATTGTACGCGGGGTGTGAAACAAAGTTGAAATAAGGTTGGGTCACCTAGTATCACTCGGTGACAATTGTTCCCTACACGGGTCATCACTGGTCGATATCTGGTCTATTTCATACTTGAAAACATGGGATACCGAAGTTTTGATAAATAGCACCCTATATACAAAACTAGGTTCCCCAATGCATGCGCCGCGACCCTCAAATGTTAGTAAGCTCGAGAAACAAAAATTCAAAAGGAGTAGATCCAAGATGTTTTCCCGATTTTTTCCAGAGCCGTAGGTCCAGAGAAACAAAAATAAAGAAATGGAAAATTGAAAGGAGTAATAGTAGAAGTATCCAGAAACCCCAAGGTCGAGCCGGCAAGGTCTCTGGAACACCTCGATGCTCTTCTAAGATCGAGACCCCCTCGCACCGAGCCCCCCGGGCCTTTCCATCATTCCCAACATGAGAGATCACGTTCTGCCCACTGTACCTCCTACCTTAGACTCCGTCTTCACGCTAACCAGCCCGTTAGGCCTCTAAATTAGTACTTCTATTGTGTCGGCCCACCTTCCTGACCCACAACTTCCCAAACAAGCCCTCCCATAGACAATAGCGCCCAGCCATTACAGTCACTATTTTCGTATCCCCCTAGCCCCCGTTAGAGCCATTGATTGAGATAATTGCCTAGACACACAATTTGGCACAGCCCCGTAGAGCCTGCTGCCGGTTTAAAGTACTGTGCATTGTCCCGAATTTAGGTCATCAAGCCTCTCAATTTTCCCCGGAAATCATCAAAGAACTCTGTCAGAATCATGGCACCGGCTGCAGGTATGAAAGCAACATGATATTGTGATCCAGGTAATCTTCATTTTTAAGCCCAAATCATCCCACCACTCCCTCTTCCACCTTCTTATTCAGCTTCTCTTCCTCCTCCGGGCTCAAAGTTTTCAGCTGCAAAGCATGAATTCCGCCCTCACGTTCCAACTCCTCCTTGAGCAAAGCATTAACCATTCTGTGGCGGGCGAGTTGAGGTTTCCCCGTGAATTCGGCGGAGGTGATGAAAAGGCTACAAATGAGTTAGCTAACGTGAGAGTTCACAGAAGTGGAGAACGGGTACCGAAAGTGGGTCTCCTTCGAAGTGACACCTTCCATGGCCTTATGGTGAGCATGCTTATCGGAATCATTGTAAATTTGTAGGGTTATCGGCGAGAGAGAGACGGTAAGCTACACTCCCGAAAAATGAGTACTCGCCGTTCATTCCCGAAATTATGGGGGAAACCCAAGGTTAAATGCTACCTTCTGCCGGATTTTATCCTCGATAGGAGTTGAGCTCGTCATCTTTGCGAAACCCCTGACAAATCTGATCATTTGTTATTGCAGCGGTCCTGTGGACGTGGAAAGGGAACCGAGTAGAGAGAAGAGAAAAGTGTTCAGGAAATGTTTAACGGATTGACCCCACTTGAGCCTCAAGTCTTGGCGAGATCGGCCATAGGTCAACAACGGTGGGCCCTTCCGTCCCTCGCAATAATGGAAAAGCCTTCGGCGAATATCGCCCCCACCCACCTACATCCCTTCTTTACGAGTATTTCTATTCAGGGTCCGGAGAAAAGGACTTATATATAAATCATGGTTCTAGTTCTACGACGCCCAGCCTCTACTATTCTCTCAAGGGTCTGCCAATCTCACAGAATTTCTAGAAGAAATATGGCCATCGAGACGTTACCTCGGCTACCAATCTTTGAAGCGCTCTCCTCGCACAATCCAAAGAGTATTGCAATTGTTCACTCCAAGTCCGGAGATAAATTTACATATGGCAGCCTATTGTCAGATACTGCAAAGCTCAAGAGAAAACTACTGGAGAAAGGCAAAGCCAACGATTTGCAGGAGCAGCGAACGGCGTTTTTTGTAGAGAATGGGTACAACTATGTAGGTGTGCTAACACCAACAAACTGCCAAAAAGACACGATACCCCCAAGTGCTGATTGGGTGCCCTACAGTTTCGTTATTGAGTATATTTGCAGCAGGTGGAATAGCAGTTCCTCTGCACCCCAGCCACCCACCTAAAGAGCTCCATTATATCGCTAAAGATTCCGCCCCAACTTTCATCCTAACAACCCCCAATTCCAAAGCTCACCAAATATTCCCCCCAAGCTCCAGTTCCCCACCAATCCTCAGCTTTTCCGAGCACCCCCCTGACGAGCCGCACGATGTTCTGGTGCCGGTGGATCTCTCCCCGACACTAGACCCCCTTCGAGGGGCCTTGATGATCTACACCTCTGGCACAACCGCCGCCCCCAAAGGTGTAGTCTCAACCCACAAGAATCTAACAACCCAAGCAACAACTCTAGTCACGGCCTGGGAAATGGGCAAAGATGACCACCTCCTACACGTCCTCCCCCTCCACCACGTTCACGGAATTGTAAATGCAACACTAGCCCCTCTCTTTGCCGGTGGAGCTGTAGAATACCTATTCCCCTTCAACGCGCAAAAGGTCTGGTCCCGCTTTGCCGATACCTCGAGGAAGCCGATAAGCCTGTTCATGGCTGTACCAACAATATACTCCCGTCTCATAGACTCATACGAGACGTTACCGGAGCCTACCCGCTCTGCGGGTAAGAAGAATGTGTCGAATTTGCGGTTAGCGATATCAGGCTCCGCAGCGCTACCAGCTAGTACAAAGCAGAAGTGGGAATCTCTGGGTGGGAATCTATTGGAGCGGTATGGGATGACTGAGATCGGTATGGCGCTCTCCCAGCGCTTACCGCTGACCGACCGAATGGCGAATTCTGTTGGATGGCCGTTGCCAGGCGTCGAAGTACGCCTTGTGAGCGATGGCGTAGAGGTCACAGAGGCTGGGCAAGAAGGGGAGATACAAATCCGTGGGAACAATGTCTTCCGCGAGTACTGGCGGAAGGAAGAGGCGACAAAAAGGGAGTTTACAGAGGACGGGTGGTTCAAAACTGGAGACGTAGCGATGCGCAATGAGAGGGGGGCGTACTATATCAAAGGGAGGGCAAGCGTTGATAGTAAGCTTCCCCAATCATACCAACCGCCATCCAGGATCGCAACCTGACGTCGGGGTATAGTAATTAAATCCGGTGGCGAGAAAATATCCGCCCTAGAAGTCGAGCGAGAATTACTTGAGTTACCGCAGGTGACTGAGGCAGCTGTAGTAGGTCTTGAAGACGAAAACTGGGGACAGAGAGTCGCAGCGGTACTCGTGCTCACCCTGCAGGGCAAAAACGAAGAATTTGACTCAGCAAAGATGAGGGCTGAGATGAAGAAGCGGATTGCTGAGTATAAGGTCCCAAGGGAAATTAAAATTTTGGAGGCCATCCCGAGGAATCAGATGGGGAAGGTTAATAAGAAGGAGCTTGTTAGAAAAGTTTTTGCAGGAGATGAGCCGTTGTTATAGATTGTCACTCGGTATCCTCTGTTCTGGATTATATTCCCTTTTTTCCGGCTGGGGAGGCACGGAGGCAAAGTGACCTTTTCATGACATCTCAGTACTGTGTTGTGATTATTAGAGCTTGTTCCAGTTTTTGATAGACCATTCACCAGAGTAGGATACCCAAGTTAACATTTCAATTTGGAAAAATAAAAATCTATTGATAAGCACATCTAGTAACTTATCTCCCAATCACCAAGCATCCCAACCTAACGGCTGCTCGGCAGCCCCTCCACACCCTTTCCCAAATTCTCCCCAAGCACCTCCCCACCAACAACCACCTCCTTACATCCCTGCAGCACATAAATCATTCGCGCCCACTCGGTCTCACTAGTATTCCTCCAAGCGTGCAGCGTCCCTCTCTGCACCACCACGTCGCCCCTACCAATAACCCTCTTCTCGCCAGAATCCAGCATCGCCTCCAACTTCCCCTCCAGCACAATCCCATAATCCAGAGATTCAGTCCTGTGCATGATGCACTCGTACCCAGGAGCAAAATCCACCATGCGCAGGACTGTGCCACCATGGTTCACCAGCCCGAGTTTGTGCTCCTCCATCATCCTGTCATGCGCCTTAATGTCGCCGTCGTTGCTTAAGTCTACCGGGAACGTCGAGGTTGTGTAGACCACGTTGAAGGCCATTTGATTGCCATCGTAGACCCTCCAGGATGCTGGACGGGAGGAGTGGAAGACGGCTTGCTTGGTGGTTGGGTCATGAGTGGTTATGTGGGAGAAGGTCTCCGGGAGGCCGGTGGAGAGTTGGCCCTCAATCGGGGTGGTTGTTGGCGGAGACATGCTTTTTTCCTTTCCTGGGCGGTTTCTTTTCTGTTAGTTGGCTGATTCGGCGGAGGAATTTGTGGATTAGCTCTACCTTAAAGATGTTTTTGAAAGAATTGGGCTTCGAGAAGGGCGATTTTCTCCTGATGACTCACTGGTAGCGGAGGAGTGGGTGGTTTCTTTGAGGTTGTGATCGACTTCTTATACTCGAGTAGGCACATTACTCTGGCCCCGCCAACCGGATAGTTCCAAAACTAGCTGTCTTGCATCCAAATGATCCAAATACCTGCCGCAACTAAATCATTTCGGTGGCACAGAGTGTCTGTTTCCGAGTAAAGATATTCAGTGCCCCGGTCCGCCCTGGAACCAGGGATAAATCCACTCCAGTTAATACATCAGTCGCCTAGCCGGCACGATCACCAAACACCCCTCTTATTTCTCCCCCATCTCCCATCACTACCAATTCTCTCCCCAATTCCACTTCCATCAACAATTCTGAAAACATGGCGCAAACCCCCTTCACCCAATTCAACATCCCCTTTGGAGTTTTCTCCACGGAGGAGGAGGCTCACCCTCGCTGTGCAACACGGATCGGCGAAAAAGTTCTTGATTTGAAGGGATACGCCGAGGACGGAGGAGCCAAAGATATTGAAGGATTTATCGCAGAAACGTTTGCTCAGGTCGGTCCACTGTCCGGTCGGCTAGTCTGAGGTCTCAGTTAACACACCACAATCACCAGACATCCCTCAATGGATTCGCACAACTATCCGGTGCAACCAGGAACGCTGTAAGGCAACGTATTAGGGAAGATGTCCAAGGAGGTCATGTGAAGGAATCCCGCTTCGTTGAGGCTTCCAAGGCAAAGATGCACCTTCCAATGCATATTGGAGACTATTCCGACTTCTACTGCTCGTTAGAGCATTGCCGAAACGTTTGCACTTTTTCCCGCCCGACATCTGTCGCTACACCTCTAACATGGAAGAAAGTGCTCGGCTCACCTTTCAATGCCCCAAATTCCCAAAAATTGGTTCTATGCTCCATCCGTATACAATTCGCGTGTCTCAAGTATACTACCTTCGCCCAGCACGCTCAAGCGGCCATCGGGTGTCTACTACAAGACAGGGACCGAAGAGGCTGTCTATGGCCCCAGCCAAATGATGGACTTTGAGCTGGAGATGGGATACTTTGTTTCCAAACCTGTCCCCCACGGAGAAACCATGAATGTGGATGAGGCCAAGCATCACATCTTTGGATTCGTACTTCTGAACGACTGGAGCTCGCGTGACCTACAAATGTTCGAGATGAAGCCATTAGGGCCGTTCCACGGTAAGGGCTCCGCGACAACTGTATCGCCATGGATTATCACGATGGATGCCCTGGAAGAGTTTAGTGTACCTGTCAAGACCATCCAAAATCCCCCATGCTTCCCCCATCTCGCGTACGGGGATAAAGCAAAGGCTACGCTGGATATCAAGTTGTTTGTTTATCTAGAACGTGAGATGGTAACAATTCCTCGAGCATGAATACCGTTAACGAGGTTTGACAGGGGCCGGAAAGCGGTTCAAGATCTCGCAGAGCAATCTGAGGTATCTCTATTGGACACCGTATCAGCAACTCGCACATCATGCTTCTGCCGGATGTGGCTTGAACACAGGTGACTTGATGGGGACTGGCACTATATCTGGAGATGTGATCCCCTCCCCTCCATTTACCCCTTGCATAACCCATAACCCTAGTCCTAACATGTAATGATAGGCCGTTGATGCGGATGGAAATAAGCTGGAGCTAGGGTGTCTGTATGAAGCAACGGAGGGCGGTACAAAGTCCATAACTCTCCAAGCCGAAGACGGCAGTGGACAAGCAGATTTGAGATACTTGCTCGATGGGGATGAAGTGGTGTTTGAAGCATGGTGCGGAGATATGAAGCTCGGTTTCGGGGAGTGTAGAGGAAAGCTTGTTGGACAATAGACGAAAGGATGAGGCACGAGATGTAATGAATGTGGGAAAGAAAGGGGCTTACATTCAGAAGAGATATATCAGAGCACAAGTCACTGGGCGCTCAGTTATGATGAATCAATTGGTGGAAACACGTAGTGAGCGTAGAGAGCCGTTTCAAAACGGCTCCCTCCCTTTATTATATATAACATCGCTTCAATTCCCTTCCCCAAGAGCTATAGAAATCCTCCACCCACCGACCATACCATCGCTATTCCACTTCTGCTGTGATCTTCGTATCCCAGATTTCTCCCAGAATATACCTCACCTCACGACCATAGGGAGGGCACCACTAGGGCCCCGGAACCCCAACCCGAAAACCCGACTTCCATACCGGGACCCTAATTTTCCTCCCCGATGCACTCCCTACAACCGAAATACCAACATTTGAGTTCTGGGCCAATACCTCACGCCCCCGAGATAGAGGCACATGATTAGTCATACCTTCCTCGAGTGATCAGCCGTGCTCCGCTAATTCACCGGTCACAGGACTCCAAACTTCATCAGACCATATCCAGGACAATCGAGGAGATACAAAATCCGATAATTGAACTTTGCGGTGGAGGCGCCACGATCCCCCGGCCCAACAGCAAGCATGCCACGTCGCTGCCAACCCTAGCCCTAGGAGTCGATCATAAGGAGACGCAACAGAAATCTCAATTATGTTCGACACATTATATCCATTCAAGCCCCTGGTAAGGCACCAGCACTGCATCCGCCCCGTTTTTTAACCCTCCCTAAATTATCTCTAGTCTCCATACCTGTTTGAACGCGTACGAAAATGCTTCATATGGCATCACTCGTCAGATTGGTTTTCACGGCGGAGTAGCGCATTGGATAACTGCCCCGCGAGCCCGGAGTGAGCAACGAGTTGGGAAAGGTGTAACAGATTCCCTGAAACGGAGGGTTGTTTTCTCCACCACTCATGTTGCGTTTCGGTTGCCTATTCGTTGTTCCTGCATCCCACCCTGTAGGAACAGTTCAGCAAGCCCTAACCCTGCCCAATCCGATCACGACCGCGGTGGAGGAGGGGATATCCAACGGTCAAACCAAACATCTGATCATATGGAGACAGTAGCGGCGAGTATATGCAATTATGTCGTGAGCCCCACGCAAAGCGCCCCTGCGCTAGCTCTGTTACTTGGCTTTAGAGGGAGTGGAATGGAGAGGGTGGTTTATATAAAATTCAGCAGGGAGAACTCCACTTTTGACGCTCTGTAGACTGCCGGCAGACGCTCACTCGGAAAGCAACTTTCGCAGGTAGAATTTTGCCATTATGGGGGCGCACTATCTCAATTTCTTCGCTATACTTTCTCTGATACTCTTGAGTATCGAAAAAGCCCAATCCCACTCATGGGTAGGTGAATACACTCCCGTATAGTACTATCCTCAGCTAACTCATACATGCTAGATCGACGACATCCAAGTCGAAGGAGAGGGGGTCTTAGGTTATATCCGCGGTTATGGTATTTCTCATACGCTCACTCCACCCTCCCTCTCTCCGAACTCAGTTGACCCTCCACAATAAGCACAGCTGGTCGGAACAACGAGGTAGACGTACACAACACCTATCAGCCGACGCAGCGATCCTCACCTGTTTGTAAACCCAGCACCCAATCAAAACCTACAACTCCACTCGCCGGATTCCCTCGCCTCAGAGCCCCCCCAGGGGCGCGCATCCTCGCCCGTCACACTGAAAATGGTCATGTCTCGCGGCCCGAAGCATCCGACGCCTTCAGCGGCTACACGTATTGGTACGGAACCAGCAAGCCCTCGAGCAGCCATGCCTTGCAGAACGCCCTCGACTGGACCAGCAACGGCAGGGGCGGCAAAGGCGACGGAAGGCTTCTCTCGAGAGGTACATACGACGACGGGGAGTGCGCGGAACCAGGAAACACGGCCATCAGTAGGGAGCGTGGAATCGGGCCGGCGGGACAGATTAAAAGCTGCGTGGATAGCTTCACCTTGCCAGACGATCTGGAGATTGGGAGCGCTTACTCGGTTTACTGGGTGTGGGATTTCTCGGGCCACTTTGGGTCGAGGAATACCAAGCATGTTGAAGTTCGTGATCCCCACCCCCCTTCTTCTGGTTCGGCTTGGTTTTAACCCGCCACTTGGCAGTGGTATACTTCGTGCATGGACATTGATATCGTTGCTCCGTACGGAGCGGGGAGAAGTTCCAATTCTGTAAATAGCAATTCCGGGAACGGCAACACGGGCGGAGGCGCTCGCGAAAGCACGAGCTCGGGCGGCGGAACGGGAGGTGCCGGTAATACTCATTCTAGTAGCTCGGGCAGCCCGGGTAGTTTGGGAAGCTCTGGTGGCTCCGACGGGGGCGGCAACGGAAACACCGGCAGTAATTCCAGGAGCACCATCGACGGCCGCGATACCCCCGCACTACAACTCAACATGGACTCAGCCGCGGGCAGAAGATACGGGATAACCCCATGACAATTAACGTTGCTCTATGCATTTGGTTTTCTCTTGCTCGGCACATTTTGGTATTAGCAGAGAAGGCATTTCTTCCAGCAACATGTATATATAATGGGAGAAAGTTGCATAGAGCAACATACGATGAAGAACGGGGTGCACCGCTACAAACAGGTAACCGAGCAGAATAGGATAGCCTACCATTTTTTTTTTAATCCAGGAGTTAATTGATGATTATACATAACCACTCGCATATGCCAAAACACAAGTCAAATCCCAGGAAATAACGGCAAAGAAAATCAACAGAATCAACAGAATGATAAAGGTATCATACAGAGAAGTGAAACAAACAAAAAGAAAGTGAAAGCATCATAATAATACTAAACTAATAATAATGAATTCGAAAAGAAAAAGAAAAAAAACGCGAAACCAAACCCACCTATAATCATAATAATAAAACATTTCATTAAACCCAACCCAAACGTTTTAAGAAAAACCCCTCTGCAGTGCTCTACTGCTTGGTAGGAACCCCCACACCCCCCTTCCTCCTTCCATCAAGGCACCTCCCGACAACCTCCTCGACAACCCCCCTCCAAACCCCAGCCTTGACCCCACTCTCCACAAACCCACTAACAACGCCCTCGTTCACGCCTCCATACACAACTTTCGCCCCGCCAGAAACTTCAAGATCGCCATCCAACGACAACACAATCCGGATCTTCGAGCGTATTTCAGGAATAAGAACGTTAACTCTGACAACTAGTCCCTCGCCATGACCCTCACCAGGGGTAACGTCAGTTGGGTGCAACCGGCGGACTTGTCTGATTTGCTCTATAACGGTAAGCACATTTCGCCAGTACTCGTCCGCGATCTTCACAACAGCCTTTAAACCTCCCGCCCCAGACAATCTCTTTTGCAGCGCTGTAATAAAAAACGCAGTCTCTACCTCGCCAAGTGGGATTGGATCCGAAGGCTTGGAAACAGCCGGCAGGACATACGCCACCCCCGTAACTGCGCGAGCACACGAATCCCAAAGTATCCGAAGCTGCTTCAGAAACAGTAATTCCATAGTCCCATCTGCCGCCGAGATTATACTCCATCCGTGTCTTTGCTCTAATGCAGTGACTTTTGACTTCCAGGTGCTAACCTCCTCCTCAGACCAGCCTCTATTCATCTCCTTCACCCGCTCAGCCTCTTCGATGCAGGACTGAAGTGTTTGCTTGCGGAGTTCGCGCTCTAAAAGCTGAGCGTCGAGTTTTTCAAGGTCTCTCTTTCGCTGGGCGAGTTCGGCCCTTGTTTGCACGATCTTGGATTGCACGGATTGGAGGCTTTCTCGGGCAATCGCGAGCTGCGCTTTATCATCAGCCTCTATTCTGCGCTTCATCTCACGCATAGAGTCTAGTTTCGACTTTGCAGCCTCAAAGCGGGAGATTATTTCTGGGAGGAGTTTCTGGCCGGTAGCGAGGGCTTCGGAGAGCAGCGTTTCGTCGTCTTTGAGGCCCCTGAGGTTTTCCTCTAGTGCTGCACGAACGCCCTCGAGGAGCTTCATCCGCCACTCGTACCAGATCCCCTTCGCCAGGAATCGCGCGTGAGTTTTGACATTCTTAAATTGGGTGTCCATGATAAGTTTGATGTCAGGCGGAGCTTCCATGTATTCTCGGAAGAGTAGGGGGTTTTCCTCCAGCGTGTCGCCTTCTATCGTCTTGACCACCTCACGCCCCTCACGGATGTATTTTTTTAACTCGCGGCAAGAGTGCTGGAAGAGGTCAAGCATGGGAACGGTGCAAGCACCGGCGATGACGCAGTCTGCTAGACTAGCTTCAGCTTCATCATCCATGCTTCGTCGATCCTTCTTAAGGCCTGGGAATCCGGTTTGACGACGCTTGGTTGTAGTGAGGCCGTCAAGGAAAGTGATGCTAGTCATATTCAGGAACTCTTGAAGACTAATCTTTGGTTCTTCCTCTTCAAATGTCTGATCTGGCATCTCTCCCTCTGGAGACTTCCCTTCTGGTTGGTCGGGTGTAGGGTTGGCAGGCTCGACGATAACCGGGGTTCCCGGAGCAATAACAACTGCCCGCTTTCTTGGAGTCTGCCTTCGACCAGAGCCAGGCGTAGGTAAGGTAGGGCGTTCAATTCTCGGAGTCTTTGCTTGTGGAGTTGTAGAACCATAGTTATCACCAACAGCAATAGGCCCATCCACACTCTTCCTCCGCTTCCCACCTCCCAGCACCGCCGATGCATCATCACTCCTCTCCCTTTTGCCCGCACCTGCCAACAGTGCACCGTAAGCCAGACTCTTGCGAGAGGCCTTCCTTGGCGTCAACATGTCGATCCTGCTTCTCAGGTCAAGACTCTTCCTCCTCTCCGCCTCCCTCTCTTTCTCTCTGCGCTCATCCTCCGCATCGGCCAAATCGTCCTCTCTAGACGCCCTTATCAAATCCCTGGGCACCGTAATTGGAGAGAAGGAGGGCATCTCCTCTCCAATAGACCTTCGCCCAGAAAGCTTTGCTGCAATACGCGGAGATCCCAAGCCGGGCTTGTCAATACCCACACCCCTAGTAACCATGGGGGAGCCGAAATCCATTAACGTAGCATGCTTAGCCGGAGTTTTCTGCTTCATTGGCGAAGGTGAAGCTGGGAAGCCAATTCGCTTTTTAGCGCTCATCGAGTAGCCCTCATTGATACCGCCTGCACACAGTGGGGTTTCAACTATTAGGGTCTTCTTGCTCGGGGTCTTTGGATTGGTTGCCGGCACTGCCGGGGTGAGTTGCTCGGGAGGAGTATATGGCTGACGGGTTGATAGCTTCTTCTGGGGGGTTGCGAAGATGAAGTTTTCCTCGCGCTTTTCCACTGCGAGTAGCGTGGGCTCTTTAACAGGAGTAGAGTGTGTAACTGAAGGAGCTCTTGCAGCCGGGGTAATCTTCGTAACGGGAGTAGACTTCGGAGTTGCTCTCGGAGTGGCTTTGGGGGTTTCCTGTTTCTGTTGCGGAGCTCCCGACCGTGCGACAACTGACGCAGGGGCAGGAACTGGAGACTGGGAATGCGCGCTCTCCATGGCCTTGCGAGTGGCAGCGCTACTCCTTCGAGTAACTCTCTTCTCACTCCCTACAGCGGATACAGCACTCAACCTCTTACTAGTTCTTCTCTTTGCTGGGGTCGGGCTCCCTTGATCTGGGACAGTATCCATCTCTTTCTGTAGCTCAACAATCGACGGCGCGGCAGGTGTCGGTACCGCCTCCATTGCCATTGGCTGATGCGTACCTAGACTTCCCTTGGAGGTTGACAAAGGTCTAGAATCCGGCATGATGCTGCCGATAGCGGTAGTGATATCCATAGTAACATCGTCCATGTCGAGATTCCCATCCTCCTCTCCCATGTCACCCGCATCTCGAGCCCGTTGTAGAGCTGGAAGTTTGGGATAAAGTGAACCAGACTCCTCTACCGCCCGCTCGTTCACCTCGGCAGCGGAAGGCAGGATCCCACCAACTGCAACGGTCATGTCCATAGCCAACCCACCTTCGTCCTTTTCCGCAAGACTAGCAAGTCGCTCCTGATCCTTATTCCATTCATCCCCACTTAACAGACCTCTCCCTCGTGATTCCAGACTCCCATCAGTGTCGCTGGATTTGTTGGTCCCAATAATGCCTCCGAGAACGCCCGTAAACTCCATGGTCATCTCCTCATTCTCTTCGACATCAGATGAGATCGGAGAGAAAGAGCGCGGCTGAGTGGCAGATATTATACCACCCAATGGCCGAGTAATATCCATCGTCCGGTCCCCCACGTCGACGGCTGGTGATGTTTGCGCTGAAGCCCCGGATAAGATCCCACCAATCGGCCGAGTAACATCCATATCCATAGTCTGGTCTTCGTCTGCAAATGCAGATGATCCGTTGGCTACAGTATTTGAAAGTATACCACCGACAGGTCGAGTAAAATCCATATCCATGGTCTGGTCTTCAGCTTCGAAAGTGGATGTTTCCTTGGAAGGGCCGCTGGAAAGTGTGTCACCAGCCGGCCCTGTCGTATCCATGTCCGTATCTTCATCCTCTCCAGTTTCGTCATCGTATTGGACCAAGGGCTGGGGCTGAAGTCCAAGAGACCTGCGCTTAGCCCTCTCGAGGGCCTTTGCGGCATTTCCTAGGATACCACCGATGGGGCGCGTGATATCCATGCCTGCAGTCATATCCGCGGTCATATCCCCCTCGCCGGTAGTTTCTATAAGCCTATTTGGAGAAGCGAGAAGGCCGCCCACAGGCCTAGTTATGTCCATGCTCATCTCATCGCCACCGCCGTCAGATCCCGGCCGAGTAGTCGCAAGTTGAGGAACATATGGTAAAAGCCCGCCGACTGGTCGAGTCATTTCCATAGTCATATCCTCACCAAGACTCTCCGTCTCATCATCCTTTCCCGGGTGGTTTGACGGCTCGTCGGTTTCTGTAGCCCCTTCCAGTTTCCATGCAGTGCGTTTGCCAAAAGCTTTAAAGGCTCCAGTAACTTCATCATCCGCAATTTCCATATCCACACTCATATCTCCCGCAGTAGTGTCGCCAGCCGCCGAAACAAATGTCCGTCCACCAGCAGTATCATCGCCGAAATCGTCTAAGCTATCGTCACCACTACTGTCTTCCGCTTCGGGCATTCCAGCAAAGGGGCTCTGGGCACCCTCAGTTCCTGATGAGAAAGGGGAGGAAAAGTCGTCGTCAGGATTATTAAAGTTCATAGGAGGTGTTGGAACTGAGAAATTATTTCCCTTATTGCGTACACTCGGGGGGGTTTCTGGAAGCCTCGGATCTGGGGCCGTGGCAGGGGTAGGAGTCGCCTGAACACCGCCGAGACCACCTGCTCGGTTCGCAGATGCAGTGGCAGGTGTAGATGCTTTGCTCCCCCCGGTAGAGCTAGGCGTTGATGATCCATCGTCGCCACGATAATATTCCACAACATCCCAAGTATGAAGAGTAGCCTCTGGAGCGAAAGAGACACGGCGGTTACCAAGAGACTGCCGACGCGCAGCCCTCGCTGCTAAAATCTCTGCTCGTCGCTGCTGCTCCTCTTCAGTGCGTACAGGAACTGTGGTGGGCACTGCATTGGAAGGAAAAGGCGGCGGTTGAAAACTGAGCAAAGTGCTTGCAGAGGATGACTGCAATGACGACTGGGGTAGCGAAGATGATTGCTTATTACCTCCCCGAGACCTATGCGCGGGGATCGCCTGGATAGGCGAAAGTGGCAAGGTAGGTTTTAGAATAGACTTTACTTGAGCCTGCGGTACGATCTAAGTCACAAAGAAGTGGTTTCCCTGTCAGTTTCGTTGAGAATACACAAATAGGGGGAAGCTCTGGTCACGAACCGAAGATATTCTCCTCCCATTACCGTTCGCATCTTTCAACCCCCGACAATTAGATGCACCATTTATCGCATCAAGTCCACCCGGTCCTAATGATTTTGATCGGGATTTACGAGTGGGTTTCGCTATTGTTGATTCTATTGATGACGAGTCTTCCTTGCTTGTCTGAGTTGTAGCAATAGAGGTACTCGGCATCACAGCAATCGACTTGCGAGAACGCCGCGGTTTCGGCAGCTGCTGCTGATCTGAGGACATTGCGCAGAGTTATACGTAAAGGAGAAAAAAATGGTTGAGTGGATTTCTTTCTCGGTGAGTGAGTGAGTGAGTGAGTGAAAATCTTGCCCTTTTGTTGGTAGTGTTATGGGCGGGGGCAAAGACTTCGAGTGAAAGTGTAAATATTCTTGGGTAAAAAGAAAGTCGCGAATGTTTTGGTTGTGGCGATTTGTTATGATCTGCAGTTCCTCGGTTGCATCTTGCGTCGCGACTTATCGCTGTGACATCCTCCGAACCATCTAATCTTGAAACATCTCTTGGCACGTATCGTCCTCTACCAGTATGCAATTCTTTGGCATCCAGCGCGAGAGCTGTTCACGGATGTCCGTATTGGATACGATATCATACAAAACTCAAGCCCACCGAGACCACATCTACCTGCAAAACAAACAACACCTTTATAACAGGTGTATGAGAATAATCCCCTCTATGCGAAACAATCTCTCCGCCCCCCGCGCAACATCCAATCCCAGAAAGGCTCCGACGTGCATCATTAAGCGTCACTCGATCAAGGATTCAAGGATTCAAGGAGTTGAATTCCCTGTTGCAAGGAGTCACATTATCCAGCAGGGTCAGCGTTTGGACTCAGAGGACGCTGGAAAAACTCTGCTAGTTTTTCCTTCCTTTTCCTGTATCATACAAAGCGCAATCATCCTTTTTTCCATCCGCCGTTGCTACATTCCCCGTTCCAAGTTTCCGTAACCGTGCAAAACAACCCCCACAAATGATATGGCGCCGGCCGTCTATACTGTTTACCAAATCTTTTGCAACGGGGGACGGCTTGGCATCAAAGATTATGTACATAGGTTCAACTCCTGTCAAGTCTATAGTTTTTTAGAGTTATTGTCAAGCCACAGTAATTATTAAAAGTATTGCTGTCTTATAAATGTATGAGAATAACCCCAGCCTCTTAGAAATAAATATCAATTCATGAGCTATTGCATATATCTCAAATGGAACAAGCTCTTGACAATTTGTACATTTGTTCCAAATATCAATAATAGAACCTCCTTGATAACAAACAATTTGAGCACATTTCTACATTCCTATCTTCATTACAAGTACCAATGATTCAACAAAGATGACACTGCAATGCAAGTGTAGAAGGCCTTGAACAGATACCCCTTCCGAATCTATTCTCCAGAGTCGTACACATTGAGCTAGATAGCTAGAGGTATTTTTCTTCAATTCATATTCTAGTAATACTGCCTGTTTGTATGTATAACTGCTAATATAGCTCTAGCAGCAGTCTCAAAGTCCTCCACAGGCGATTGCTCTTGATAAATCACTAAATGGTCCAGAAGTGGTAAATCCAAGTACCTTGCATTTCTAGCAAGAGAGAGCACATCAGCAAGCTCTGAAAAATATTGAAGCACCACTACTGAATCTGCAATCTCCTATTCCATTTGGAGTGTATTCTGAGTCAGTAATGTATTGAGACCAGTCTTGAGCTTTGATAGCAGAAGACGAACCAGCTGAGCACACTGAGGAGGAGGATTTGGAACTCTTTTCTCAAACCTTACTGCAATGGCCCTACCATGTTGGCAAGTGCCATGTTGCCTCTTTGGAACGGTTACAGATTTTACAAAAGGCCATTAATGATATTGAAAATGTCCTATTTCCATGCACCAATTTGAAAAAGTTTATGCTTAGTGGCTCCTACTTCCAGCGGCGCTATAATGTGTTTTGCTTTTTGAAATTACAAGCCTTCTAAGAGAAGCAAGCGCTTTCAAGGCCCAGAATAGACCTTTTAAGATCAAGGAAAATTTTAGCCAAACAAGTCGCTGATGGAACCCAGTCAGGTTGATATATTATATAATGACTGATAAGAGACGAGATATCATAGATCCAATATTACAGAATTATATCATGGAAACAAGGACAGCACTAAAAGGTCTCTTGCATATTGAATGATAGGAGTGTTTTATTAGTGGTATGGGAATATATTTTCAAAGCTAGTCAAAATAAGTAATTCCAATAGCCAAACAATAATTATTGTTTATTTAATAAATATGGAATAAGATATGCTAACATTCAAAGATATCAACTTCTATCAAATAGCTCGAGTAATCAACTGGTTGTGGACAGAGGCTGAAGACCTGGTAATTGGTTCTTCTGGTGAATAGAGTGTTCAACACATTCACAAGGCAATCTCCAGTCATACTGGCTATTGATGGGTTTCCAAACTGTGGTTCAAGTAAAGAGAGGTCACTAAAGACATGTACCAGGATAGTCATGAAAGAGATATTGTGATTACCTATCAGAATAATGTCTTCTTGTTCATCTCACAATCTCTTACATTCTGCTTAATGGCTTTAGGTAAAAACCTTGAGCCATAGCCCACTATTCAAGCATTGAATGAGGAGGAGCAGGCAGTAATTGTAGTGACACAAAACAAGTGTAGATTTAATACCAGCAATAGTCGGAGGGTCATCTGGACACATGAGGAGCATAATCCAATTCGAAAAAAAGGTATTGGACAAGGCCTGCATGTTTCTGAGCTCCTAACACCACTTGGCTGACTTGGTAGAGGGAGTGCTTGTGTCAGGGCCACCTTACACGGGTCCGATAGCATTGTGGTGTTGGTTACAACCATGGAAATCTGAGTTAAGATAGTTGTATCATGTTAGAAAGGGGTGTTTAGCTAAGATTTCAGGTAATGGAACCTCAGAGAAACAGATATAAGATTATGGCTACACAGGAGTAAGAGGTTAGAGGTATTGGGATTGCTCAGCAGAGGATTTTCCTTGGTTATCTAAAGCAGTGTGCCCCTTTGAGAGTTACTTTTCTTGCATAACATGGTAATATCCTATCTACACCTGTACTTAGGAATTACAACTTGGTGTCTTCTTTACGTTGCCAGAACCTGTGAACTTTGACCTTGATCCATGAGACTTTGTCCTTGAACCTCTCGAGCCTTAATACAAGCATGTCTTGTTTGGACACTTGTCTCCTCTCTCTTGTCCCACCTGCCATGGTGTGCCTTGGACTATATGCCCTTGCCCCTACACTGACTCTACTTGTTACGCAAGTTGGCATCGGTGAGGAACTAACCTGCACAAGACCAGGTTGCAATCCATCAAATTTCTCCGTGAGCTCTTCATCGATCTGAATCTGTAATGACCCATGTTGCGGTTTCCCACTACTTGTGTTACTTATGACAGGTAACGACCTTGGTTGGTTCTTCCGAACTGTGCTGCACTGTGTCCTAGAGCTCCTCGAGTCTCTAGGCCCTATCTTAGTATTCTCACGTAGGAATCGGTTTCTAACTAGTGTGGAGAGTATCGGTCTTCGATTTGGTTAACACGATCCGCATAGCGGATAGGTTCTTGACTCTAAAGCGAATACGTCTAGCGGAGGAGATTGGAGTGTAAAGGTTTTTATATTGTAAAGATCGTAAAGTAGTAGATAGGAAATAATAGTAGATGGTTGCATGAAGAGCTAACCTATCTGTGAAAACCTGGCCTTTATATAGGCCTCTTCCTGCAACCCTAACCCTGCCCTGATCTGCAAGCGAGGTCTGGTGCGAAATCCATCACCTGACTCTAACCAGTCATGTGCGCAAACATAAAACATCCCATGACCTCTAAGGGACGTCATGTGTGAAAACATAATCAAACGCAATATAAATAAACCAACCACATGACCTACTAACGAGGTCATGCGTGAAACATAAATGAGTCTGCCTTGCCGGTAAGCCTTACCGGCCAGCCTAGACTCTTCAGAACCTCCTTGATAACAAACAATTTGAGCACATTTCTACATTCCTATCTTCATTACAAGTACCAATGATTCAACAAAGATGACACTGCAATGCAAGTGTAGAAGGCCTTGAACAGATACCCCTTCCGAATCTATTCTCCAGAGTCGTACACATTGAGCTAGATAGCTAGAGGTATTTTTCTTCAATTCATATTCTAGTAATACTGCCTGTTTGTATGTATAACTGCTAATATAGCTCTAGCAGCAGTCTCAAAGTCCTCCACAGGCGATTGCTCTTGATAAATCACTAAATGGTCCAGAAGTGGTAAATCCAAGTACCTTGCATTTCTAGCAAGAGAGAGCACATCAGCAAGCTCTGAAAAATATTGAAGCACCACTACTGAATCTGCAATCTCCTATTCCATTTGGAGTGTATTCTGAGTCAGTAATGTATTGAGACCAGTCTTGAGCTTTGATAGCAGAAGACGAACCA
>PYWC01000015.1:2124413-2142492 GCA_003182015.1 Tuber magnatum | reverse complement strand
TATAGAAGTCGTATTTCGAAGGCCTCAAAGGATGCACGATTGTGTTCTTTCTGTTGTTCCGTAAGGTGGGGGAGTGGCAGGTCCCTCACCTGCGTCCACTCTTCTTTGCTTTGTTCCTTCTTAATCGTGGTTTTGTACCCCAGGCTTGTTGGAGTAATGTTCATGGAATCGCTAAATTGCTTCTGGTGCATGGTTGAAGTTGGTGGCGGGGTACCACTCTTGGTCGTGTTCTGTCGGGTAATCTGTCCACTTAGCACGGTACTAGAGTCTACCGTAGTGCAAGCGGGAGTCGATTATCTCGTCGAGTTCGTATTCGTCTTCTCTATCTATGTGAATAGGCTAAGGGGGAAGTCTTTTTTGTAAGGGAAAAGAGTTTTCTGGGTAGAGTTCGAGGAGGCTGGTGTGGAATGTTGGTTGAGTTTGTTTCATTGAGGTGGGGAGGGTGAGTTTATATGCTCGCAATCCGACCCGTTCGATTATCCTGAAGGGTCCAAGTTTCTTGTAGTCCAGCTTCTTCGAGGGTCTCATGGTCCGGATATTGCGTGGTATCAACCACACCTTGTCGCCGACTGTAAGGTTCTGGTCTGGTTTCCGGTACTTATCGCTCTTTTCCTTTTGACTCATTTGTGCTAGAGTCATTTCGTCTCGTAATATGTCATGTATCCTTATCATATCATTGGCCTGTGTTACCTTTTGCGGCACTTGATATTGTGCCAGATCAAACGAGGGGTCATATCCGTAGTTTACAAAGAAGGGTGTGGTCTTTATCGTTTCTTGTTGTCCGTTGTTGTATGCGAATTCTGCCGAGGATAGGAACTCTGTCCAATCGTGCTGCTGGTAGTGGACGTAGGCTAGCAGATATTGTTCTAATATTGTGTTCATTCTTTCGGTCTGGCCGTCCGTTTGCGGGTGGAAGGCCGTGCTCAAGTGTCAGCTAACACTTAGTTGTCACGTGATTTCTTTCTATACGTCCCAAGTGAAGAGGAATCCTCTGTCGGAGGTAATGTCTTTCGGTAGGCCGTGGAGTCTAAAGACCTGGTCTTTACACAGGTTGAAGAATTGTGGTGTCGTCATATCGGTCCTGCATGGTATAAAGTGCACCATTTTCATAAGTCGGTCAATAACAACCCATATGGCGTTGCAACTGTGCGATTCGGGTAGTCCAGTGATAAAATCTATAGCAAGATATTACCATGGTCTTCCAGGCGTTTTGAGCAGTTTGAGGAGCCTGTAGACTGCGTGTTTAACTGTTTTCGTTCCTTGGCAGGTGTCGCAATTCTTCACATATTGTTTAATATCGTCGCGCATCGACAGCCAGTAGTATGATATTTGAATTAAGGCTGTCGTTTTTGCTGTTCCGCCATGTCCCACCCGTGGACTGTCATGATTTCTTCTTATCGTTTCTGTTCGCAAGGGTTCTTCGTCTGGGAGCCTTATCTTGTTATCATACCATAGGTATCCATCTTTTTCCCGGTATAGCCCACGGGCTACACCTTTCCTTTGTTTTAGCTCTTCTTTCAAGGCCTTCTTTATCTCGTTGATTTCCTGGTCGCTGGTGGTTTTTTTTATTATCCATTCTTCCTATCTGTCGTCGTCACTTGTGGCCGTGGTTATTTCGTTTAGGGATTCGTATCCGCTATCTTTGTCTTCTTCTTTTGCGAAGTACTTCTCTTTAGGGAGAAGTATTCTTGGTCGTTGCGACCGTGTTTCTTCCTTGTTGGGGAAGTCCTCCATCCTCCCAGTCAACGCGTCCGGCTTTCCTCCTTCCTTTCCTAGTCGGTATTTGATTTGAAGGTGGTATTAGCTTAATGTCTCGCTCCACCTAATCTGTTGTCCATTGAGTTCCTTGGTGGCAGTAAACACTAGTAGGTTCTTCTGGTCTGTGATAACGCGGATCACATGTCGACTTCCTAGCATGTAGTTCCTCCAGTCTTTAACTGCTTGAACAATGGCTAACGGTTCCTTGTCGTGAATGTCATAGTTTTGCTCTGCCTTGGACATTGTTTTTGATCGAAATGCGACCGGTCTCTATAATCCATCCTCTCCCTGCTGGGAGAGGATACCGGAGCATACGTAGTTGCATGCGTCCGTCTCTATCATGATGGGTAGCGTGGGGTCGAAGTGTCGTAATATCAGTGTTGTAGTAAGTCATTTTCTCATATTGTCGAATGTTTGTTGTTGTTTTTCTCCCCATTCCCATTTGACTCCTTTCTTTGTCATATCATAGAAGGGTTCAGCTACTCTACTAAACCCTTCAATAAATCTTGGGTAGAAGTTGTAGAAGCCCACGAAGCTTTGCACTCCCTTTACACTCTTAGGTGCTTTCCAGTCATCGATAGCCGCCATTTTGACTGGATCCCTTCGGACTCCTTCCAGGTTAACGATAAATCTGAGGTATTCGACTTCGTCTGTATAGAAGTCGTATTTCGAAGGTTTTGGTTTGACCTAGGCTTCTCTCAATGCCTGTAAGACATTGCGTATGTCTCGCTGGTGTTGCTCCATGTTGTCTGAATAGATGAGAATATCATCCAGGTAGACGATACAACATATGTCCAGGTATTTGCTCAACTTGGAGTTGATCCATTGTTAGAATGCCGCTGGTGTATTGGATAATCCAAAGGGTATGACTAAATATTCGCATAGTCCATATCGCGTCCTGAAAGCCATTTTCCATTGATCTTCTTCGGCTATCCTTATGTTGTGATATGCATCCTTGATATCCAACTTCGTATAGTGCTTGGCCCATCCTAGTTGGTCCAGCGCTTTGTCAAACAATGGTAGACGGTACCTGTCTTTGTGTAATACCGCATTCGGTTCGCGGAAATCCATGCAAAGTCTCAGTTTCCCATCTTTCTTTTCGACAATTAGGATGAGTGCCCCCACTGGGGAGGACGATGGTCTGATCCATTGCCTGGCCAGGTTCTGTTGGAGGTATTTGTGCAGCACCTTCAACTCTTCTTCCCTTAACGGGTAGAGTTTTATGAAGGAGGCTGCCTTTCCTTCCTCTAGCTTGATCTGGTGATCTTCACTCTAGTCTGTGGGAAGATCTGTCCTATCATTTTCTTCGAATATCCTGAGATAGTCATGATATTCTTTCGTGACCAGTTGCCTCAGAGATAATTTCTGATTCTTGGCTTCTTCCTTCACCGCTAGTCGCGTGCTAATCGTCGACGCTTCTGCGATTGTTGGTCCGTATTGTTCTTCGTCCCATCTGAGAATCCCGGTCTGTTCCCCTCTCCGGTAGAGTTGACTGAAGGCCTTTGCTGATATAAAAGATATGCTTAGGGGTTTCTCTTCTGTCGTTTCGCTAGGCGTGTTGTCCTTTGGGGTTCCTCGTGCAGTGCTTCCGAATCCTTCCTCACCTCTTTTGGTCTTGTCCAGGTCTTGGACTTCACGCAGCTCCCTGGTATCGATATTTTCGATAATCATTTGCACTATGCGATCCCCTTTTTGGATCCTATAGTCCTCACCCTTCAGGTTTATTAGTAGGACTTGTACCTTACCCCTATAGTCCGCATCGATCACTCCCACGCCTGTGGTAATCCCATGTCGGGTGGCCATACCACTGCGTGGAGCGATTCTTGCATAGGTGCCGTCAGGTAGTTGTACTGCAATTGCCATTGGTATCCTCTTTTATCCCCTTGCGGGGACCATCGTGTCTTCTGTGCTGTACAGGTTGTGACCTGCAGCCTTCCTTGATCCTCGCATTACTTTCCTAGCATTCGGGTGCAACACTTGTACCATTATGCCTTCATCGTGGGGGATCGCTTCTTCATGTTTGGTGTTTATGTGGAGGATCTCCGTCCTCAGGTTCTCTCTGATCGCTTGTTCTTCGGGGATCGTTTCAATTGTTGGGGAAGTTTCCAGGCACAACTGCGTGCACAGTTCGCTGTTGAAGTTGATTTGGCCTTTTTCCTAGTCAATATTCGGACTGTGTCGATTTAGCCAGGGTGTTCCTAGTTTCACACTATGTTTCTGTAAGTGCGCTACCTGGAATGTCATAGCTTCATGATGTGACCCGATCTCCATTACTGCTTGCGCTGTATGGGTGATAGGTCCTGCTTTGCTTTTTTCCCCATTGACCACGTATGTGTCTCTTGGTTTCTTTAGCTTTTTCAGGTGTAGTCCATGTGTTTCACAGAAGTTTCTGTCGATGAAATCCTCGGTTGCTCCTGAATCAAGCATAGCGTTCGTTTCTGTCTCGTTGTTTGTTGTGCATAGTTTTATCTTAATCATAAGATGTTCGTTGTCGTTCTCATCACCATTCGTGTTGTTGATTGTTTCCTTATTGCCTTTTTTCGTTGATGGGGGTGTCTTGTTTTTCCTGGTTGATATATGTGCGATGCTGGTGGGTTTGCCTCTTTCCTCGTCCCGCAGACCACTCTTTGCTGGGGACTTTATTCGTTTAAAGTCTCCTGCCCTTCCGTCCTCTCCATGGCTTCCATTTCTTGGAGTTTAGCCTCCTTTCATCCACAATCCTTGATGAAGTGCCCTTTCAGTCCGCATTGGAGGCATGCATTCCCTTTTCTTCTTTTCTGGTATTCCTGGTCGGACAACTGCTGGAATTGCCTGTTCCTTCTTCCTGCCGCATCCAAGTCCATAGGGTCTCCTGCTGGTGGCGGTCTTGGTGTGTTGTTCAGTCGGTAGGTCCCGTTGTTGTTGCGTGGCGAGGTTGGGTGCTGTATCCCCTTGGTCCTGTTTGGAGCGTATCCAACCAGATTGATTTTGTCTTCTTTGTCAATGGCCCATACTGCGAAGCCGTCTGCTGTTCGATCAGTCTGGTCCAAGCTAACCCACACCTCTTGCGGACTTTCGTTAGTACCACCCAGGAGATGGCGGTACTCTGTGTCGTCGTCACATTCTGCTTCGACGGATATCATATGGAACTAGTGCCATTAGTCAGAAAAGTTGTCCTTTCCTTCTCTCATCTTCCCTAGTTTGAGCCTCGCCATTTCCTTGGCATTTCTGTCCCCAAACTTGGCAGGGAGGGTTTCTTTAAACTCCTCCCACGAGGCCCAAATCCGGTCTCGTTTTCTTTCCATGTAGGGCATTATCCATGGCCCTACCACTTCTCTTAAGAGGGACTCAGCATAGTCCACCTTAATCGTGTCTTTTCAGACTCCATACCCCTTGACCTTGAAGTACTGTTCCAACTGGCTTAGGAACTGTCTCAGCTTTTCGCGGTCTCCCTCATAGAGGTCCGGTTCCTTCGCTTTCGGTCTTAACTCCGGGTAGGTATTGATTGCCCCTAGGAACCGCGTCATCTGGTCTTCCGTCATCATCAGGGCCTACGTTGTAGGCCCTGTCGGAGGTGCTGGTGTTGCCGCTGCGGCCATCCTTCTTGGTCGCGGTATTCCATCGGGGGAACTATCTGGGTGTGAAGTTTGTTCAGGTGTAACCGGACTTGCTGCGCATGATGGTTGACTTGCTGCTTCGCCTGAGGCGTTTCGTATTCGTCCTAGGTCGCGAGTATCGTCTGTGGGATCGATATCTCCTTCATTGTATTGTGTGAACTCCAAGTTCTCTGGGGTTGCTGTTCTGCCATCATTAGGTGTCGGACGAGATGCAACTAAATGTTACGGTTTCCCACTACTCGTGTTACTCGTGACAGGTAACAACATTGGTTGGTTCTTCCCAACTACGCTGCACTATGTCCTAGAGCTACTCGAGTCTCTAGGCCCTATCTTAGTATTCTCATATAAGGACCAGTTTCTCACGAGTGCCGAGAGTATCGGTCTTCGATTTGGTTAACATGATCCATGTAGTGGATAGGTTCTTGACTCTAAAACAAATCCGTCTAGGAGAGGAGATTGGAGCATAAAGGTTTTTATATTGTAAAGATCGTAAAATAGTAGATAGGAAATAACAGTGGATCGTTGCATGAAGAGCTAACCCATCTGTGGAAACCCGGCGTTTATATAGGCCTCTTCCCACAACCCTGACCCTGCCCTGATCCTCAAGCGAGGTCTGGTGTGAAATCCATCACCTGACTCTAACCAGTCATGTGCGCAAACATAAAACATCCTATGACCTCTAAGTGACGTCATGTGCGAAAACACAATCAGAGGCAATATAAATAAACCAACCATATGACCTACTAACGAGGTCATGCGCGAAACATAAACGAGTCTGCCTTGCCAGTAAGCCTTACCGGCCAGCCTAGACTCCTCCCATGATGTCAACTGTATGTCATATGTGAAATGCAATCAACATAAACAAGCCCCATGACCTGCTAACAAGGTCATGTGCGTAAAACCAATTTAGACATAACCAAGCCCCATGACCTGCTAACGAGGTCATGTGCGTGTAAGAATAACTTAACTGTATGACGTCTAAACGACGTCATATGTGAAACCTTTTCCCGGCTACTATCACCTGGCTATAACGACCCAACATACAGGAGCTATGGCGGACAGAACCTATACCCATACAGGCAGCCAGGAGGCAAACTGGTAGGAACCAGCAGGCAAGTAAGTACTTAACCTATGGAGACCCAATAGCCTGGGCTCCGAGAATGAACAGAAGCGGCTTGCCAGGGCATTAGGTACCTGAATACACCCGGGAGCAGTGTCAGCGTACTTAGGGACTTCTGAAGGGGCAGTTGCTCAGCCAGGCCGGGTAACTGGAGACAGGTCAGAAATGTCTATTACCGGCGACGGGATAGACAGGGTAACTGTAACGTGTTCGGGCCAGGCCCTAGTCACGTAGCGGTACGATAGGAGCAGATGGCTTTGTGATCAACACAAAGCGAGCGCTGCTTGCTAAAGGAGGCTTCGAACGGGGTGTAATAGGAGATCAAAGAAGTAACCGTTCAACCAAGTATATTGAAGAATACTGTCTCTCGAAGTCTGCTGTTTCCATCGCGGGGATCAGCGGTCTTTTAAATACAGCATATCGCTTATCTCCAGTGTCAGCGATATTGCAAAACGTTGTGTGTATCAACCGATAGCACACGAAACAATACAAGTATCAAGCGATACTGTGAAACCTAACATAAAACATTGTGTGTATCAACCGATAGCACACGAAACAATACAAGTATCAAGCGATACTGTGAAACCAAACATAAAACAATGTGTGTATCAACCGATAGCACACGAAACAATACAAGTATCAAGGCGATACTGTGAAACCAAACATAAAACCCTAGTAACCCGTACCGGTTACAGTAACAGGGAAAGGTTGTCTGGTCTGCTGGACAAGGTTACCCTACCCCTAGGGCTTGGGTTGCCCTGCCCAAAGTCCTGAGTTACCCTACCTTTCAATACGAAGTCTCTCGAAGAGTTCAGGAAAATCCAAGGGAATGTTTGTCACGGGAAGCCATGCATGATACTGGAATCTGGGGTGCCTGGTGATAGCATTGGGCAAGCTACGTAGCTTCAAGGAAGCTGTAAATTGGAGACATTATTTCTATCATACCCCTCCGGCCCCGCCTTGAGGCCCGGACGTCATGGGCAAACAGTTGGGTAGTTCCGTGCAGTCTAGCAAAGAGGAAACTTTAGAGACATGCTTGCAACACTGTACACGTCACTGCTGTCCGGTCGACCGTAAGCTGTTCGCAGGATATATAAGGGGGCATAGGGTGGAAGGTGAAGTATGTAACCGGTGCGGGTACGCGGTTCTTTTATGTTTTATGTTTGGTTTCACAGTATCGTTTGATACTTGTATTGTCTCGTATACTATCGGTTGATACACACATTGTTTTATGTTTGGTTTCACTGTATCATTTGATACTTGTATTGTTTCGTGTGCTATCAGTTGATACCCACATTGTTTTATATTTGGTTTTACAGTATCTGTAACGTGTTTGGGCCAGGCCCTAGTCACGTGGTGGTACGATAGGAGCAGATGGCTTCGTGATCAATACAAAGCGAGCGCTGCTTGCTAAGGGAGGCTTCGAACGGGGTGTAATAGGAGATCAAAGAAGTAACCCTTCAACCAAGTATATTAAAGAATACTGTCAGTCGAAGTCTACTGTTTCCATCGCGGGAATCAGCAGTCTTTAAATACAGCATATCGCTTATCTCCAGTATGAGCGATATTGCAAAACATTGTCTGTATCAACCCATATCACACGAAACAATACAAGTATCAAACGATACTGTAAAACCAAACACAAAACAATGTGTGTATCAACCGATAACACACGAAACAATACAAGTATCAACCGATAATGTGAAACCAAACATAAAACAATGTGTGTATCAACTGATAGCACACGAAACAATACAAGTATCAACCGATACTGTGAAACCAAACATAAAACAATGTGTGTATCAACCGATAGCACACGAAACAATACAAGTATCAACCGATAATGTGAAACCAAACATAAAACAATGTGTGTATCAACTGATAGCACACGAAACAATACAAGTATCAACCGATACTGTGAAACCAAACATAAAACAATGTGTGCATCAACTGATAGCACACGAAACAATACCAGTATCAAGCGATACTATGAAACCAAACATAAAACAATGGTAACCCGTACCGGTTACAGTTTCTGTTGATACCTGTATTGTTTCGTATGCTATCGGCTGATGCACACCTTGTTTTATGTTAATTCACGGTAATGTTTGATACGTGAATGGTGTTGTCTGCTATCGGTTGATACACACAATGTTTTGCAATATGGCTCATACTGGAGATAAGCGATATGCTGTATTTAAAGACCGCTGATTTCCACGATGGAAACAGCAGACTTCAACTGACTGTATTCTTAATATACTTGGTTTAACAGTTGCTTCTTTGATCTCCTATTACACCCCTTTGAAGCCTCCTTTAGCAAGCAGCGCTTGCTTCTTATTGATCAAGCAGCCATCTGCTCCTATCGTACCGCCACGTGACTAGAGCCTAGCCTAAACACATTACAGAGTACCTCCTCCAAGTTGTTCCGAGTAAAATGGACCCAAACTGACGGAGTTGACAGGTGTTAACCATGGGGGTCCCGAAGGTAGTCCCAGGTGGTGCCGGGGCGACTGGGAGTGTTTTACACCTACCCAGCCCGAACGTGCTCCCAACGCTATAGGCTCTGAAACGGAAGTGCAGAGACACTAAAAGCATGATTCCTACCACAGGTAAGGTAGATCCGAGATAGTGGTCATAGGTAGCGCCCATTGGATCACTCCTGGACTACCGTGCCCTGTGGAAGACACTGGAAGCCCGAGACCCGTAAATAGTATATAGATAAACTGCTCATGGTAGTCTCTGGAGTCAAGTAGATATTAATGCATATGGGAAGGGTGTCATAGATAGTCTAGTTCATGAGGTGCTTTGACTGTTAACCACTGGCAAGACCCCGATAGGCAGAGGTTTTCACTCCCGCGGGCAAAATGGAAATGCACTGCAGAAACGATAACCGCATAAAGTGAACGCCGAATAGAGTGTGTTGCCACATGCATGCCTGAAGGGTGCGCCAGGAGACGTGTCGGACCATCCTTTGTGGAGAAGGGTGTGCTCGAATGGTTGGAGTAAACTGATGGGGGAGTTTCTGGTATAAGATAAAACTACTTGAACATCTATGCGAGAACTCTTCTACTCCAACAATCAATCCTCTCAAGACCTTAATTGAGTGAAGCGTCAGGCTTAACAATATTAAGTTTTACCGCTTACTATACTCTTACATCTGTGTGCACTTTTGGCAATAAAGTTTGAAGTTGTTCGGCGCAGTCACAACCTTGGGATCTATCTTCCTAAGGGTAACCACGTTATACTGGCTAGCACTCCTCCAGCCAGATCCTGACAACCCAGCATACATGAGCCAAAACAGCCGCAACCTATACCCATGCAAGCAGCCAGTAGGCGAACTGGAAGGGATCAGCAGGCAAGTAAGTACATGACCTACGCAGACGCGATAGCCCTGGCTCCAGGATGAATGGAAATAGCTGGTAAAGGTACTTAGGTACTTGGCTACACCTGGGAGTGGTGTCAGTATACTTAGGGACCTCTGATAGGGAAGTGGCTCTGCTAAGCCGGGTAACTGGAGAAAGGTCAGAAGTGTCAATCTCCAGCACCAGAATAGACAGGATAATAGGGTAAAGGTATCTTGTCTACAGGACAAGGTGACCCTACCCTCAGGATCAGGTTACCCTGCCATAGGGCTCAGGTTACCGTGCCTAAAGTCCTGAGTTACCTTACCTGTCAATACGAAGTCCATCGGCCAGTTTAGGAAAAGGGACCACAATGTTTGTCACGTAAAGCCAAAGATAATGCCAGAATGGGAGGTTCTGGGAGATATTATTGGCCAAGATACGCAGCTCTGGAGAAGCTATAAATTGGATACATTATTTCTATCATGCCCCTCTGGCCCCGGCTTGAGGACTGGATATCATGGGCAAATGGCCATGTAGTTGTGTACAGTCTAGTAAAGCAGAATCTTTGTAGACCTGCTTGTAACACCATATACGTTGGTACTATCCAGTCGACTATAAGCTGTTCACAGGATATATAAGGAGGCATAGAGTAGAAGGTGAAGTACCTCCTCCAAGTTGTTTAGAGTAAAACGGACCAAAGCTGATGGAGTTGAGAGGAGTTAACCATGGGGGACCCAAAGGTAGTCCTGGGTGGTGCTGGGACAACTGGCAGAGTTTTACATCTACCAAGCCTGAATGTGTCCCCTATGCCATAGGCCCTGGAAGGGAAGTGCAGAGACACTAAAAGCATGATTCCTACTACAGGTAAGGTGGATCCGAGATAGTGGTCCTGGGTAGTGCCCATTGGATTACTCCTAGACCACCATATCCTGCGCAAGACACCAGAAGCCCGAGAATCATAAATGGTAGATGGATAAACCACTCATGGTAGCTTTAGGTGGCATGTAGAGATCAATGCGTATCAGAAAGGTGTCATAGATAGTCCAGTTCATCAGGTGTCTTGACTGTTAGCTACCGGCAAGGCACCAATGCGAACAAGTTTTTACTCTAGCAGGCAAAATGGAAATGCGCCACAGAAACAATAACCGTATAAGGTGAATGCTGACTAGAGCATGTCGACACATGGATGCCTGAAGGCTGTGCTAGAAGACATGTCAGACCACTCTTAGCGGAGGAGGGTGTACTTGAATGATTGGAGTAAACTGATAGAGGAGTTTCTGGTATAAGATAAAACTACTTGAACATCTATGCGAGAACTCTTCTACTCCAACAATCAATCCTCCCGAGACCTTACTTGAGTGAAGCGTCAAGCTTAACAATATTAAGTTTTACTATTTACTTTACTCTTACATTTTTGTGAGCTTTTGGCAATAAGTTTGAAGTTGTTTGGTGCAGTCGCAACCTTGAGATCCATCTTCCTAGGAGTGCCCACGTTACAGAATCTGAGAGCCAGCCTGTCTAATAAATGGTTAGACAACCTAACCCACGACTAGAGATACCACTATCTCACCTGCATCTCAGAAATCCTCCTCCAGACCATAAACCTGCCAGCACCTGCTGAGTTCCTCGCTGATGAACATTTGCAACAATAACTATACACTTTGATCAAAGAACTTCAGACCCTCTACCTCGAAGGCCCAGGCCTTACCACCTGGCTTGCTACCCTGAAACAGAACCTCGTACATCCCAACCCGATAGTCACATTGCTCAACAATATCCTCCCCAATGCCCTTGCAGGTACTGCTGTACCACTAGGCACTGGCAAGAAAGCTTCGATCTCAAACCTAGAAGGGTTTACCGGTACCATGAACAAATACCACCCCTTTATCACCAAACTCTATATAAAGCTCTATGGGGACCACCACTGCTTCTACAGTGAACAACACCATTTGGCATATGCCATTAGCCTCCTTACAGGGTCTGCCTTCCTACAGGTGCAACCCAACAATACTCTCCTGAGTATCAACCACTCCAATACCAAGGCCCTGTTGGCTGAACTACAACAAGCATTTCGAAACCCTAACCATCTGGCCAGAGCAGAAATGTGAATAAGGCATCTCATGCAGAAGAACTGCATATTCATGGAATACTTTCCGGATTTCGAGTACCTAGCTACTGATACCAATTGGAATGATACCACCAAGTGGGGTGCACTATACTAAGGTCTCAGCTCAGAGCTAAAAAATACCCTGCACACCACTGCTGACCCTTCTTGGACTCTGACAGTCTATGCCAACTTATTAAAAAGGTTGGACAACAACATTTGGGCCTGTAGGGCTGACAAGAAGGGCTCCTCCTGCTTCTTATTGCACACTTCTACAGCCACTCAATCTGGCTCCACCACTACTGCTCCCACCACTACCACCACTATGGGTACGGCTGCAGGTTCTATGAACCTCTCCTCGGGATGATGAACCCTGACTGATGCACAGCTGGACAACAGAATGAGAAAGGACTATATCTATACTGTGGAGATCATAGACATATGGCCAGACAGTGCTCAAGCAAAAAACCCTGCCACATGCAGGCCACTGCCACCTCGCCTTTTAACCCTCCCCTTGTTTTAGAGAGTACATGCTGAGTATCCAAACATTCTGAAAACAAGTTGTTCCATGTGGAGAACATGGTACTAATATGGGACATGTTAAGTCTTTTCCTTGTTTATCCATATCTGGTTTGTTTTTGGATTAAATAGAAGATGGAATTGAATATAACCACTTGGTAAGAGCATGTGACATCATAGGCAACCAAAAAAACATAATCTGATCTCACACCCTCACTAACTCTAGAGCAACTGAATATGTATTCATGGATAAAGACTTCGCTTACTGCCACTACCTCTCTTATCCAAATTAAAAGAAACTATTCACTGGGCAGTAATAGAAAGAAGGCGGATTGGTTCGAATGCTATTGCCCACCTGACCCAGATAGAGCTGAAAGTCAATAACCACCTAGAAGCCCTTCTGGCATTCATCAACAAACTAAGTAGGTACGACTTGACTCTTGGTATCTCTTGGCAAAAACAACACAATATGATGATTCACTTCCTTGGCAACACTACTATGTTGCAATCTGACTATTGGCTATAAAACTGCACCTCGGACATGACCAGCATCCAAGCAGTGAAAGAGAAGATCCCCTGCTTCCTGATAGCCTATACTGTTGAACAAGCTTTAGGCAACAAGGTACTCGAGGAACAGGAAGTCCAAGACATTGTCCTACCAGAATATAATAACTGTATACTTGTAACGTGTTCGGGCCAGGCCCTAGTCACGTAGCGGTACGATAGGAGCAGATGGCTTTGTGATCAACACAAAGCGAGCGCTGCTTGCTAAAGGAGGCTTCGAACGGGGTGTAATAGGAGATCAAAGAAGTAACCGTTCAACCAAGTATATTTAAGAATACTATCTGTCGAAGTCTGCTGTTTCCATCGCGGGAATCAGCGGTCTTTAAATACAGCATATCGCTTATCTCCAGTATGAGCGATATTGCAAAACAATGTGTGTATCAACTGATAGCACACGAAACAATACAAGTATCAAACGATACTGTGAAACCAAACATAAAACAATGTGTGTATCAACCGATAGCACACGAAACAATACAAGTATCAAACGATACTGTGAAACCAAACATAAAACAATGTGTGTATCAACCGATAGCACACGAAACAATACAAGTATCAAACGATACTGTGAAACCAAACATAAAACAATGTGTGTATCAACCGATAGCACACGAAACAATACAAGTATCAAACGATACTGTGAAACCAAACATAAAACAATGTGTGTATCAACCGATAGCACACGAAACAATACAAGTATCAAACGATACTGTGAAACCAAACATAAAACAATGTGTGTATCAACCGATAGCACACGAAACAATACAAGTATCAAACGATACTGTGAAACCAAACATAAAACAATGTGTGTATCAACCGATAGCACACGAAACAATACAAGTATCAAACGATACTGTGAAACCAAACATAAAACAATGTGTGTATCAACCGATAGCACACGAAACAATACAAGTATCAAACGATACTGTGAAACCAAACATAAAACAATGTGTGTATCAACCGATAGCACACGAAACAATACAAGTATCAAACGATACTGTGAAACCAAACATAAAACAATGTGTGTATCAACCGATAGCACACGAAACAATACAAGTATCAAACGATACTGTGAAACCAAACATAAAACAATGTGTGTATCAACCGATAGCACACGAAACAATACAAGTATCAAACGATACTGTGAAACCAAACATAAAACAATGTGTGTATCAACCGATAGCACACGAAACAATACAAGTATCAAACGATACTGTGAAACCAAACATAAAACAATGTGTGTATCAACCGATAGCACACGAAACAATACAAGTATCAAACGATACTGTGAAACCAAACATAAAACAATGTGTGTATCAACCGATAGCACACGAAACAATACAAGTATCAAACGATACTGTGAAACCAAACATAAAACAATGTGTGTATCAACCGATAGCACACGAAACAATACAAGTATCAAACGATACTGTGAAACCAAACATAAAACAATGTGTGTATCAACCGATAGCACACGAAACAATACAAGTATCAAACGATACTGTGAAACCAAACATAAAACAATGTGTGTATCAACCGATAGCACACGAAACAATACAAGTATCAAACGATACTGTGAAACCAAACATAAAACAATGTGTGTATCAACCGATAGCACACGAAACAATACAAGTATCAAACGATACTGTGAAACCAAACATAAAACAATGTGTGTATCAACCGATAGCACACGAAACAATACAAGTATCAAACGATACTGTGAAACCAAACATAAAACAATGTGTGTATCAACCGATAGCACACGAAACAATACAAGTATCAAACGATACTGTGAAACCAAACATAAAACAATGTGTGTATCAACCGATAGCACACGAAACAATACAAGTATCAAACGATACTGTGAAACCAAACATAAAACAATGTGTGTATCAACCGATAGCACACGAAACAATACAAGTATCAAACGATACTGTGAAACCAAACATAAAACAATGTGTGTATGAACTGATAGCACACAAAACACTACAAGTATCAAACGATGCTGTGAAACCAATCATAAAATCATAGTAACCCGTACCGGTTACAATACTACTGTTCCTGGAAAAGAAACATGACTGGTTACTCCTATATCAACCAGACAATGATGCTATACTATTGCTACCAGGTTTTAGACCTCCCTTTCAGTGGCTGTACAACTTGTCCCTCCCACAGCTGGAGGCACTGTGGGGTTGGCTCAATGAGAATCTCAAAAACAACTTTAACCAGCCCGCCAACTTGCCAGTGGCTTTTCCCATCATATTCATCTAGAAGAAGAATAGATGATTAAGATTGCACGCAGACTATTGCGCTCTGAAAAATGGGACGATCAAGGACAGTGGCCACTTACCCCTATTAATGGAAACATTTATGCAAATCTCACAAGCGGAAATCTTCACCAAACTGAATATCTGAAGTGAGTACAACTTGATACATATGAAGAAAGGGGAAGAGTGGAAAACCGACTTCTGGACCCAATATAGCTCCTATGAGTCCAAAGCTATGCTGCTTGCCCTCACCAATGCTCCCGCCACCAATCTGACATATACCAATAAGACCCTGCGCCCCAACATAGACCGCTTCTATACCAACTATTTGGACAACATCCTTGTTTATAGTAAAACTAAAGAAGAAGATATTAAACATGTCTGCTGGGTCCTGCAAGCCTTGGCCAATGCTGAACTAAAGGTCAAGCCCCAAAAGTCTGAGTTCCATGTGGGCCAAGTCAAGTACCTCAGATTCATCATCACCACTTTAGAAATCTGCATAGATAACGCTAAAGTGAAATCTATCATTTCCTAGCCTACAACAGAGAGTGTACAGAATTTGTATGCTTTCTTGATGTTTCAAAACTTCTATTATTGATCCTTCAATACCTATTCCCACCTCACCCAACCTCTTACTGCCCTTACCAAAAAGAAGCAACCATTTGTCTGTACCTCTAATTGCCAGCAGGCCTTTGAGACCCTTAAAATAGCCTTTACGACCACCCCAGTCCAGGACTATTTTGATTTCCTTAAGGACATGATCATCAAAATAGATGCCTCAGATATTCTATTGGCAGGCGTCATGTCATAATGTGATGAGGAGGGAGTACTCCACCCTGTAGCCTTCTATTCTTGCAAGCATACATCAGCTAAGTGCAACTAGGACATCTATGACAAGTAACTCATAGCCGCAGTCTACGCTTTCAAGGAATGGAGATGCTACCTTATTGGCCGCAAGGTTACGATCCTGACTGACTTTTCCAACCTGAAATACTTCACCACCAAGCGACTCTTGAACTATAGGCAAACTCAGTAGTCTGAATTCCTTACCCAATTTGACAATAATATTGAATACCAGCCCAGAAAGCTCAATGAGAAAACAGATACCTTGAGTGAGATGCAAGGGGCCAATAGAGGAAGAGGAAGGGCAGCAAAGAGAACATCAGATGCAGGCACTGTTAAAACCCCATATTATTGGTTTGTTGACAAATGCCATGCTCCTCAATAGAGCATCTCCCTAAAAGATCTTTGGCAGGAGGTATATAATGCTGACCAGACCCCAACACAGATCCTGAAGGCATTGGTCCAAACCAACTGACCTTCCCATCTCATCTCTCTTGCAGAAAGCTGGAGATAGGAGAACTGGCTGCTGTTATGTGACCACTTATATATCCTTCTCCATCAAGCATTGCGACCATCACTAACCCAAGAAACCCATGACTACCCTGCTACAGGGCATCCCAGTAGAGCCAAAACTCAAGAATTGGTTTTCCGTCATTTTCACTGCCCTGGCATGTGTCCAGGCCTTGGTCGTTTTGTAAAGAACTAGCATACATGCCAATAGAGCTACATACTGCACCACGCTCCCTTCAGTGTACTGTGTCTACTCTTAGTCCTAGACAAGCCCTGGGAACATTTCCCTATAGATTTTGTTACTAGCCTACTATAGAGTCTGGACAACAATGCCATCCTGGTCATGGGTGATAGATTAACCATGATGCGCCACCTGATCCCCTGCTAGGCAACAATCAATGCTCTCACATTAGCCAAATTATACTTCAATCATGTGTAGAAACACTACGGTCCCCCCATCACTATCACCGCAGACTGTGGCACTCAGTTTACCTCTGAGTTCTGGCAGGTAGTTTGTGATTGCCTGCAGGTGTTCCAAAAACTCGTAACCACATTTTATTCCCAGACCAAAAGAATAAATACCATTATAGAATAATACCTGCATGCCTATGTCAACTACCAACATAATGATTAGTCCTTTTGGCTTCCCATAGCTGAATTCACAGCCAAAACCATGCATTTAAATCTCCCAGCCTGTCCCTATTCTTTGTCAACTATAGTTGCAACCTCTAGATGGACTTTCTTGAAACTCCAGAGAAATCTCATAAGGTATCAGAAGCCGAAGGGTTTGGTCAGCTCCTAAAGAACATTCACTGCCATCTTCCTTCTGAGTTTGCCTATGCCCCAGATCATTAACAGTAATATGCCAATCAAGAATGCCTACCTGCCACCTCCTTCAGGGTAGGAGGAAAAGTATAGCTCAATGCAAGAAATATCCGAACCCGCTGACCTTCTCAAAAGCTGAATAACAAATGTCTTGGCCCCTACCCAGTCACTGTTCAGATAGGCACCTATACCTAATGCCTTAATCTCCCTGTCTCCATAAGCACACACAATGTGTTTCATGTTTCCTTACTCGAACTTGCTCATAATAACCCTCGTCCAGGACAGATTGTATAACCTCTGTCACTCGTAGAAGTTGATGGAGAGGAAGAATGGTAGGTGGAAGGGGTTGAGGACACCAAAATAGTTTGAAAATGGCTGAGATATCTGATGAGATGGAGGGGATATGAGGAGTCTACCTAGGAACCAGCAGAGACTATCAATAGGCTGCTGTAACGACCCAGCATACGTGAGCTATGGCAGCCGGAACCTACACCCATACAGGTAGCCCGGAGGCGAACTGGTAGGAACCGGCAGGCAAGTGAGTACTTGACCTACGGAGACCCGATGGCCCGGGCTCCGAGATGAGCAGACTAAGTGGACACAAGTATTTAGGTACATGGCTACGCCCA
>PYWC01000015.1:2094913-2109631 GCA_003182015.1 Tuber magnatum | reverse complement strand
TTTTTTTTTTTTTTTTTTTTCCCCCCCCCCCCCCCCCCCCTTAGTCGGGTACCGCCACATAATGTCCCGTTCACCGCCATCGATTCTAAATTTTTTCAACCTGCGCCGGAGAAGAGCCATGGCCACCGATACGTTATCGCCAGTCCTTCAAGAATTCATCAACAAAACGATGCGCATCACCACGACCGATACAAGGGTTTTTGTGGGTGAGCTGAAGTGCACCGATAAAGTACCGTAACCCGTTCCCCTCCACCCCACTGGCATCGATATCGCCATCATCACCTTCATCAACACCATCACTATCGCCACCCAGCAGGGATATTCATTCTCCGTTTTCAATGTATCGGGGGACACTAAGCTGATATAGGGCCCAGGACAAAAACCTCATACTTGCACAAACGCATGAGTATCGATATCCGACTGGGAATGGATTACGAGCGGAGGCAGAGGGCGGGGAGGGGGTGGTCGAGGAGGGGAAAGTGAAATTGACTCTTAAGAGCCGCTACATTGGATTGATAGTCGTGCCGGGGGAGTTCATAGTCAAAATTGAGGTTGAGGAGGGGCGTGGGAAAATGGGGAGTGCTAGGGGGAGCATGACTGTTAGTGTTGATCGGGAGAGTTGATACCGGTGCAGGTGCTGCGCCGCAGGTGGAGAGATTGGTGGTGGTGAGATGGGGAGCGCTTGCGGTCGTGAGGAAGTGGGTCTGCGGAGTTTATACGGGTATCATAGCTTTATATCCTGCTAGTGATTTCTGCGATTTTTCGGTGTCAGTGCCAATCCTCGGAAGGAGAACTAAGCCTGATCCGATGTATCATACAATATCATTATAATTGTTTCTCAGTGCCGGTGCTTGGTATTCGCGCATACAGGTGCCGTGAGATACAAGCAACATACAATAATTGGTGAAGCATAATACCCGGCCATGGTGGAATAGGGCAGAAGACTTTTTTGGTGGCAAAGTGGCAGGTTGGGATCACGTTGACCGATCGGTATCATATGGCACTTGTAAGATGGGTGGAATCAAACTCAAAGTTGTGGAAGCCAGAAGCCCGGACCGGTTGCAAGGGAAGATTGCCTCCCTCTGCGGACCTGGGACACACGAATAGGAAGTTCTGGAGGGCTGCTGGAGGCTCCCGAGTAACTCATCCGAGACCAACCCGTCCCGAGCTCAATTTTATAACTGTTTCATAACTCTTATCGTATCATGCCTTTCCAGTTTTCGGTATCTTGCTGCCGGTGAGCCACTGTGCCCGGTATCCACTACGGGCTCTTGGTGTCCACCAGATATCCGGTGGTGTTTTTCCACTGAGATTGACCGTTTGCTCACCACTCCGGAGGATCTTGCTGACCTTTTCTTTTCTTTCGTCCCCTTCTGTCGTGCTGTGTCCGAGCACAACACACCACGATCCATCGCGTCGAGTGAAGAAAGCAGAATTCATCCAAAGTCCCCTCCCCTCTTCCACCGCACAATCCTCAAATGCCTTCAAGATTCCCAACGAGCAAGGTAAGAAACATGCTCCCCTCTCTCTCTCCCTCATCCCCCCCCCCCGAACATCTTTCACCATGAACATTGATGACATAATTTCGTTCGGTTGGGATTTCGCAGCTAGAGCTCGATACCGCTAGTTCTGCGCAAGTGCGATTTCGCTCACCTCCTTAGGTCCTTATGACGGGGGTGAGACGTTTTCAGGGAAAGCGGTTCGCCTGATGCATCATTCCCACGACAGTTAGTCCCAGCACGGCTCTGTTGGTTCTCCGGCACCAATTCTTCCCCCAGGCTTCCCTCACACACACTCACTCACTTTTCGGTCGAAATTTGGTGACATCACGGCAACGGTGGCCTGCGTCATCCCTGGCTGGACGGAGGGAGATGGAGTGGCAGAGGGCGAGGGAGAAACGAACAATCTTCCTTCTCCATACCCCCCCCACCACCCTCCTCGCTCTCCCGTTACTCCTACAGGCAATACATATTAGCAGCTGATTCCCTTTCATCCACTCGAGTCTCCTTCCTCCTTCCTTCCTTCCTTCACCCCCCCCGACCCTCGACCTTCCTCGCTTGCCATCGTTTGATCATCCTATTGGTACCCACTTCTTCTCCGGTGTTACCGTCATCGACCCTTGTCCCCCTCGAATCGGGTCATCCTTGCATTTCACATCTCGACACCCCCCACATCTGTTGATCAACCGCCTCGCTCCATCATCACCCCCTGATTCCTGCCAAGAGGAATATCGTCAACTGTAATAATCATGCATCGAACTTATTCAATGCGCCAGTCGCGCGCACCGACTCAATCCCAGATTGAGAAACCGCCCCCACCGCCTAGTAGCACCAAGGTTGGCAGGTTGTTTGGTGGGGGGAATCTTGGTTGGTCTCTCCTCCCCTCTTCTCGCCGCATCCCATGTCAAGAGCCATGCGCGCCTCTTGGGCTTTCTAGTTATTTCGTTTGATGCTCTTTTGTTACTGCTTTGCCGATCTGTTTGACATGCGGTGGCGAGAGAGCTCGCGGAATGATCCGAGGTCGCTAACATGATGGCTGATTGGAGGTGCTGCAGGTCATAATCTTCGCAAATCTATGGCCGGCGCATAGTACGTTCACCTCCTCTGGTTTTGTTGTTCCGCCGGACTAATCGGTTACTCTTACCGCTGCAGTGGACCGGAATTGGCGAAGAAGCTCTCGCAGCTTGTGAAGATGGAGAAGAATCTTATGAGGTCTATGGAGCTCGTTGGGCGTGAGCGCCGTGAAGTCGCTCGGCAGCTTTCCATTTGGGGAGAAGAATGTGATGAGGACGTTTCGGATATCACCGACAAGTTGGGCGTGCTCATATTCGAGATCGGAGAGCTTGAGGATCAGTTCATTGATCGCTACGATCAATATAGGGTTACCATCAAGAGTATCAGGAATATTGAAGCTAGCGTGCAGCCCAGCCGAGATCGTAAGTTTTTGCGACATGCGGCCGGGGCCCGGAAACGTACTGATTGGACCGGCGTCTGATAGGCAAACAAAAGATCACCGATCAAATTGCTCAATTGAAATACAAGGATCCGAATTCTCCCAAGATTGTTGTCCTTGAACAGGAATTGGTTCGTGCGGAGGCCGAGTCGCTTGTTGCCGAGGCTCAGCTGTCAAATATCACTCGAGAGAAGGTCAAGTCCGCATTCACCTACCAGTTTGACGCGCTCCGCGAACACTCGGAGAAATTGGCATTGATCGCGGGGTACGGGAAACACTTGTTGGAACTTATAGATGACACCGCAGTCACTCCCGGCGAAACCCGAGAGGCCTATGACGGTTACGAAGCGAGCAAGGGGTATGCTTATATGAGTTCACGTGGTGGGATCGTAGGCTATGCTAATGTCTTGATAGCATCATTCAAGATTGCGAGGATGCCCTCACCAACTGGGTCGAATCAAAAGCGGCTGTTAAATCACGTTTGTCTGTGCGTGGCTCCCGCCAACGTCGCACCCACGGTCGTGGAACTCGCAGTGGAAACTTCGGTGAGCCAGTCACTTTGACCGACCAGGATAGACCGATGCGTAGCTCGGGCGTGTGGGTTCCCGCAGATGAGCATGAACGCCACCGCACCCACGGAGCTCCGGCCCTTGACCGTGCCGATGACGATGACCAGTATGAAGACATTACCGATGATGAGGTGGATCGCGGAAATCATCGTGGCAGCCGAAAGCATGACCGTGACCACGAACATGACCATGACATTGACAGGCGCCAATCCTCTCGCAACCGTGACAGTAAGAACCTTGATGGCCCCAACGGCGACACCCACACCCGCGGCCGTGAGGACGAACATGGCGCTGTCCTTCAAGATTGACAGACGTCGACTGGGGACGTCGGGAAGGAGGCGACGTCTGGGGATACGGACACGGTAACGACGGCAACGACACAACCGATGGCTTTTCCTTCAGGATATAATAACGGCATTCATAATACCACATCTTCCATTCTTACGGCCCGTAATTCACCTCCGGGAACCTACCCTGCCGAACCTGCTACTAGTACTACTACCACGGGCGACCACAAGAACCACGAGTCAACCGCACCGGAAACAACCCCAACAGCATCCACCCATCCGACCAGTGTTGCATTCCCTCCAACCTCACCTCGCAACACCACTAACTCCCTCGCAGAAGGACAACAGCCAGGACAAGAATCCAGAAGACCAATAGTTATGCGGACAACTATGCGAGATGACTCCCAATACCAAGAACAAAAAGATGGCACCGACAGAGCGCTTCGGAACGAAGCGGAGAGAGAGCGGGACTTGAGGTCTATTATTGATGAGCAGTACGATGGCGGTGGTACCGGTGGGGATGTTGTGGAAGACAAAGGAGGGAATCCGGGTCTTTTCGAAAGAGTAGCGGAGAAGTTTGGGCATGCTTTGGGGGCTGCGGCTTGATTGATGGGGTATTTCTGTTGTTTTCTTGTCCTCTTGTTTGGCTGCCATGAGTCGTTTTTGCTTGCTTGTTTGTTGACGGATGAGGGGTTCCCGGGGTGGTGAGCGGATAGCTGGGGGCGATAAAGCGGCTGTGAAAGTGTATAGTGATTCGACACACACACTTTTTTTTTCCATTCTTTTAACCCGAACACGATATGCCCCCGATAATGAAATGTATAGCTCTAGTCTTGCCCAATTGTGCACACACATAGTGTATCAAGATTTGGCACGATGATGGAAATAGTGTTTTAATAATACGGTACGTTACCGTGCCTTAGACGGTTAATATCATACCATGCAATAGGTTACAGCTGTAAGGTACAATACCGAAAAACAGCATTTCCCACCTTAAATTTTAGTATCATGCCGGGAACAGCAGTCCTGTATTCCACCACATGAGTTTACGTCAAGTTGAGGTGGTCACTCCTATCTAGTCTTTGAAAGAAAAACGAAAGAAAGGTATGATAGCATAAAGAACATGAAAAGGAAGGGCTCACACAAAGTCGCAGTGCCTGGACTACGGGTATGACAATACCGTTTTCTATTCTTTGCACACACAAGCACCCCTTAAGTTATACAATCCTTCACCCTTTTTCCAAGCTTCACGAATTCGAATTTCCTCCATGCCCTGATCACCCTCTTTCTTTCTTTCCTTTTTCTTTTCTTTTCAGGAATTGGGTCTGTAGTGGGAATTTATCGAGATCAACAGCCCATTCTATATATTATGATAGCAGGAGGTTTCGAACCCGGTCGTTTGGTATAATATCATAGTTCAAATCTTTTATATCGTGCTCGTGCAATCTCTCATTCCTCAGAACGGGAATTTTCCACCTAGGCTCTCCCGCCGTGCCAAAAACGCAAACCGATCAGGTGTAGTATATTTACTGTGGGGAAGGGCTGGTACAGTACTAGTAATTTTAGTTTTTTTCCTCGTAGATATCTCGACGAGTGGATCCTAAGAGTATGATAGATATAATAGACGATTGAGCTTATGTTGGAGGATGGATGGATGGATTAAACCTTTAATTCTTCCGCTGACCTAACTCAACTAACTAAATAGCTATCGTGGTACAGCATGGGATACTCCCTCCAGCCCTGGGGCTGAGAATATTTGTATCTAAGTCACTTGCACTTGTGATAGTGGAGTAGACCTGGTGAACAAGATATATCTTTAAGACTCATAGATTAATCCAAGCTTGCATGTTCTTTTAACTGAAAGGAAAAATACACCCCTATTTATACCCTTCTATGGTTACGTGAACACTGACTCATACCAAGGAAATCTATCTAACCTGCTAGAATCTTCTAGCATTACAATAGGTCATGTGGCTGTGTCACATGACTGACACCGTCACACCACTATACAGGAATGAGATACCGTATTTTGAATACTTCTCCTACAGTTCCATTCCTAGCCTATTAGAAAACCCTTCAAACGTCACCTTAACTAATCCCTTTGTACATATATCCGCCAAATTGTCCTCTGTTCCAACTGCTATCACATCTATCTTCCCCACTTCCCGTAGCTCTCTAGTGTAGTGGTGCTGAACGTTGATATGTTTCATTCGGTCGGAAACGCCCGCGTTTTCAGTAAGCTTGATGGCTGCTGTGTTGTCACAGTATAGGATCAGTATAGTTTCAATTCTCATATGTGACATTCCTCGGCTAAGCCAGATGTTCTGTCTAGCGGCGAATGCGAGTGCGACGTATTCGGCTTCTGTTGTAGATGTTGCTACAGTTTTTTGTTTCTTTGATCGCAATATTACAGTACTTCCGTAAACTTGTACGATCAGACCGGCAAGCAATTTTCTGTCTTCGAGATTCAAGGCAAATGAAGCATCAGTAAAGATCTTCAATGGTTGTTCCTTGTTGTCTCGGTTGTATCGTAATCCCTTGGGCTTGGTTCCTTTTAGATACCTAAGTACCCTTTTTGCGGCGGTAAGATGTGTGGTGGTGGGTTTTGAGGAGAACTGGCTGAAGAAAGCCATGGCATGTGCGATATCAGGTCTTGTAGTGACAGTGGCGTACATTAGTGATCCAATGATGGACTAGTATTGCCATTGATCACATAGTTGATTATCGTCTTTTGCTTTTATAAGTGTGGTATGGACTTCGATAGGAGTGGTGACTGGTTTGGATTCGCTTAGGTTGAATCATTCGAGGATCTCAGTGATATACCGTTCCTGGTAGATTCTGAGATTGTCATTTGAGATTTTGATCTGCATGCCTAACAGTAGTGATGCTTGTCCAGAGTCTGTACATTGAAAATGGGATTGTATTTTGTCGATACACGTATCGACTAGTGAGGGTTTTCCGGCTATTAGAATGTCGTCAACATAAATGCAACAAAAGAGGTTTTTTGCAACGAGAATACAAGGGTCAAAGTCGGTAACTTTAAGGTTCATAGTTTCCACGGTTTTGGTTAGTCGTTGGTACCATAGTCGTGAGGATTGCTTGAGTCCGTAGATGGCTTTCTTAAGCTTCCAGACCTTGCCTGGTTCGTGATACCCTTCCGGGAGCTCCAGGTAGGTTTCCATGTCTATGTTGCCATATAGGAAGGCGCTCTTAATGTTGATTTGTCAGAACTTGTAACCACGTTTGACAGCTACTGCCAGCAACAGTCGCAGGGATTCTAACTGAGCAACTGGGGCATAAACCTCTTCATACTCTTCACCTGGGGCTTGGTTGAAACCTTTTGCACAGTATCGTGCTTTCCGATGTTCGATCGTGCCATCCTTTTTGACTTTGGTCTTAAAAACCCATCTTCCTGTTAATACCTTTTTTCCACTTGGTTTTTCCACTTCCACTCCTACTTCTCGTTTTCTTAGTTCCTTCATCTCTTCATCTATGGCTTTCTGCTATTCAATCCTCTCTTGCGATTCCATGGCCTCTCTATATGTATTGGGGTCTGGTATGTGATACATGAGACCAACAACCGTATATCTTCGAAGATTCCCTTCTTCATTCTGAAGCTGTTCATCAAGTTCCTCTCTTCTTTCCTGGAGAAGCTGCATCTCATCCTTGGTTAGGCCTTCCAGCTTACAATCCCATTCGTTTCCTTTTATTTGATGTTGCAGAGACCGTGTCTTTTTTTCTATCTGAAGTTTTACTTCATCTTGTACTTTCTCTGTCTGAGTACGTTCACGAGTAGAACGACAGGGTGCTGGAGGTTCCGAGGAGCAGGTATCTGGAGGAGGAATTGGTGTTGACTGGAATTTGCAGGTCATAGAGGTAGTTGGAGGTGGTACTGATGTTGTCCATTTTACTGGGGTAGATGACCCGTCCTCATCGGTATGTTCCAATTCACTGGATTGATCCGACTTTTCCTTTTCTTCTCCTTCTATTCTTCGTTGAAGATATTCAAACGATACCCCTTTTGTCTTTCCAAATTTCACATTCCTTGCTTCGATCACAGTGTGCCGTTTAGGTATGTAAACACGGTAAATCGTCGGACTGGAAGTGTATCCGACTAGGTGACCTTCTTCTGCTGTCTGGTCAAACTTTCCTCGCTTCTCAGCTGGGATATGTACCATGACATCGGCGAACCAGGGATAGAGGTGACTAATCGTGGGTTTCGTTTTATATAGTTGCTCGAAAGGTGTTGTTTTTATTGATGAATGCCACCGTCGATTGTAGAGGTAAGCCGCTGTGGAATAGGCCTCTCCCCACAATGATTTTCGTTCAGGTGGTATCATGCATCGTACCATTGTTGTAAGGGTCCGATTTAGCCTTTCTGCGACTCCGTTTGATTCAGGGTTGTAGGCTGGTGATGTGGTGTGGATGACTCCTTTTGTGTTTAAGAATTCAGACACTTTCCAGTTAAGGTATTCGGTTCCTTGGTCGCTATGCAATCGCTTGACTCGTTTACCGAATTGAGTAAGTACCATTTCCCAGAAGTGTTTTATGGCAACTTCTGCTCCGTCCTTTGTCTTTAGTAGGTAAATCCAACAATACCTGGTATAATCATCTATAAACGTCATGTAGTAGAGATTTTTTCCCAGTGTAGATGTGGACATTTGACCACTAAGATCGGAATGGACTTTGTCGAAAGCTGACTTGGTTTCGATGTCCTTTGACTTTGGTTTTACTTGCGTGGTTTTGTTCTGATTGCATGTCATACAGTGAAAGTCTGATAGAGGAGCGATAGGGGTAGTGTCCTTGTAACAATCCTTAATCACACTTGGATGTCCAAGGGCTTTGTGCTGTTCTTCGTAAACAGAAACAAAAGATTTCTCATTACTCATCCTAATATAGCACAACCTATTTTTCTTATCCGCAACCATGAAAATCCTCCTTTCCTTCTCTAACATTCTTCTTCCTTTTTCTATCTTAATCTTTACTCCAACATCGTCCAATCGGGATTCAGATACCAATGAGTATCGAAACATGGGTACATACAGTGCTCATTTGAGGATAACTCTATGTTTGGTTCCATCCAACAGGTACACGTGGAGGTAAGCATCTCCGGATGCAGTTGCCTGGTGAATTCTACCGTCTGCTGTTACTATCTTTTCGGGGGTAGGCGTAAGGCTTTGGAAGTCACCTGAATTGGGCGAGATGTGGTTCGATGCTCCAGAATCACATAACCATTCCATTGAGACTTCCCCAGTTGTCGTACTGCAGACAACCTCTTCCCCTGGTGTAGGAGATTCCCTGGCTTTCACCATAAGAACCGTGATTGTAGCGTCGGTAACGGCTGCAGTGTTCGGTTTGTTGTCCCGTTTCTTCTTTTTGGCTTTTTCCCTTGAGAGACCTCAACATTTGTTGGTATTGTGGGTATCGCTTTTCCCACCTCTTGCTGCACACCATGTGCAATACATCTGTTTCTTGTTCTTGTAAGGTACCAACAGTACCTTTTCCTCCTCTTTATCTTCTCCTTTTTCTGTTGCTCTGCTTAGAAAGTAATCCCGAACGTCCACATATCTGGTTGTCTTTCTTGCTGACAAGACATCTCATAGATCAGGGTGCAACTCGTTGATGGATAGCATGAAGACAGTACCCTTGACCTCTTCTGCTTGTGTCCATACTCACATCGCGGTTCGGAATTTGTTGGTTGTTTCATCATCAGCTGATGAACATCGTTGGGCAAGATGGTTCCATGTAGTTTCGAACTTTCTGGCATGGTCGGAGATGGATTGGGTTGAGACAAGTTTGATTTTCTAGATGGCTTCAAGTAGCATCATGTTGGTAGCTGGAGTTTCTTTGTCGAATTGGTCTTTGAATGCCTGCCAGACCTCCGCTGCTGAGCTTTTGGCAGAGATGTCAGCATGGTAGATGGAGTTTACTGCTTGGTAGAGGTAGAATCTAGCTTTAGTGTCCTTTTTCTTCCACGTAGTGACTTTTGTCGCATCTTCGGATGCTCCGATCGTAGGGATCGCAGGCTTCTTTTCCGTTCCAAGTACCACCTCTGACAGTCCAAGGACTTCGAAGGCAACCAGCCAGGCTTGCGCTCAAGTCTGGTAGTTCTCTTGTCCTTGTAGTTTTGGGTATTCGGTTACGGATAGCTTGAAGACAGTTTTGGTATCGTTCGACATATTGCTTTACCGTGGTACGATTCCGATTACTGTCGTTTCTGATCATCTGTTTTGTGGAAGGGGTCGGTTTTTTTGTGACCAAAATCGTCAACTATTTATCTCGCTCAGGTTCCTGATTGCGTCACGGCATAGATCGTCGTAGTACTTTTCACAACAGGAAAGGAGAAGATAATCACGTGAAAGAGGGCGTATTTTGTTGCAGTAAGGACACGTCCACCGGTCTAGTGCATCAAAGTACTGGCGGGCCAGGTTGGTTTTTGTTGAAGGGGGTGTTTGAGGGGAGGATTAACGGTATACGCTCGCTTAGGAGTGCTCTTATGACCTTGTGGTATATGATGTTCAGGTTTGCGGAAGATCTCACCAACCCGGGCTCATAACCTGAGAATATTTGTATCTAAGTCACTTGCACTTGTGATAGTGGAGTAGACCTGGTGAACAAGATATATTTTTAAGACTCATAGATTAATCCAAGCTTGCGTTTTTTTCTAACTTAAAGGAAATATACACCCCTATTTATACCCTTCTATGGTTACGTGAACACTGACTCATACCAAGGAAATCTATCTAACCTGCTTGAATCTTCTAGTATAACAATAGGTCATATAGCTGTGTCACATGACCGACACAGTCACACCAATGTACAGGAATGAGATACCGTATTTTGAACAGGGGCCCACTTAATAAAAATCCTCTACGTCTGCCCTAGGCCTATCCAATAAAATACTCCTCCTTCTAGGAAACCCACCCTGTCACCTCTGTGCCCAGTGGTCATGTATGTTATGAAATCCTCCTACAAAAGAAACTCTTACCATCACCTCTACACCTAGAAATCACATATGTTATGAAATACTCTTATAAGGAAAACCCACCCTGTTATCCTGGTACCCAGTAGTTGTTGACTCATGAAATCCTTCTACCTCAGGAAACCCACCCCATTACCTCTGTGCCCAGTGGTCATGTACTTATGAATCCTGCTGACAAAGGAAACCCACTCCATCACCTTCATGCCTAGTGGTCGTGTATTTATGAAACTACTATGATAAATAAAACTCACCCCATCACCTCTATACCCAGTAGTTATGTATGGTAGAAGATGTATTCTATCAAGCTGGCATTCCACCCCCTAGCTCTCTGGGGCCTTCTCCTGCTCTATCCTGTACCTATGTCATCTATGATGTCTGTCTTGTGCTGCCTCTCTTTTTACTCCGCTTTCCTCTCCCTTCCCAGTTGGGATTGTGAGTCTGGGTATGTTAATCTTAATTGGCCGTGGCTTTTTGCATCAGGGCATCACGGATTTTACATAGTTTCTTGGGTCTCTTTCTTCCCTCCTGTATGCACCTGTCTGGTTAGGACATTGGTAGGTTAACTACAGCCCCTGCTATCTAGGTTTTATGTAGATTGTTTAGTTTCCTTCTCTTAGGCCTGTTCAGGAGGGCTGGCGGCCATCTTGTAATCTGGTTTGGAAGTTCTTTCTATCTTGTATCACTATGGAGGGGTATTTTCATAGGTTCAGTTATATGGTAGTAGTATATAAGATACTCGGCTATGATAATACTACAGTAATATTGGAATCTTCTCCTAGTGCCATCTGTATTCTGGTATGGTCACACTGCCATCATTCTCAGGTAGAGGAGATCTTTAAACTTGTGATTCATGTGGGTATGAAGGTCCTTGGACTTTCTCCTTGACTATCCCTTATAGTATAAGTTCTTATTGGCTACCATCTCAATCCAGGTTTCCAGACTATACATTTACAGAATCTTTTTGCCATTTTCCTGGTTGTATACCTGCATCATTGTATATTTTGCTGGTGGGTTTTCCAACTATGCCTTTGTCCAGCTTAGGTGCTGGTTTATTGTATGTCCTCTCAGGGCTAGCACATTGTATCAGTACTCTTCCTAGAAGGCGAGTGGGGTTATTCTGCCTTCAGCTTGTATTGTAACGTGTTCGGGCCGGGCCCTAGTCACGTAGCGGTACAATAGGAGCAGATGGCTTCTTGATCGACAAGAAGCGAGTGCTGCTCACCAAAGGAGTCTAGGAAGGGGGTGTAATAGGAGATCAAAAAGTAACCATTCAACCAAGTATATTAAGAATACTGTCTGTCGAAGTCTGCTGTTTTCATTGTGGAAATCAGTGGTCTTTAAATACAGCATATCGCTAGTCTCCAGTATGAGTGATATTCCAAAACAATGTGTGTATCAACCGATAGCACATGAAACAATACAAGTATTTATCTTTACTTTGAAACCAAATATAAAATTTTGTGTTTATCAACTGATAGTACACGAAACAATACAAGTATCAAACGATACTATGAAACCAAACATACAACATTGTGTGTATCAACCGATAGCACACGAAACAATGCAAGTATCAAAGGATACTGTAAAACCAAACATAAAACATTGTGTCTATCAACCAATAGCACACGAAACAATACAGGGATCAAACGATACTGTGAAACCAAATATAAAATAACCTAGTACCCATAGCGGTTCCACTCCCAAAATAAAATAACAATTTCACCAAACAAAATAACTTAATGAAATCCTAATAGTCGGTAACTCTGCTATTTTCCTGAAAGTCCGCTTAGGACCCATCCTCATCATCATCGCTATCCTGCAACATTCTCATGTCGTCCTGCAACATCCATTCCGCTCCCTGCAACCATCTTTCCAAACACTCCTGACATGGCACTTCGTGCACAAAGCAACCTGACTCCCAGTAGTGTGGTAGGCCCACAAAGTTTCGCACTATCTGGTCCTCCCATTCCTCTGTTGTGACATCAATTCGCCCGCAATCCTCGCAGTGATTGATATAGAACATTTTCCAGTATGCGCTTAGTGGGATGATTTCTCGCTATAATAGGTATCCCAAAATGAGGTCTCATTCCTTTATGCTGACTTCTTCGTAGTTCGACATTTTGTTTCTTTCGCGTAAGGATAAGGTGGTTTTGTAAAAGGTGTTCTTTTCCCAGTTGGTCGGTCTGATAGTAAGGTCTGTTTTCTTTGGAGGGGTGAGACGGATGGTGGGTGGAATTTATGCTTTGGTGGTGACCTCGCTTAGGTGTTGGCCTTGCTTAGGTCTTCAGGGGAAGGAGGCTTACACTTAATTTCGGTTTCTTCCGTCTCCATGCAACTATCACATTTTTCTGTGCTCAGGTAGCACCCGCTACCGAAGCGGAAAACATCTGACAGCGTTTCTCCCCACATTTTTCCTGTTAATTCAGTTGTAATTTCAAGGCATCTGCCACAAATGTGTATGAATAATTGGTGTGTAAGGTACTGTCTAGGGATATCATCATGGTTCACCAACAGTCCCATTATCTGATAGCGCAGTCTCCAAGGCACTTGCTCATAGTTTGACATCGTAAGGCTGTTGGATGGTGTGTTTTTTTCTTTCGCTATTGCCAGTACTTGGTTTCAGCCAGTCATTCTAGATACGCAGCTTCATCTTTCATGACCTTATTTTCATCTGCACTGCTTTCAAAGTCACTTTCAAAGTGGGCTGACCAAGATCCATCCTGTATCCCTTGGTCTGTGTCCGGGCGCAGGTGTTGGATTTCTGGCAGGGTTGGGCTCCACGCCACCGTCACATGGTTTATCGTAGGGGGTAACTTGTCCTCCAGTTTGTTGTCTTCCCACCATTGATTAACCAATTCCATCGCATTTTCCAATCCCGCAAGGGGTTCCCAGGTATTCCCTGTTTCAGGGTACCCCACCCATTTCACTAGGAATTGGTCACGGTCATACCGTCTTCTATGGTCTCGTATCACTGCGACCTCCCATTCCAGCTTCTGGTTAACCACGATCGGGGCTGGTTTCGCGTGGCTCCTTCCAGGGAAGGAGATATCATCGTTAGGGAGGGATCTCTTCACCGCGGATGCGTGGAATGTCTCTTCTCTGTTTCTGTACATTCTGCCATCCATTTACACCGTGTAATTTTGTATATGCTCATCGTATCCAATTATCTTGAACGGTCCACGCGAGGGCGGTTGCAATTTCTTACTGCGTCCCGACTCTATTGGGAATAAACTTCTGTATACCAGTAACAGATTACCTTTTCCTATCAGTGTATGGTGTCTGCGTCATTTTGCCGCTGTTCTTGTCCTTCTAAATAGTGCTAATTTGATAGCATTAAATGCCGTGTTCCGGATTGCTTGGTGTCTGTTTAACAATTCATTGGCAGCCGGTACTGCGGAGTTCTTGAAGTTCGCTAGCAGAAATAGCGGGTAATTTTTGCCAAAAACCGCTTTATACGGTAACATACTGAGGGTTTCTGACCACCCTGCATTCAGGTATACTGCCGTCTCTCGTATGGCATCGAACCAATTGTTTTGTCTTGCACTGACTAGGTTTCGAAGAGCTGTCTTTAATTCTCGAATTTTCCTTTTGACTTGTCCATTCGTTTCATAATAGCCTGGTCCTGCTTTGATGTGCTCGGTTCCTAGTGATCGACACTGCTGTCTCCATACATGTGACTCAAATCGTGGGTCAGCATCACTTACTAGAGATGTTGGGTAGCCATGGGGTGTAAATATTTTGTTGAGTACAAGTTTCCAGGTTGTTATTGCCGTTACTTGCTTAGTTGTAGGTATGAGCCTGTAACAACCCAGCATACGTGAGCTATGGCCGCCGGAACCTACACCCATACAGGTAGCCCGGAGGCGAACTGGTAGGAACCGGCAGGCAAGTGAGTACTTGACCTACGGAGACCCGATGGCCCGGGCTC
>PYWC01000015.1:2066320-2092036 GCA_003182015.1 Tuber magnatum | reverse complement strand
GAGTAAACTGATGGGGGAGTTTCTGGCATAAGATAAAACTACCTGAAAGTCTATGCGAGAACTCTCCTACTCCAACAATCAATCCTCTCGAGACCTTAATTGAGTGAAGCGTCAGGCTTAATGATATTAAGTTTTACCGTTTACTTTACTCTTACATTTGTGTGAACTTTTGGCGATAAGTTTGAAGTTGTTTGGTGCGGTCGCAACCTTGGAATCCATCTTCCTAGGGGTGCCCCCGTTACAGAGCCATGTGAATCCTGAAAACCTATTCATTCCAACCAGGATTGTGTCGTATCCCCATAAATTGTGGAAGGGCCCTGCGAAGTCGATGGCTATTGATTCGAAAATTTCGGAGGGCAAGATAATCGTCTGAGCCTTTCCTTCTGGTACCTTTGTAGGTTCTTTGTTTGCCTGACAGGTGTGACATTGCGCCACGTATGCTCTGAAGTCCTTTCGCATTTCAGGCCAGAATAGGTACTCGGTAGTGCACTGCAAGTTTCATTCCAGGCCGTGATGACCTTTGTTGTGGATTTCGTTAATGATGTACTCCCTTAATGTAGTATTTCCATAAGTGGGTCCTTTCCGAATATACAGGCAGTTTTCCCCATACGAGATTTTTGCGTATAACATCCCTTTTGCCACCGTGTAGGAGGCTAAGTCTCCTGTAGTGTCCATACTTTCATTGACCTTTTTCCATAATGGTTCCTTTCGGTATGCTGTGATCATGCATGCTCGGAAGGTCCCAATCATTTCGTTGATTGTCTGTAAGGTATCCCGCCCATCTTCTATTTCACTTCCTCTTATTACTTCATCTGGGTCGTCCTCCTCGTTGTGTTCCAAAACATCGTATAGCCCACGCCGATATTCAGTAATCGTCGGGGGCATCACTGAGACTATTGTCTCATTGCTAAGGCTTTCTAGCCATTTTGCTTGTCTAATCGGTGGTGGGCTGTCTGGTCCTGGCATTCGGAAAGCTGCTATTATCTCGTTTGTAAGATTCTCTATTGGTTCTGGTTCTGGTATTTGGAATGCCAGGGCTTCTGGGCTCAGAATTGCCAGAATGGTATAGGACCTGGGCACTGGTTGGATGAGGGTGGACGGCCCTTCCCCCGTGCTACTTGGTCTACCGCCAACAGTTTGTTGCCACTTCCAGTCCTTGCTTGAGGGGGGCTCTGGAGGGCTTGGGTCGATTTCTGTACTTGGCAGGCTTGGTCCTTCGCTAGGTGGGTAAGGTGTCTGGTTCTTCCGCCATCGAGGGTGATTGTTTGTGAATTTGATCTCGGTTTGATGATATGGACAATGGTCCACATAGTAGTGCGAGTAGTGAAGTTTGCTATGTTGGAGATCCTCAGGTGGTGTGCTTCGGACAGTGCACTTGGCACCCCAATCATTTCCTGCAGTGATTGAGCAGGGACTCTCAGGAGGCACAGGGGCCTCATCGGGGTACGCCGTATAGGAGTAAGGACGGGAGGTAGGGGAAAATTGTTGCTCGGGCTCTATTATGTTTGATTCTTGCTTGTAAACTGTGGTATCCGAGATGTCATCTGCTTCCTTTGTGAAGTCATAGACATAGAGTGGGTTCAAGTGGTGATCCGCACTCGTATATCCGGGAAAGGGCATCAGCTAAATAGTTCGTGCTTCCTCGCGCGTAGACTATCTTTGCGTCGTACTCTCCGAAGGCACTAAGTGATCAAACTTGCTTTCTGCTTGGATTCTTCACAGTCTGTAGATGAGTCAAGGGTTGGTGGTCCGTTACTATCGTGAAGGTGTTTCCTGTTAGGAGATTGTGGAACCGGTTAAGCACTTCTACTATCACTAAGGCCTCTTTATTGGTAGTTCCATAATTGATCTGTGCGTTGGTGAACCTCCTGCTGTGTAACGAGGCCGGTCGAGCCATCTCGTATGTGGGTCCCTGTCCCACCCATGCTCCTATTCCTAAATCTGAGGCGTCTGTGATTAGCCAAATTGGTTCCTCGCTTCGTATGTCTATTGGTCGCATGACTTTGTGATAGACGCTGTGCTTTTTTACCATCTCGAATGCGGTCTGATAGGTGGTTGTCCATACGAATTCCACATTTCCCATCAGATCTGTTAGCAGTGCCATCAAGGTAGCATGGTGTGGGAGGAACTGAGCCACATAGTTCACTATTCCTAGAAGGCATTGCAATTCCTTCTTGTTATGAGGTGTTTCCCAACAAGCAATGCTTGATATTTTCTGGGGAGAGGCATGGATCCCCTCGTTATCCACTATGTGTCCTAGTACTTTCAGCTTATCTGCGAATAGTACTGACTTTTTCTTGCTTGCATAGAACCTTACCTTTCTGAGTTGATCACATATCTCGCGTATGTGTTTCTCATGTTCCTCTGATGTATCTGAGAATATGAGGATATCATCAATGTATACCCATACAAAATGATGTAGAAATTCGCTTAGGAGGTCTTCCATTATCCGCATGAAGGTTGCAGGTGCATTCATGTCTCCTTGTAGCATTACTTTGCTGACAAATCCTCCAAAGGGGGTTTTAAATGAGTTGAACTTAATACTGTCTTTGTCTACTCGTGTTTGAAAGTATGCGTCACTTAGGTCTATCTTACTCCTGAATCTCGCTCGTCCTACTGTAACGGGGGCACCCCTACGAAGACGGATCCCAAGGTTGTGACCGCACCGAACAACTTCAAACTTATCACCAAAAGTTCACACAGATGTAAGAGTAAAGTAAACAGTAAAACTTAATATCGTTAAGTCTGACGCTTCACTCAATTAAGGTCTCAAGAGGATTGATTGTTGGAGTAGGAGAGTTCTCGTATAGACTTTCAGGTAGTTTTATCTTATGCCAGAAACTCCCCCATCAGTTTACTCCAACTATTCGAGTACACCCTTCTCCGCTAAGGGTGGTCCAACACATCTCCTGGCACACCCTTCGGGCATGCATGTGTCGACACACTCTAGTCGGCGTTCACCTTATGTGGTTATCGTTTCTGCGGTACATTTCCATTTTGCCTGCCAGAGTGAAAACCTCTGTGCATTGGTGTCTTGCCAGTGGCTAACAGTCAAGGCACCTCATGAACTAGACTATCTATGACACCCTTCCCATATGCATTGATCTCTACTTGACTCCGGAGGCTACCGTGAGCAGTTTATCTATTTACTATTTACGAGTCTCGAGCTTCCGGTGTCTTCCGCAGGGCACGGTAGTCCGGAAGTGATCCAGTGGGGGCTGCCCATGACCACTACCTCAGATCTACCTTACCTGTGGTAGGAATCATGCTTTTAGTGTCTCTGCACTTCTCTTTCAGAGCCTATAGCGTTGAGAGCATGTTCAGGCTTGGTAGGTGTAAAACTCTCCCAGTCGCCGCGGCACCACCCGGGACTACCTTCGGGACCCCAACGGTTAACACCCGTTAACTCCGTCAGTTTTGGTCCGTTTTACTGCGAACAACTTGGAGGAGGTACTCCACCTTCCACCCTATGCCCCCTTATATCCTACGAGCAGCTTACCATCGACCAGACGGCAGCGACGTATATGGTGTTGCAAGCATGTCTCCAAAGATTCTTCTTTGCTAGACTGCACACAACTACACAACCGTTTGCCCATGACGTCCAGGCCTCAAGGCGGGGCCGTAGGGGTATGATAGGAATAATGTCTTCAATTTACAGCTTTATCGAAACTACATAGCTCGCCCAATAGCATCCCCCGCAACCCCAGATTGCAGTATCATGCATGGCTTCGCGTGACAAACATTCCAGTCAATTTTTCCGAACTCCCCAAGGGACTTCGTATTGAAAGGTGGGGTAACTCAGGACTCTGGGCAGGATAACCCAAGCCCCAAGGCAGGGTAACCTGATCCCGAGGGTAGGGTAACCTTGTCCAGCAGACAAGATAACTTTTCCCTGTTACCCTGTCTATCTCTTCGCCAGCGCTAGACCTTTCTGACCTGTCTCCAGTTACCTGGCCTAGCTGAGCAACTGCCCCATCAGAAGTCCCTAAGTACGCTGACACCACTCCCGGGTGTATCCAGGTACCTAAGTCCCTGACCAGCCAATTCTGTTCATTCTCGGAGCCTGGGCCATCGGGTCTCTGTAGGTCAAGTACTTACTTGCCTGCCGGTTCCTACCAGTTTGCCTCCTGGCTACCTCTGTGGGTATAGGTTCCGTTCGCCATAGCACATGCATGCTAGGTCGTTACACCTATTCAATTAAAGTTCTGCTATTAGTTTGGAATCAATGGACTATCCATGATCGTGTTGTCGTTTCGGATTTTCAGGTCTAACAGGGGGCAGCTTCTTCTGGCTGACTTGGGTTGTACAAACATAGGTGCCACTCTGGGAACTTCCTGTCGCATGATAACTCCAGCCTGCAATTTCTCGCTTATCCAGTTCATGAGTTTCTCCTTGTAGGCTTCTGGGATCGAGTATGTTGGTTGGTTTTGTAGGTCGGTTAGATCTTTTAGCCGAATGTGGTGGCTAATCTTACGCATAGGGGGTAGCGTTTCAGGGACCTTGTCTGGGAATACATCCTTGTATTCTTCCAACAATGTTGTTGTGGTGGTGTCTGACACCGCAGCTTGGAATTCCATGCTTGTTGGTTTGCATAGCACACGCAGTTTGTTATCGGGAAACTCCACTGCTGTATCCCCACACCTGATAAGAGCATTGTGTCTTTTTAGGAATAGTATTCCTATGAGGGCGTCGTATTTCACGAGATTTCCTACCAACATCTCCTGATTTGTCCATTTCTTTTTTCTGATTCCCACCGTCACACCACACTTCTTATGGCTTGAGGAGCGGGAGCCTTTCATGGCCATATTGACAGTTGTTGGTTGGGGTAGGGGTTCCGTAGGGATGCCATGGGTGGAGATAAAGGTGGTGCTAACCATGTTGCAGCCGATTGTTCCCGTGTCGAATAGTACCTTTGCTGAGTGACCTTCTATGTGAATCATTCCTTCTAGAGCGTCACGGGGCCTGATTGCCAGCATTGGTTGCGTTCGGAGGCTTTCCATTTCCACCAAGTTAATTTCCACTTCATCGTATTCACTTGCTTCTATATGGTTTGTGCTAGCCTTTTGCTTAGCTGCCTTTCCTTTTCCCCTTTTGGCATAGCAATTCTTTGCATAGTGCCCCTTCTTCCTGCATTCGAAACATGTACCTTCATCACGTCGTTTCTTCTTATCTTTCTTGTCTTTCGAATCTTTACGGTATGGTTTATCCTTCTTTGCATTGCCCCACGATGATGATCCTTTACTGTTCTTTTGTTGCAGCATGTGGCTTCGGTAAACTCCTGTTTCATACAGGATAGCGTCCTTCTATTCTGCCCGCTTGACGATTTTGTCAAAGGAATCTCCTTCTTCTTCCATGGGTTCTACTTTCTGGCGTAGTCTGGGATGCATTGCTTCATACAAGCTTTGTCGTAGTGTGTACTGAGATGCCGTCCTGGTAGGTAATCGTCCATGGTACATTAGGAGATCCGTCGCAACTAAGGTTATTCTTTCTGTTTTGCCATTTCATACTTGCTGGATATCCTTGAACTTCTTGTATAGTTCTTCTGTGTTTCCCGAGGATTGGAATCTTTCTCTCAGGTATCTAATCAGGGTCGTTCCTTGGATATTTTCCCCACATTCATAGTGGTTCATTGCTTGGTGGTATGCTTCCTCTGCCTTTCCGGTACAAAAACTTCCAAAGTATGCTCCACTTCCTTCTTTGGTCTTATCCACTCCGTGTAGGGCAAGGTATTGAGAAGTGTTGGTTACCCATCGGTCATATACTTCAGGTTTTAGATCTTCCTTTTCACTGGAGAACATGGGTGGTAGCGGTAGTTTGATCTTTGGTCCTGTTCGCCCGGCTTCCGGGCCGGGCGGCGCGGAAGATTCTCCATCAGACATCCTGTGTTCGAATCCATCGTCACTGTTATTATCATCTGACGAACTTTCTGCAGGATCGCTAGGGAACTCGTCCGGTGGTTCCTTTACCACAGAGCGGTCTGATGTGTCTTTGTCGCCGTCTTCCTTCTTAGGTATGTCAACAGGTAGGCTGTCTTTCTTTGGTGGTTGCGCCAGTGCTTTTCCTTTGCTGGGGCTGGGGGGAAATAGCCCAGGAAGGCTGGTTGCTGCATTTGCTAATTTGTTGGTCGATTCGCTAAAGGTCTGCTTGGCCAAGTCTCGCGCCAGTTGTCTTTCTGCTTCGTCAATCAAGAAGTCGCTCTTTGGCCCTTTCAGGTTCTTGGGTTGCCTTTTCTTGGTAAGGCTGTCTCATGGGACCTGCTTCCCACTTTGACTCTCCAGTGACTCAATGGTGTCTTATTGGTGGAGCCGAACCTCTCCTGGTTCTGCCACTCCCCACTGCTAGCTTCGTTGTTGGACGCTTCATAGATTGATCAGACCAGGTCCGTGCAGGTTTCTTAACCACTTGCTGTGGTTAAAAAAATGTAACGAGTTCGGGCCAGGCCCTAGTCATGTAGTAGTACGATAGGAGCAGATACCTTCTTGATCAATAAGAGGCGACTGCTGCTCACTAAAGGAGTCTTTGAAGGGGGTGTAATAGGAGATCAAAGAAGTAACCATTCAACCAAGTATATTAAGAATACTGTCCGTCGAAGTCTGCTGTTTCTACTGCAGGAATCAGCGGTCTTTAAATACAGCATATCGCTTATCTCCAGTATGAGCAATATTCCAAAACATTGTTTGTATCAACTAATAGCACACAAAATAATACAAGTATCAGCTGATACTATAAAATCAAACATAAACCAATGTGTGTATCACGCGATAGCACATGAAACAATACGAGTATCAAACGATACTGTGAAATCAAACATAAAACAATGTGTGTATCAACCGATAGCACACGAATCAATACCAGTATCAAATGATACTGTGAGACCAAACATAAAACAACCTAGTACCCATACCGGTTACAAGTATCCCGCTATGGAGGACTATCGGTAGAGCTTACAGTTTCATCACTGGGCTTCTTCGTTCTCTCCCGTACAGCTCTGTCTGGAGCTCTATCGCTATCTGGTCATGTTCCCCGGTGGTGAAGCCATCCTCTCTGCAGAGGGTAGGTATGGGATATTGTGTTTGCATCGGCTTGACCACTCTGAAACACTCAGGATCCGTTTCTTCCAGGAGTGCTCTTCCTAGGCTTTCTAGCTTGACTCTAGCTATCTCTTTCCAGCAGCTGTTTCTCAGGCACCTGAACCCTTCAGACCTGAGGTTTCTCCTCTGGCATTCCAGCACCTCTTTCCTTCTGTTTTCCAGTTTCTTGTTCCAGAAGGCTTTAGCATTGGGTCTGGTCCTTGGGGTGTGTTTCAGTACTATGGCCGTGAGCTTGCTCTCTATGCTCCTTGGGTCGTCATCCTCTTTGTCACGTAGTAGGAGTTTCGTCTTTATTGCTTCCCAGTCAGCTTTATCGTATGTTAGTGGGGCTTCCCCTGTCCTCTTTCAGTGTATATCTGTATCTATGCCCAGTGCCCTGTGGTCCGCTATGCCCATCTCAAGTGCGCTCACATCTATTGTAGTTGTTTCTCCTGCAATGACCGGGTCCATTGTTGTACCCATCGGGTTTGACTTGTTCAGCGGATGTGTTATCATGTGCAGATTGTGTATTTTCAGACCAGTTTCTTCAATCCAGTTCTGTAGTTTTCTGCCTGCTATGTTTCTTCCATAGGACTAAGTTGCATACCTCGCATTGAGGTCCCCGATAACTATATTGTCTGATCCCTCCTTGTACTACTTATTCCCTGGGTCAAAGTCATTTTTTGATGGCTACTGGTATCCAAAGGTGATCTCCTTTCCCCAGTCCACAGTGTGTAGTATTGTGTTATGATTCTTTCTACCGAAAATATCGCCACCTACTTATTTTTGACATATATGGTACTGCTGTATTTTGTCTCTTTCCTGTCAGCATTACATGTCTATCCATCCAAGTAGATCCAATCCTCATTTTCCAGTGGCACCTCCACCAGTGCATAAATTTTTGGTCTGAATTTCCGGGAGGATTTCAGTAATTCTGTGATAACATTAATGGACCTGCCAATGTTGTGATAAATAATATCTCCTTTCAACATATTTATTAATTGGAGGTAGGGTTGGCCTTCACTGAAGGTGCTGGGTTTTCTGACTGGTTGATTTCACTAGGGGCCAGGGCTGGTGACCTTGCTCTTGTTCTGGTGGGGCAGTGCTTGTCCCCTACACACTGTGACATTTTTTCTCAATAGCTTGTGTATCTCCTATGTGTGTAGGAGCATGACCTGCCTTTCTCTTCTGTATATTGGGCCTGTGGGTATTGGTAGTCCTTGGTGTAGTAGTCCTGAGCACAATACTTGCATCTGTAGTTCGCACTATAGTGCACTCTGTAATTGCCGTATTTTTTTTTTTTTTTTAACTCATATGTCTGTTTGATTGTGGCTCAACGACGTACATGCAGCTCGCGCTATGGCATACAAAAGCCTCTGTAATTGCCGTATTGTAGGTATCTTTCAATGAAGCTGGCCACGTCCTTGCAGATGTACTTTCTGAAAGTGCATCTTACTCCATACACTGCCAGCACTGCATTCTGCTTGGTTACTTCTCTTCTCATCTACTCTGTGCTCTGCACTGATACGATCACACAGGGTTTCTTCTTCCCCTCTGCCTTGAATGCCATTGGGGATTTACTGCACTTTGGCTGGTCTATTATTTGTACTCCTGTATTGTATAGGGTGATCCCATGTTCCAGGTCATCCCAAGCTTCACTGTCCATGTCCCAGTCACTTGGTTGCTAATCCTTATTGCCTAATAGTATGCTGTTAAGTACTATGTTCATCATTGGTGTGTTGATGTCAATGCCAAAGCCCAAGATGTTCAGGTCATTTAGTACTTTCATTATCTCCTGTTAGTCCTCCAGTACTGGTTCTGCTGGCAGGTTTTCCATGGTCTTGGGGACTAGTTTGTTGTTCTTATTGAACTCCTTGTAAGCGAAACACACCCTGGATACCATATTAACCGTGTTTCTAATCATAACTGTTGTAACCCCTTGGGCCCCAATCCTGGTGTTTTTTTCTACTGATTTCATTAACAGTCTCCTCTATCTGGCATGCAGAGTAGAAGGTGCTGACGGGCTGGATCTGCTCTCCTGATCTGAGGCCCTGTTTCTCTTTTCCTTCTCCTGGTCGGGACTAGCCATAAGCCATCTACGTTCACTCCAGTTGTTGTGATATTGGCCCATGTCTGCCTTTCATCTGGTTGTTCCTACTGGGGTTGTGCCGTTTCCCTTGATGTATTTGCAGTGGTTGTGGTAGTGCTTTGGTTTTGCTGTTGTTGGTGCTGTGGTTATTTTCCGGTAGTTGGTGGTACTGGCCATCTGGCTGCCACAGGCTAGAGAGGGGGTAGTGTCGGAGTTTCTTGTACTGTTGGGCCCCATGCTCCGTGCTGGGCTCTGGGCTGGGTTGGCTGGTCTTACTCTGGTCTCTTCTAGCGCTCTGGTACCTGTGGCAACAGTGGCCGGCTTCACAGTTCTCCCTATGGTGTTTTCTCTGATGGCTGAGATGATCCTGCATTCTATTTCTGCTAGATTTTGTATTATCACCTTTTCCCATTGATCTTTTCAATACTGTCAACAGGTGGAGGGTTGAACCCATGGTCATCCTGTCTGACATCAGGTTCATATGGGTGGCCGTGTTCTCCGGTGTGGCTGTGGTGGTAGCCCATGCAAATCTTAGGCTCTGGTTGTTGGTTCTTTGTGTCGGAGGGGTAGACTGTGCCCTTAGTTGCGAGTTGCCTGCTCTCTGTGGGGCGGCTGGCGGTAGTAGGAAGGGGTCTGTCGTTCCGTTCCTGGTCTCCTGGAGGGTTGATCTTGAGGAAGGGGTCAATGTAAAGTTTCCTGAGAGTGTGCCTGGGATCGTACAGACTTTGTTTTTGGAGAAAAACCTCATCGACCTTGGTTGTGTTTTGTCTGTGGTATGCCTGCTATCTCCCAGGCCTGTTCTGTCCATATTTCTGCCATTCTCTAGTGTCATGGGTGTGTCCAGGAGGCTCAGTTCTGGTTCTTATTCTAAGGGCATTATTTCCGTGGACATTTCTATGTCTGGCACTTCTGGTGGTGAGGATACTAGGATCTGGCGCATGGATACTGGGCTTTCTTAGGAAGGGTGAAAGGTTGTGGCTACTGCTGCCAGGTCCACTAGGGCCTCTAGATCCATATTGTCTACCATCTTAGTTCTGAAGACTCTGCTCAGTGCCATTCTCAAACCCGGCACAGGGGGTTGAATAGGTGCTGGGGATAGGCTCATTTGGAGTTGGTTTCTGAGGTTTATAAAACTTGTATTCAGGCATCTCAGCTCTTTTCGCACTGTCGGGAAGATGCTGCCCAGTACCACAACCATGGCTCGGATGTTCACCATTCCGTTTCTGTAGTTCCTGGTGTGAACCACATAGGAAAAGAGAGGCAGAACTGATTCAAGTATTACTCCATGTAGGGAACCGGGTGGGAGGAGGCTTGGGGAGTTCCTGGGCCCACCTAGGGGAAGAGGATAGCAGGAGAGTGGGACATGATTGGGATTCAAGGTCATCTTCTGGCCAGCGCCTTGTTTCTCTGTTGTTTGGAAGCCTTGAGGCCAGGCCCTTTAATTGGCTTGCCACCCAAAGGGGGAGGTATTTAGAGTGAAAGGGCGGTGTTGTGAAAAGCACCAAAACATTAGGTGTACTGGAGGAAAAAGTGAGTTGTCAGGTTCTTGGCACAGTTTTGGGTGTGGGAGCAAAGTCTCCCACTTTGGTGTACCAGATTTTCTTTCTTTTTCGCTCATGATAGATGGATGGATGGATGGATAGTTGATTGGTTAATTGGTATCATACAGTTCGATTTATATATATATATATATAGTGTTCTGTTTGGGGCGCGGTTATGATACCATGATACCCTCCATTTATCTGAAGATTTCTATTAAGCTCCTCCTCTTTTTTTTTCTTTTTTTCTTCTTTCTTTCTACCTTTCTCGTGAAACTGAATACCGAGGGCATATTGCAACTTCACTGTACTGTACCGTCCTAGTACATAGGTTAAAGCACTGTACTATAACTTATGAGTTTTCAAAGTCTAAAAAAATATGTCGGATGTGATAAGAGATAAAAATAAAATAAAAAATTAATCCCCCCTCCAACTTATGATAACTCAGCTCACGCCACCGCCTCACGCAAGTAGCATGTACAAAAACAGTTAAACTTACCATCACTTTGTCTTACCATACGATATTATTTTGACGTATACAAGTGTTAGGGGAGGGGTGGTATCATACGGTCCATAACGATTGGAAAACTTCCAGCGCTGGAATTCCGCCCCTGGGCGAGCTTTGGAGTGGTGCGTGAAGTGAAAAGAGAAAACTGGAAAGCAAAAAAGGGGGGTCAGGGAAGAAAATAACTATATCATTATAACCTATTCCGAGGGTAATTATATGCTATCTCTATTGGTACTATATAAAGGTCACTTGGCTTTGAAGGTTTTGTTGGATGGGTATCAAGATTTTTGATTCTTTTTTTTTTTTGTACTGGAACGGTTCAGTACAGTATCTGTGAGATCTGTGTGCTGCGCCTTTGGTTATCTATGATACTGTAGGTGAGGTCAAATATGCTACCGGAAGGGTGGGGATTTTATTGGCTCTACAATAAAGTAATGTAATGCAACTCCTGGCGCTTGCTTCTCACTGGGAAATCATCTTATTGGCTTTAGAAGCCCCTATTGCTATCGTATCCTATGGTAATGTGCGGTAAACTTACCGTTCGAACCTTAATTGGGGCGAGTGATGGGACGTGACCATCCCTTAACCAACCGTTCCAGTATTTGTGGTTCCCGAATCATTGGCGCCGGATATCCAGCCTTTCGCAAACCTACAAAGATGAGAACTGAAGCCATTCTTTCGGCTGCTGGAATAATTCAACTCAATCCAATTTAGCAACCACCCACTAATCCCACCCAGCTCGAAGTAACACAATGTGGCAAGGCAAAAATGCTCACAAAAGAAAGAATAGGGGAAAGGAAAGAAATTTTTTTAAGATATATAGGCCAGCCACACTATCCACTCGCCCACTCACCAGTATAGTATAGCAATAGCCAGATGGACCAACCAGATGGACAGAAATACACGGCTCAGCCACGCCACACAGAGCTATAAGAATAATAGTAATAATACAGTCGATACACGCCGTAACAAATGACGTAGGTAAGTGAGTAGGAGAGACCACCAGGACAGCGAGCGAAGCAAAAAGACGGAAAAGGGAAAAAAAGGGGAGGGGAGACTAATTAGGGAAAGATAACTACACCCACAGACAAGTAGAACCTAGCTATTAAAAAATCAACGAAAAAGCAGGAAAAGACAAAACAATAATAATGGGAAATCGATCAAGATACGGTAGCCACGGACAGTCAATCCGTTACACACGTGCTTGTACAAACGTGCTTTTATAGCAGTAGTGGTAGTGGTAGTAGGGATATCGGAAGTTTCACCAAATCCCCAGGCTGGGGTCCCCGTGGTGATGGTGATGGTGAAAGTGATTATGAAGCACATACTCCACATCCTCATCATAATCATCGCCTTCATCCAACTCCTCCTCGTCTTCATCCAAATCTGCTTCGTCATTGAGGTCAAATTCCCCGGGCCACCCAAACTGCGGATACCCAATTCCGTAAATCCCATCATCGTCATCATCGCTGTCATAGCTGAGCTGGCTGCATTCCTGACACCAGTGCGCATCCTCATAATCGAATTCCCCGTCTACCACATCCGGGCTCTGTTCGGGATTTACATTGACGGAGGGTTCTGGAAGGTTTTCGCTCGGGGATTGCATTATCCACTTTTGCCACTCGCGGACTTGGGACTGGCGGAGGTGGTGTTCGTGCGCTATTTTGCCCCCCGAAAGGTACTCTAGTGAGAGGGTGACCAGGACTGGTTTGTTTGTTGAGCGAAGGTGGCGGAAGATGTCTATCCAGGGCGCTGGGTGGGATTCCTGCGGACCTGGGTTGGCGGAGACATTGGCATGCATGGGCGTTGGGGCGCGGTTATAGTCGATAATGTCGCATTTGTGCAAAAGGATTTGCGAAAGTGTTTGTTTGTGGATTTTTAAAAACGTTTTGAAGAGCTCACGGGGAATGAAGGCATGCCGGAGGGAGAGCTTAGTGAGGTGTTTCCAGTGGTGAACCGTCAGGGTTTTTTCCGGCCCCGAGATTATGGGAGTGAAATGCACCAGAGAATTTAGCCTGGGGTAGGTGATGGCGCGGAGGTCTAGATGCTTAAGGTCCTCTGAAGCGCGAAGCAACCGACCGACGGGGTAGAGCCAGCTTGGAGTCGCGCCATCGTGAATGGACTGCGCCATTGTCATGGAGAGGGTGGCTTCTGTGATAGCTCTCATCCCGACTGATACCTTGTCGAGAAAGTCGCCGGTGAGAAGCAGGCAGTCTGCAATCAGACCCTTTATGGAAACAGTGGTGATGGGCTTTAACCCGACGGCGGACTCGGCGCGGAGGGCAAGGCCTTGGAGGAAAGCACGAAAGACAAGTGGTCCCCAATTGCTACTGCCGCTGCGGTTACTCGTAATGTTCAAGTTGGGCAGTATGTCGGAGAGCGTTTGGGCAGGGTGAACAGTGATGCCAACAGTTTGGAGGTTCGGGAAAGACTCCGAGAGAAGCTTTATATGAACCTTCTCAATATCCCCCGAAATTTGAAAATTCTGGATTTGGGTGAGGTGAGAAATTTGTTGACGGCATGCTTCAGTGTACGATGACATAGTTTCTGCATACAACTCTTTAGGCAGGGAAATAATCTTCAAGTAGTCTCTCATCGCGGGAGCTACCACTCTGTCATTATGCATGTCTAGTGAAATTGGGGTGGGATGGAAAGGGATGAAGTACGTGCGATGATCCGAGGCTCGCCGAAGCAGAAAAGATACGATTTCAACAAAGGGGCAAGATTGGCGTTTTTGGAGAGGTTAGATAGGCGATCTAGGGTGCATTCATTATCGGTGATGCAGAGAGTAGCAAATGCGTGTGGCGCAATAATATCACTAAAAGTACGACAGACAAGACGCAATCTCAAATAGGATCCCTTGGCCGTTGGATCGAAGGGGGGGGAGGTAACGCAATGATTCTCCGGCTTGAGGATGTTGTGAAGAATTTCTGGCGGGAGTGTATCCATGGTTGAATGATTGAGGAGATGACGCCAGAGGTTTGTCGAACACTCGTGATGATGAGGCCGTAGGACGTATGGTTGAGTGAAGGGGAGGAAGGAAAGGAAGGAGGGGGAGGGAGAAGGGAGGGAGGAATGGAGGGGGGGGAAGGAGGAAGAGGGAGGGGAAGGGGAAAGGTGGTAGGGTAGGGTAGGTAGGTTGATGGAAGGGAGTGTTGGTTGTAGCTTCAGCGAACTAGATCATGACTTGGATCAACCGACCGCACCGCAGCAGGGACCCCCGGAGGGCAAAGAGCTGGCCTGGAGGAGAGGATGAAAGGGGAGATGGGGCAGAGAGAGAAAGGAGAGTGCCGGCACGAGAAGGGAGATGATGTATCTAGAGTAGAGTAAAATGATAGGGACAAGAAATAGGCCTGAGATGGGTATATCCCTCCATGATGGAAGGCGTCGAACCCAGAAAATTCCGGTTGCCGGGTCGATAAGACGCGCCAAGCCTCGCTTGCATGAAGGGAATAAGGACCGCCGCCTGATCAGATTGATCTAAGATAACGATTGCGGAGAATGGAGAAGAACGCGATACGGCGAATTTTCTGCGATATGATATGATACGATGTTCGTTGGGTTCAAAGAATAGCCCATCGAGGGCAAAAATTGGCTGGGGCCCCGAATCGAACACGGTATACCGTAAAAACTCTTGCGATCCGCCATCTCGAGAATTTGTAGCATGACGAAAAGCCTGAATAAGGCCTTGGCTTACCATGTCGAGTAAGAGATCTGCAATGACAATTAAGATATGTCATTCATGAGAGCCAGAGCTGCAGCTTCCATCTGCTAAGAGAGAGAGTTCAAATGTCCAAAAGACACTACCAAGGAGATCACCTCTTTTAAAATGAAACTTATAAAAAGTATCCCTGATACACAACTCTGTAGGTATCTAGCAATTTCTAATATTTTACTTGTAAAAGATTATGGTCTCTATACTCTTTAATTTGAAAATACCTGTATGTATAAGTACATTTTATGATTTATTTAAAGAGCTTATTAATTGTAATATTTAGAAGTTAAATAAGTCTTGTGTACCTGCTAGAAATAATAAAAGAATAATGCTATAATATTATATAAAATAGTAACCTCTTGTAACAGGCAGGGTCCATGTGGGGTTAAGGGCAAACAGTTCAAGATATACTACAGTAGACAGGACAAGAGACAGGTACTGGTATACAAAAAGACATATTTGTATGATATTAAGACTTGGGAGAAGTCAGGAACAGGGATCCAGGATTCAGGGTCAGGGTTCATGGGTTCTGGTAAGACAAAGAAGAAATAAAGGTGTAATTCCTAAGTACAAGTATAGGCAGGAAATTACCAGGTTGCATAAAGAAAGTAAACTACCAAGTAGTACACCCTTTTATATAACAAAAGGAAATCCTCCACTGATAAGTCCAAATTCCCCTAACCCCTGCCTCATGTACAGCTGCAATCTTCCACAAGTTTCTATTAGGTTCTATTATATGGAACCCCAGCTAAGAAACTCATCCAACCCCTAGACAACTATCCAATACATGTCCTAGTATATGCAAGCAAAAACTCAATGCCATTGTACCCTGGTCAGGTGGCTATAACACCTCTCAAGAATAGCTAGTATTTTATAAAATTCTATTAAATCTAAAATGAAATAATCAACTATCTATCTAAAATAGATATCAGATATAAATCAATATAGTGTAGTAAAAGCTAATTGTTTTTTATAGTTTTTCTTATTAAATTCAATCTATATATTAAAATAATACTACCACTATTCTTATTCTAGTTGTAGGCACCCATGTGTGAAGAGGAAGAAACTTGCTTGTTGTATTTCCCAGGTACACCGCCACTGCTACTTAAGGTGAAATACATGTGTGTGCTAAGCCGCCACTTGTCATGTCTTTCCAACTTGTAACCCTTACAACTATGAGGTTAACCCTGGTACTATATACACTCCCATGTTATTACTAGTTACTCCAAACACTTCTTTTCATAAAAGATAATTATTAGTAGAATTCTCAATACTCTATTTGTAAAATAATAGAGAACTAATAAAACCTGTTATTTGTTCTAGCTAGACTATTCTGGGTAAGCTTCATTTGAATAGTTTTTTTCTCTATTGTATTATAGATCTTGTTTTCTAAATACTCAAATAAAATTAATATTTTATTAAGATTATAAATATTAAACACTGTTATGGTCTTCAACTATCTATAGATCTAGCAATAGGTAACAACTATTATTTCATATCTAGTAATTAGTGTATATCTTTATATTGGTATCAATATTCTATCTTAGTTTCTCATACTATACTGTATCCAAGAGCTTCCCAAGTCATTTGGCTCTATATTGATATTCTATCTAGTAAGCGGTTTCTCTATAGTGCTAAGTATATCAGTTTTATTATATCAAGCATTTGCTAATAAAAACAAGTAGTTAGAGTATAAGGATTTTTGTATTTGTTTAGTTATAGATAGAAAACAACAATAGATAATTGTATGAAGTGCTAAACTATTTGTAAAATCCTCACCTTTAAATAAGCCTCTTTTAATAATTCTAATCCTGATAAGTTATGGCTGTGACTCATGTGAAATCTGTAGAACTCATACTCATCTTAGTTGTCTATCCTGCCACCTTGTATCAAGATTGTAGCTTAGTATAACAACTCACAGTTGCTCATTTGCTTACAACCTGAGATACTTTAAAGAGTACCTACGAGCTCAACATCACTTCTTAGCTCAATATCACTTTATGGCTTAATCTTATTTTATAGCTCAATATTACTTTATAGCTATCATCACTTTCTTGTTTTACTTTATTTTATAAATCAAATTTATTTTAAACTGTAATATTAAAATTTAATCATAGCTTATAATTTGATTTCAAGTAGTATAAACTATGCAAAATATCTTGTACTACCTGAATATAAATCTCAATCTTATTCTAATCTTCTTATAAGGTTTAACTCAATAACTAGGAAGAATAAATACAAGTAAAGAAGCTATAATAAGGAGGAAGGACTTTGATGATAGTAAAAATAAGGATACTTAAAGTGATAAAAAAGGAGATATTGAAGATCTTGATTTAGAGACTCAGAGTGGTCTGACAGTGGTAGAAAAGAAAGTAAGATTTACTTGTATGTAAATTAAATTACTTTTAATAGCAGGATTCTATTATATTAAAAATAAATCTATATTCAATTACAAAATAATCTATAACTATAAAGTAATATTAAGTAACAAAGTAAGAGTGAATCACAAAGTAGCAGGAGTTAAGGGTATATGAAATGAAATAGTTCTCATTGGCTTCTAAGTCACTCAGTCAATAAGAGAGTATGAAGTTTAGTAGTTAGTATATTTTGGGTTTGCCTCACTTTTTTCCCCCTTCAAAAGAATATTGAGATTGACTATTTTGATAGTTATACTCACTAAACCTAGATCTGTTAAAATCCAGTTGAGTGCCTACTTCACCTCACTTATACTCACTCCCTAAGTATTGGACGGTAGCTGACTCTAAGGACAAGCAAGTTCTGACTAAGGCCCAATACTTGACAAAGTGAATGCTAGGAAGGCTCACTAGACTTAGGAGGTATGAAAGTATAAAAGTTGTATTGTATAATGAATATATTGATAAGATCTTTTCTTCATTACTGATGATCTCTGTAAAAGTGTGAGAAGGACTGCAATATTTATATTCCATATCTGGGTATTCACAGACTATCTACTCCTTCCACCTTTCCCCTTGTTTCCTCAGTGTAAACTTTGTAGACACCAGAAATCTTTATCCTACTTGACTCTAAATTCTACAGATAGCAGGGAGGATGTTCCTATCCCACTCCTCACGGTATCCACTTTATCCATAGTTACTCAAACCCTTTCACTATAGCAAGCGGCTATAGGTTCATTCTCTACATACAAAGTGATCATCTCTGATGACAGACTTATCAATACAGTTAGATTCATCATCCTTCTACGTCAACTCGTAGGAGGCATCCTCTTTCCTTATTATGCCAATAGTGTTTAGACCTCTTGACACTTATAATCAACCTCTCATGTATTAGACCCTATACTGGTTCTACCTTGTCTTGCCTCTGGGTGCAGATGAAAGATTATCTCTCAGATGTTGTCCTCTCTTCAGGATTTCCTCTGCATTCCTCTAGCAACTAACTTGCTCTTCAGTTTTACTACTTGGATAGCAGCTGGAGACTCCTATTGGAGTAGCCAAACATGTAACCGGTACGGGTTACTAGGGTTTTATGTTTGGTCTCACAGTATCATTTGATACTTGTATTGTTTCGTGTGCTATCGGTTGATACACACATTGTTTTATGTTTGGTTTTACAGTATCGTTTGATACTTGTAGTGTTTCGTGTGCTATCGGTTGATACACACATTGTGTTATGTTTGGTTTCACAGTATCGTTTGATACTTCTATTGTTTCGTGTGCTATCAGTTGATACACACATTGTTTTGCAATATCGCTCATACTGGAAATAAGCGATATGCTGTATTTAAAGACCGCTGATTCCCGCGATGGAAACAGCAGACTTCGACAGATAGTATTCTTAAATATACTTGGTTGAACGGTTACTTCTTTGATCTCCTATTACACCCCGTTCGAAGCCTCCTTTAGCAGGCAGCGCTCGCTTTGTGTTGACCACGAAGCCATCTGCTCCTATCGTACCGATACGTGACTAGGGCCTAGCCCGAACACGTTACAAAACACCTCCTAGTTGGCATCTATCAGTTGGGGCAGCTGAGTGATCTTTGTATATGTTTATCTCCACAATGAACCAACCAAATCATGTCGCATGACCTTATCAGAATAGCCAAGAATCTCCTCTTCAGAGTTTAATAAAAATCCCTCCATTAGTAGGCTTTAGTGGTGCTGTAATTGAGAGTTTTGTACCAGCCCCCTATTGGTAGAAATTATCTCATTCCCCAAATACTCTAGGGGACCCTGGGATCAAGCACATGACCTTGCACTAGTAATCATGTGATATGCCTATTATGCTATGCCTGTTTGTCTTATGTGTAATACAAGCTCCTCTTTCTAAGAGTTCAGCTCAAATCTCTATAATCTATGTCTCTAATAGTGTACAAATTAAATTCCTGAAAGGACTCAGCAAGGTATGGTGAAAAACCTTTGCATGTTTACTTGATCACGTCTAGGAAAACCTGTCCTTGTCATCCTTCTGCTATATCTCTGGCATCTCTAGGTTGTCCTTATAAAAGCCTTATACCAGTTCAGCCACATGCTCTAAGTGCTCTGGCAGCTCTCAGGTGTTTTCATCCTCTGAACACCCCCACCATTTCACAAAATACCTTAGTTCACAGATCCTTCTGTTGTGCCTGGGAACTCTGCAAGTAAAAAAAATAGCCAAACTTTTTACAATCTTCTCAACCTGATATTCCAGATCACTATCTTTCTTCTCTGGTACCTAGAGAGGCTCTTCCTAAGCTGGTCAGACTGGAGTTCTGTAGGGCCCTAACAATGATATATGAAAGATGGAATGAATTTTTCAGCCTTCTGAGATTTCTAACTTAAATTGTAACATGTTCGGGCCAGGCCCTAGTCATGTAGCAGTATGATTGCAGTAGATGGATTCTTGATCAACAAGAAGCGAGTGCTGCTTACTAAAGGAGGCTTTGAGAGAGTGTAATAGGAGATTTAAAGAAATAACCATTCAACCGAGTATATTTAGAATGCTACCAGTCGAAGTCTACCATTTCCATCATGGAAATCAGTGGTCTTTAAATACAGCATATCGCTTATCTCCAGTATGAGCGATATTCCAAAACATTGTTTGTATCAACTAATAGCACGCGAAACAATACAAGTATCAAATGATCCTGTGAAACCAAACACAATACCTAACCTAGTACCCATACTGGTTACATTCCCAAAACAAAACAACAATTTCCCCAAACAAACTAACCTAACGAAATCTTAATAGTTGGTAAACCCGCTATTTTCTAGAAAGTCTATATAAAACCCATCCTCCTTGTCATCGCTATCCGGCAACATTCTCATGTTGTTCTGCAACATCTATTGTGCACCCTCTAGCTATCTTTCCACAGACTCTTGACATGGCACCTCCTGCACAAAGCAACCTGATTTTCGGTAGTATGGTAAATCACGCTAGTCTCGGACAGTCCGGTCCTCCCAATCCTCAGTTTCGATATCAATTTGTCCGTATTCCTCGCAGTAGTCAATATAGAATATCTTCTAGTCTGTCCTCAGAGGACTAGTTTCACAGTATAGTAGGTGTCCTACAACCCAGTGGTATGCTTTCACGTTGACTTCCTTGTAGATAGACATTCGCGATTTTTTCTCTCATGTAAGAGTTGAGTATTTTGTAAGAGGTTCTTTTTGGTTGTAGCTATCGCGGTGAGTCTTGCTGAGGTGTTTGCGGAAAGGTGAGTGGTATTTATATCTCGTTGTTGGCCTTGCTTAGCTGTCAGTCTCGCTTAGATGTCAGACTCACTTCGGTGCTCTTGAGAATATGGGTGGTATTTAAGCTCAGTTTCTTCTGTCTCTACACACCTATCACATTTTTCGGTACTTAGGTCGCAACCACTACCAAAGCGGAATATGTGTGATAGTGTTTCTCCTCATATCTGTCTTGTTGATTCGCTTGTTATCTCAAGGTATTTATCGCAAATATGTATGAATAACAAGTGTATAAGGTATCGTCTAGGAATAATATCACAGTTCACCAATAGTCCCATTAGCTGATAGTGTAGTCTCCACGGCACTTGCTCATAGTTTGATATCGTAAGGCTGTTGGATGGTATGTGTTTTCTTCCTTGATTATTCCCAGTACTTGGCTTTAGCTAGCCATGCCAGGTATGTAGCTTTGTCCTCCATTACCTGATTCTCATCTTTACTGCTTTCAAAATCACTTTCAAAATGGGCTGACGAGAAACTGTCTTGTATCCCTTCATTCATATCTGGTTAGAGATGTTGGATTTCTGGCAGAGTTGGACTCTATGCCACCATCACATAGTTTATTGTAGGGGGTAGCTTGTCCTCCGGTTTGTTAGCCACCCACTATTGGTCTACTAATTCTATCGCATTTTCCAATTCTTCGTGGGGTTCCCAGCTCTCCTCTTTTTCTGGGTATCCTACCTACTTTACTGGGAACTGGTCGTGATCATACCGCCTTCTATGGTCTTGTATAGTGTCCATTTCCCATTCCAGTTTTTCGTTAACCACGATCGAAGGTAGCTTTGAGTAGCTTCTTCCGGGGAATATGGTATCATCATTAGAGAGGTATCTTTTCACAGTGGATGCGTAGAATATTGCTTCTCGGTTCTTGTACATTCTCCCATCCATTTCCACCATGTAATTTTTGTATGGTCATCATATCCAATTATCTTCGAATGGTCTGTGCCAGTACAGTGGCAATTTTTTGCTTCGTCCAGACTTGGTTGCGAACAGGTTTTCATAAACCAATAACTGGTTACCTATCCCTATTGGTGTGTGGTGTCTGCATCGTTTTGCTGCTGTTCTCGTACTCCTGAATCGCGCCAGCTTGATAGCATTAAATGCAGTATTCTTGATTGCTTAGTGTCTGTTGAACAATTCATCGGCTACTAGTACAGCAGAGTTCTTATAATTCGCCAGCGGGAGTAGTAGGTAATTTTTTCCAAAAACTGCCTTGTATCGTGACATACCAGGAGTTTTGGACCATCCTGCATTTAAGTATGCAGCCGTCTTGGGTATGGCATCAAACTAATCGTTTTGTCTTACATTGACTAGGTTTCAAAGAGCCGTTTTCAATTCCCAAATTTCCCTTGCGACCTGTCCATTCATCTCATGGTATCCCGGTACTGCTTTGATGTGTTCAGTTCCTAGCGATCAACACTGCTCTCTCCACACATGTAACTTAAACTGTAGGTCTACATTGCTTACTATTGTTGTTGGATAACCGTAGGATGTGAATATCTTATTGCATAGTAGTTCCTAAGTCATTATTGCTGTAACTTCTTTGTTTGTTAGTATGAGCCATATGAGTCCCAAAAACCTATCTATGGCCACTAGGATTGTATCGTATCCCCATGAATTGTGAAAGGGTCCTGCAAAGTCAATAGCTATCAATTCGAAAATTTCAGATAGTAGGACAATCGTCTGGGCCTTTCCTTCTGGTAACTTTGTGGGTTCTTTGTTGGTCTAGCAGGTCTGGTATTGGGCCACATATGCTCTAAAGTCCTTCTGCATTTCAGGCCAGAACAGATATTCAGTGGCATAATGTAGGTTCTGTTCAGCCCTGTGATGGCCTTTGTTGTAGACTTCAGCTATGACGTACTCCCTTAGCGTAGTATTCCCAAACACGGTGCCTTTTGGAATATGCGGGCATTGTTCCCCGTATTGCGTTCTTGTGTATAGCATCCCATTTGCAACTGTATAGAAGGACAAATCTCCGTCAGGGTCTATGATTCCATAGAATTTTTTTCCGTATCGGTTCTTTCCAGTATGTTGCAACCATATATGCTCAGAATGTCCCAATTATTTTGTTGACTGTTTGTCAGGTGTCCTGCTCATCTTCTATCTTACTTCCTCTAGTAGCTTCATGTTGGTTATCCTCCTTGTTATCTTCCAAAACATTGTATAGTCCACGCCGATATTTGTCCATTATTGGAGGCATTACTAAGACTATTATTTCATTGCTAAAGTTCTCCATCTGCTCTACTCGTTTAAGTAGGGGTGGGCTGTCTGGTCCTAGCATTTGGAATTCTGTGGCTTCTGGGTTCAGTATTGTAGGGCTTGTGAGGGACCTGGGCATCAACTGAATAAGGGTAGACGGCCCTTCCCCCGCAATAATCGGTCTACCACCAATCATTTGCTGCCACTCCCAGTCATCGATCATGGGGGATTCCAGAGGTCTTGGGTCAGGTTCTGTGCTTGGAAGGCTTAGTCCTTCACTAGGAGGTCGAGGGGTTGGCTTGGTTCACCGCCTGGGATGGTTACTCATAAACTTGATCTCAGACTAGTGATATGGACGATGGCCCACGTAACAATTAGAATAGCGGAGTTTGCTATATTGGAGTTCCTGAGACGGCGTGCTCTGTAAGGTGTACTTGGCAGCACAATCATTTCTCGCAGGAATTGAGCAGGGGCTCTCATGGGGCACAGGGGACTCATTTTGGTACTCAGTGTATGAGTAAGAAGGGGAAGTAGGGGAGATGTCTTACTCTGGCTCCATTGTGTTTGATTCTTACTTGTAGACTGTATTGTCCAAGATGTCATCAGCCTCCTTTGTATAATCATAGACATAGACTAGGTTTAGGTCTGATCCTCCATCGTATAGTCGGAAAAGGGTATCAGCTAAATAGTTTGTGCTCCCGGGTGTGTATGTAACCGGTACGGGTACTAGGTTGTTTTATGTTTGGTTTCACAGTATCGTTCGATACTTGTATTGTTTCGTGTGCTATCGGTTGATAAACACATTGTTTTATGTTTAGTTTCACAGTATCATTTGATACTTGTATTGTTTCGTCTGCTATCGGTTGATACATACATTGTTTTATGTTTGGTTTCATAGTATTGTTTGATACATGAATTGTTTCGTGTGCTATTGGTTGATACACACATTGTTTTTCAATATTGCTCATACTGGAGATAAGCGATATGCTATATTTAAAGACCACTGATTTCCACGATGGAAACAGCAGACTTCGACAGACAGTATTCTTAAATATACTTGGTTGAACAGTTACTTCTTTGATCTCCTATTACACCCCGTTCGAAGCCTCCTTTAGCAAGCAACGCTCGCTTCATGTTGACCATGAAGCCATCGGCTGCTATCGTACCGCTACGTGACTATGGCCTGGCCTGAACACATTACATTTTTTTAACCTCAGCAAGTGGTTAAGAAACCTGCAGGGACCTGGTCTGATCAACCTATGAAAGGTCCAATAGCGAAGCTAGCATCGGGGAGTGGCAGAACTACGAAAGGTTCAGCTCTGCCAACACGACATTATTGAGCCACTAGAGACTCGAAGTGGGAAGCAGGTCCCACGAGAAGGATTTACCCAGAAAAGGGAACCCAAGAAACCGAAAGGGCCAAAGAGCGGGTTCTCGATCGACGAAGTAGAACGACAACTAGTGCGAGACTTGGCCAAGCAAACCGTTAGCGAATCGACTGACGAATTAGAAAAGGTAGAAACTAGCCTTCCTGGGCTATTTCCCCCAAGCCCCAGCAAAGGAAAGGGACCGGCGCAACTACCGAAGAAAGACAGCATACCCAAGCCAACACCAAGGAAGGAAGAAGACGATGAAGAAGCATCAGATCGCTCGGTAGTAAGGCAGCCACCAGACGAATTCCCCAGCGACCCTCCTGGAAGCTCCTTAGATGACAGCTCGAGTAACGAAGAGTCTGAACACAATATGTCTGAAGGTGAATCTGCCGGACCGCCCGGCCCAGGGGCCGGGCGAACAGGACCTAAAATCAAACTCCCGCTGCCACCCTCATTCTTAGGCGAAAAGAATGACTTACAACCTGAAGCATTTGACCGATGGGTTATAACAACCTCTCAATACCTGGCCCTACACGGAGTAGACAAAACTAAGGAAGGAAGTGGAGGATGCTTTGGAAGTTTCGGTACCGGGAAGGGGGAGGAAGCATACCACCAGGCAATGAACCACTATGAGAGTGGGGAAAAGATCCGAGGAACAACGCTGTTAAAATACTTCAGAGAAAGATTCCAATCCTCGTGAAACACGGAAGAACCATACAAAAGGTTCAAGGATATCCAGCAAGTACAAAATGGCAAAACCAAAAGAATAACCTTGGTCGCGACAGATCTCTTAATGTATTATGGACGATTGCCTATGGGAATGGTGTCTCGTTATACGCTACGACAAAGATTGTATGAAGCAATGCATCCCAGACTACGACAGGAGGCAGAACCCATAGAGGAGGAAGGTGATTCCTTTGACAAGATAGTCAAGCGGGCCGAACGGAAGGACGCTATCCTATATGAAACAGGAGTTTACCGGACCCACGTACCGCAGCAAAGGAACAGTAAAGGATCATCATCACGGGATAATACAAAAAAGGATAAGGCATACTGCAAGGGTTTGAAGGACAAGAAAGACAAGAAGCAGAAACAATGTGAGGAAGGCACATGTTTCGAATGCGGGAAAAAGAGGCACTACGCAAAAGATTGCTATTCCAAAAATGGAAAAGGAAAGGCCGCTAAGCGAGAGGCTAGCACAAACCACATGGAAGCAACTGAATATGACAAAGTGGAAATTAACTCAGTGGAAATGGAAAGCCTGTGAACGCAACCAACGTTGGCAATCAGGCCCCGTGACGCTCTTGAAGGAACGATTCACATAGAAGGCCACCAAGCAAAGGTACTATTCGACACAGGAAAAATCGGCTGCGACATAATTAGCACCACCTTCATCTTGTAACGGGGGCACCCCTAGGAAGATGGATCCCAAGGTTGCGACCGCACCAAACAACTTCAAACTTATCGCCAAAAGTTCACACAAATGTAAGAGTAAAGTAGACGGTAAAACTTAATATCGTTAAGC
>PYWC01000015.1:2029569-2054522 GCA_003182015.1 Tuber magnatum | reverse complement strand
ACTGCAGGAAACGATTGGGGTGACCAGTGTACTCTAAGAAGTACGGTACTGGAAGAACTCCAATATAGCGCCTTACACTACTTACACTGGTACGTGAATCAATGCCCATATCATCAAACTGAGATCAAATTCATGAACAACCATCCTAGACGACGGGAAAAATCGAGCCCTTACCCACTTAGTGAAGGACCGAGCCCCCCAAGTACAGAAATCGACCGGAGCCCGGCGGAGTCCCCTGAAATCAATGACTGGGAATGGCAACAAACGACCGGCGGAAGACCAATTAATGCGGGAGAAGGGCGGTCCACCCTTGCCAAGCCGACACCCAGGTCTTATGCAATCCCGGCACCGCTAAACCCGGAAGCCCCAGCGTGCCACATGCCGGAGCCAGAACCAATAGAGAATCTTACGGCTGAGACTATAGCGGCATTCTGAATGCCAGGACCTGATAATCCACCACCGATTAGACGGGCGGAATGGCTAGAAAGCCTTACCAATGAGACCATAGTCTCAGTAATGCTCCTGACAATGACAGAATACCGGTGTGGGCTATACGATTTCTTGGAAGACAACAAGGAGGAAGACCTACCTGAGACAACCAGAGGAAGCGAGATAGAAAACGAATGCGACACCTTACAAACAGTCCATGGAATAATCGGAACGTTCTGAGCACACATGGTAGCAGCATACCGGAAAGAACCAATTTGGAAGAAAGTAAATAAGAATATGGATTCCACAGGAGATTTGTCCTCTTACAAGGTTGCAAACAGAATGCTATACGCAAAAACCAGATATGGGGAAGACTGCCTGTATATCCCAAAAGGCCCCGCATATGGAAATACGACGTTAAGAGAATATGTTATTAGCGAAATTCATAACAAAGGCCACCAAAGTGTTGCACGAAACTTACGGTATGCAACGGAGTACCTATTTTGGCCTGAAATGCATAAAGACTTTAGAGCGTATGTAACCCAATGCCACACATGCCAGGTAAACAAGGAACCTACAAAATTGCCAGAAGGAAGGGCTCAGACGATTAACCTGCTGTCGGAAATCTTCGAATCAATAGCCATTGACTTTGCGGGACCCTTCCACAATTCATGGGGATACGACATGATCCTAGTTCCGATGGATAGGTTTTCAGGATTCACGTGGCTTATACCTACAACGAAGCAAGTATTAGCAATATCAATTTGGTAATTNCCTTCGTAACAAAATATTTACACCCCATGGCTACCCAACATCTCTAGTAAGCGATACGGACCCACGATTTAAGTCACATGTGTGGAGACAACAGTGTGGATCATTAGGCATCGAGCATATCAAGGCGGCACCAGGCCATTATGAAATGAATAGACCGGTCGAAAGAAGAATTCGAGAATTGAAGACAGCTCTCCGAAACCTAGTCAACACCAGACAAAACAACGGGTTTGATGCCATACCAGAAACAGCAGCATACCTGAATGTGGGATGGTCAGAAACTCTCGGCATGTCACCATATAAAGCTATTTTTGGAAAGAATTACCCACTACTTCCCCTAGTGAACTTCAAGAACTCCGCAACACTGGCTGCCGACGAATTATTAAACAGGCACCAAGCAATCTGGAACGCGGCATTCAATGCGATCAGAATAGCGCGATTTAGAAGCACGAGAACAGCAGCAAAATGACGGAGACACCATACACCGATAGGAAAGGGTAATCTGTTACTGGTATACCAAAGTTTATTCGCAACAGAATCGGGACGTAGCAAGAAAGTGCAACCACGCTGGCATGGACCATTCAAGATAATCGGATATGATGAGCATGCACAAAATTACACGGTAGAAATGGACGGCAGAATGTACAGAAACTGAGAAGCGACATTCCATGCATCTACCGTGAAAAGATACCACCCTAACGATGATGTCTCCTTCCCTGCCAGGAGCCAGGCAAAACCGCCCCCAATCGTGGTTAACGAGAAACCGGAAAGGGAAGTGGAAACCATACGAGACCACAGAAGACAGTATGATCGCGACCAATTCCTAGTGGAATGGGTGCGGTACCCGGAACCAGAGAATAGCTGGGAACCCCTTGAAGGATTGGAAAATGTGATGGAATTGGTGAATCAATGGTGGGAAGACAACAAATCGGAGGACGAGCTACCCCCTACGATAAACTATGTGATGGTGGTGTGGAGCCCAACCCTACCAGAAATCCAACACCTGTGCCTGGACACGGACCAAGCGATAAAGGACGGATTTTGGTCAGCCCACTTCAAGAGCGATTTCGCAAGCAGCGAAGATGAAAATCGGGTAATGGAAGATGGAGCAGCATACCTAGCCTAGTTGGCTGAGGCGGAGTACTGGCAATAGCGAAAGGAAAAAACACTCCCTCCAATGGCCTTACGATGTTAAACCATGAGCCAGTACCTTGGAGACAGTGCCATCAGCTAATGGGACTGTTGGTGAACTGTGACATTATCCCTAGACGATACCTTACATATCGAATATTTATACACATCTGCAACAAATGCTTAGAAATACCAACAGAATCAATGGGACGAATGTGGGGAGAATCAGTGTCAGATGTTTTCTAGTTCGGTAGCGGGTACTACCTAAGCACAGAAAAATGTGATGGCTGCATGGAGATGGAAGAAACTAAAATTAAGCAGCACCCCCTTCCCCAACACCTAAGCGAGACCAACACCTAAGCGAGGGCACCACCGAAACATAAATACCACCCACCATCCCCCTAACACGCTGAAGAAAACAGACCAAACTACCACACCTCCAAACCTTTACCACTTACAAAACATATCCTTACAGGAAAGAAACAAAATGTCGACCTACGAGGAAGTTAGCATAAAGGGACGAGACCTCATTTTGGGGTATCTACTTTATGGAGAAATCATTCCAGAAGACCCATACTGGAAGATATTTTACATCGATTACTGCGAAGATTGCGGACCGATCGATGTCGAGACGGAGGAATGGGAGGACCGAATAGTACGGAACTTTGTGGACCAGCCACACTACTGGGAGTCAGGTTGCTTTGTGCGCGGAGCGCCATGTGGGGAGTGCTTGGAAAGATGGTTGGAAGGTGCGGAATGGATGTTGCAGGATGACATGAGATTGTTGCACAATAGCGATGCCGATGAGAATGGGTCCTAAGCGGACTTTCCGGAGAATAGCAGAATTACCGGCTATTAGGATTTCATTAGATGGTTTTATTTGGTGAAATTGTTATTTTATTTTAGGAGTGTAACCGGTACGGGTACTAGGTTGTTTTATGTTTGGTTTCACAGTATCGTTCGATACTTGTATTGTTTCATGTGCTATCGGTTGATACACACATTGTTTTATGTTTGGTTTCACAGTATCGTTTGATACTTGTATTGTTTCGTGTGCTAGCGGTTGATATACACATTGTTCTATATTTGGTTTCATAGTATCATTTGATATGTAAATTGTTTCGTGTGCTATCGGTTGATACACACATTGTTTTGCAATATCGCTCATACTGGAGATAAGCGATATGCCGTATTTAAAGACTGCTGATTTCCGCGATGGAAACAGCAGACTTCGACAGACAGTATTCTTAAATATACTTGGTTAACAGTTACTTCTTTAATCTCCTATTACACCTCGTTTGAAACCTCCTTTAGCAAGCAGCGCTCGCTCCGTGTTGACCGCGAAGCCATCTGCTCCTATCGTACCCCTACGTGGCTAGTGCCTGGCCCGAACACGTTACAGCGTAGACTATCTTCACATCAGATTTTCCCAAGGCACTGCGCCATCTAACCTGCTTTCCACACGGGTTCTTTGCCATTCTTAGGTGCATCAGGGGTTGGTGGTCTGTTACTTTTATGAATGTATCTCTCATTAGTACATTGTGGAACTGGCTAAGCGCCTCTACTATTGCTGGGGCCTCTTTATCAGTTGTTTCAGGATTCATCGATACATTGGTGAACTTCCTGCTGTGCAATATGGCCGGTCGAGCCATCTCATATGTCTGTCCCTGTCCTACTCACGCTCCTATTCCCAACTCTTAGGCATCCGTAACTAACCAGATTGGTTCCTTGCTTTGTATGTCTATTGGTCATGTGACTTGGTGGTCGACAATTCGCTTCTTCACCCTCTCGAATGCGTTCTGATGTGTGGTTGTCCATGCGAATGCAGCATTTCCCGTTAAGTCTGTTAATGGTGCCATTAGGGTAGTATGCTGTGGGAGAAACTGGGCCTCATAATTTACTATTCCCCCGAAGTATTGTAATTCTTTCCTGTTCTGAACTGTCTTCCAACATGCAATTGACGATATCTTCTGGAGGGAGGCATGGATTCCTTCATTATCCACTATGTGTCCCAGTACTTCCAGCTTATCTGCGAAAAGCACTGACTTTTTCTTGCTTCCGTAGAGTTTTTGCTTCTTTGAGCCAGCCACACACCTAGCGTATGTGCCTTTCGTGTTCCTCTGATGTGTCTGAGAATATGAGAGTATCATCAATGTATATCCATACAAAATGATATAGGAATTCGCTCAGGGGGTCTTCCATTTTCTGCATAAAGGTTGCTGGTGTGTTTATGTCTCCTTGTAGCATTACTTTGCTGACAAACCCTCCAAATGGAGTTTTAAATGAGTTGAACTTAGCACTGTCTTATTCCACTCATGTTTGGAAGTATGCATCGCTTAGATCAATCTTACTCTCAAATTTTGCTCTTCCAATACAGTTCAGGATCTGCTGTTGGTTGGGGATCAATGGACTATTCATGATTGTGTTGTCATTTCGAAGTTTCTAGTCTATCAGGAGGTGGATCCTTCCATCACACTTTGGTTGCACAAACATAGGTGCTGCTCTGGGGACTGCCTGTTATACAATAACTCTGGCTCGCAATTTCTCGTTTGTCCAATTCATGAGTTTCTCTTTGTAGGCTCCCAGAATTGATTATGTTGGTTGGTTTTTTAGGTCCGTTGGATCCTTTAGCTGAATCTAGTGGTTAATGTTATGCACAGGGGATAGCGTTTCAGGGACCGTGTCTAGGAATGCATCCTTGTATTCTTCCAACAATGTTGTTAAGGTGGCATCTAAGACAGCAGCTCAGAATTCCCTGCTTCTTGGTTTGCATAGTACATACCGTTTGGCATCGGGAAACTCTATGACTGTGTCCCTGCATGTGATAAGGGCATTGTGTCTTTTTAGGAATAGCATTCCAGTTAGAGCATCATATTTTGTGAGGTTTCCTACCAACATGTCCTGATTTGTGTATTTCTTTTTTCCAATTTCCATGGTCAGCCCCCACTTCTTGTGGCTTGCAGAGTGGGAGCCTTTTATAGCCATGTTGACTGTTGTTGGCTGAGTTAGGAGGTCAGTGGGTATACCATGGGTAGAGATAAAGGTAGTGCTAATTATGTTACAACTGAATGTTCCTGTATGGAACAGTTCCTAGGCTGGATGGCCCCCTATGTGGATCACTCCTTCTAGTGCGTCATGGGGCTTGATCGACAGTGTTGGTTGTGTTCAGTGGCTTTCTATTTTCACCGAGTTGATTTCAATTTCATCGTATTCAGTTCCTTCCATGTGGTTTGTACTCACAGCTCAATTTGCCATTTTTCCTTTTCCTTTCTTAGTATAGCAGTCCTTTGCATAGTTCTCCTTTTTGCCATATTCAAAACATGGACCTTCATCATGTCTTTTCTGCTTCTTATCTTTCTTATCTCTTGAACCTCTACGATGTGGTTGTTCCTTTCTTGTATTATCATGCAAGGATGATCCATTACTGCTCCGCTGCTAGGGTGTGTGCATTTGGTAAACTCCTGTCTCATAAAGGATGGCATCCTTGTGTTATGCTCATTTGACAATTTTCTCAAAGGAATCTGCTTCTTCTTCCATAGGTTCTACCTCCTACCATAGTCTGGAATGCATTGCTTCATACAGCCTCTGCCGCAGTGTATACTGTGACACTGTTCCATTGGGGAATCGTCCATGGTACATTAAGGGTTTCATTACTACCAAGGTTATCCTCTCTGTTTTTGCGTTTCATACTTGTTGGATGTCCTTGAACTTCCTATACAGTTCCTCCGTATTTTGTGAGGACCAGAATCTGTCCCGCATGTACCTTATCAGGGTCGTTCCTTGTATCTTGTCTTTTCTATCATAGTGGTTCATCGCTTGGTGATATGCTTCTTCCACCTTTCCTGTACAGGAACTTCTGGAGTATGCTCCACTCCCTTCCTTTATGTTGTCCATGTCATACCGGGTGAGATACTGGGCAGTGGCCACCACCCATCGGTCAAATGCCTCAGGTTCCAGGGCTTCTTTTTCACCTGAGCATGTGGGCAGCCAGGCGGCACGGTGGATTCAACCTCAGACATGCTGTGTTCTGACCCTTCACTGCGGTAGCTGTCATCTGTCGAGTAGTCTGATAAGTCGTCCGGTGATTCATCTGGGGATCCCACTGGTGTCGCTAGTTCTGTTTCCTCTTTGCTGTCATCCCTTTCTTTTAGGGTACAGATTGGAGAGCTTTCCTCCTTTAGTGGCAGTGCTGGTACTTTCCCTTTGCTGGAGCTCGAGTGGAAGAGACCAGGGAGGGTTGCTGCTTCCTTTGCTAACTCATCTGTTGACTCGTTAAAGGTCTGTGTGGCTAGGTCTTGTACTATTTGTCTTGCTGCTTCGCCGATTGCAAAGTCACTCTTTGGTCTTTGCCTTTTTCTGAGTTGCCTTTTCTCGGTAAGGCCCCTTCATGGGACTTGTTTCCCACTTCAAGTCTCTAATGACTCAATGGTGTTGTTTTGGCGGGGCCAAACCTTCCTCAGTTCTGCCACTCCCTACTGCTAGCTATGTGTTGGACACTTTGTAGATTGATCAAGCCTGGCCCAAATGGGTTTCTAACCACTTGCTGAGATTGAAAAAAGGTTACATGTTCAGGCCGAGCCCTAGTCATGTAGCAGTAGGATAGGAGCAGATAGCTTCTTTATCAACAAGAAGCAAGTGCTTCTTACTAAATGAGGCTTCGAGAGGGTATAAGAGCAGATTTGAAGAAGTAACCATTCAACCAAGTATATTTAGAATACTGACAGTCGAAGTCTGCTGTTTCTATCGTGGAAATCAGCAGTATTTAAATACAGCATATCGCTTATCTCCAGTGTGAGCAACATTCTAAAACATGGTATGTATCAACTGATAGCACATGAAACAATACAAGTATCAAATGATACTGTGAAACCAATCATAAAACCTTTTGTATATCAACTAATAGCACACGAAACAATACAAGTATCAAACAATACTGTGAAACCAAATATAAAACCTAACCTAGGACCCGTACCAGTTACATAAATGCTCAGGTGCTATGTGGCTCTAGGATTTTGAATGGTCTATATAACTTGGGGCTAAGCCTCTTGGACAGTCATTTGATATAAATGTTCTTAGTATTTAGTATAACCAAGTCACTTGTCTGAAAGTTAGGTTAAGACCTAGCTTTCTTGTTATAGTACTACTCTATTGCTTCTCTAGTTGGTGTCAGTATTGCTATCACCTGTCCATACATTTCCATCATCTCATAAGTATAAGTAGTGGCTCCAGGGCTTTGAGCTTCTCACTCCTTTACCCATTCTGTCTGTGGGTAGTCTCCATGGTTCATGTAGGATGCGGTTAGTGTATATGCACCTATAACCAAATTGTTATAGTCATGTTCCGCTAATAGAAGCAGTTGGTGCCAATCATCCTGATCATAGTTGATGAAGCTTCAGAGATAACCTTCCAGTACTTAGTTAGTCCTTTCCATTTGTCTGTCTACTGGAGGATGGTATGCAGTTGACATCTGTTACTTAATTTCTAAGAGTTTGCAGAGGCTTTCCCAGAGTTCTCCTGTGAACTTTGTATCTATACCCAAGATGATATTTGTCAGTAGCCCATGTAGCTTCCATACTTTGCACAAGAAGACCTGGGCTATATGCTTCCCCATTGTATTGTCTTTGAGGCCTAAGAAGTGGGTGACTTTCATGATACAGTTGACTACCACCATAATCTGAGTATTCTTGTTCCATGTTCAGATCAGGATTCTAGTTACATGGCTGTATAGTAGAAGTTGATGGCCTCTTAGTTAACAAGAAGTGAGCACTGCTTACTAAAGAAGGTTTTAAGAGAGTGTAGTAGGGAATTAAAAAAGCAACAGTTCAACCAAGTATATTTAAAATACTGTTGGTCAAAGTCTGCTGTTTCCATCGCAGAAATCAGTGGTCTTTAAATACAACTTGTTACTTATATCTAGTATGAGCAATATTATAAAACCTTGTATATATCAAGTGATACCACATGAAACAATCCAAGTACCATACGATACTATAAAACTAAACATAAAACATTGTATATATCAAGCAATACTACATAAAACAATACAAGATCAAATGATACTATGAAACCAAATATAAAACATTGTACATATCAAGTGATACTACTCAAAACAATAACCTAGTAACTATATCAGTTGCGGTTCCCCTTCGACTTTGGTAACCAGGTTATAAAGTCGGCTGAGATCGAAGTCCATACCATATATAGTATCTCCAAAGGCTGTAGAAATCAATGTCTTACATACTGTAGTGCCTTATTACGTTGGCACTCATCACAGAACTATGCATGGTCACTTATCAATTCTATGAGTTCCTTCCAGTAGAGGTCCTGTGTTATAATTTCTACTGTTTTTTACTGGCTGAATGCCACGATCTGGCTAGCGGAGCACTAGCCAGGTAATGAAAGCAACGAACAAGTTTCACGCATGACCTCATTAGGGGTCATGGAGTTAAGTTTGGATTTCGCACATGACCTCATCAGCAGGTCATGGGGCTCCTTTATGTTTAAATTGTATTTCACATATGAGGTATAATTGATATCATGGGAGAGATCTAGACTTGTTGGTAAGGCTGACTGGCAAGGCAGACCTGTTTATGTTTCACACATGACCTCGTTTAGAGGTCATGAGATTGTTTTATATTTTGTGTACAGGACCCAGTTGGGTTATATGATGTTATGATTGATTTTGCACCTGACCTCAATTGAGAATCCGAGTAGCGTTAGGGTTGCAGGAAGAGGTCTATATAAAGGCCAGGCTTTCACAAATAGGTTGGCTCTTCACACAACCATCTATTATTATTTTCTATCTACAATGTTACATTCTTTGCAATACAAAAGCCTTCATGCTCCAAACCTTTCCACTACACGGGAAAGATATAGAGTCAATAACCTATCCACAAAGCAGACTAACTTAATGATATAAAGACCAAGACTTTCAGTGCTGGTGAGAAACCGATTCTTACATGGGAATACTAATATAGGACTAAGGGACTCAAGAAGCTCTTGGACACAGTGCAGTAGAATTGGGAAGATGAAGGTCGTCACCTGTCACAAGTACAACGAGTAGTAGAAAACTGTAGCACTGAAATGCTCTACAACCTCAAAGTCATGACTACTCTGAGCAATCACCATCCATAGAGCTTCATCCTTTAGGATGAATAGCTGTCTTTTGGAGTATAGAAGGCTGTCCGCTAAAGTCCAATACATTGGTATTTCTTTTCTCCCATCTCGGAGCCTTTCCAACTCCTATCTTCTCATCCTTCAATCATGATCTGCTATCCTCTTAACCTACTCCTGTCTCTGGAATTGAGTATCAAACTTCCATGTTATGGCTTTAATAACTACTGCATTACAGAGCACACTCTGTTCTATTACCAGGGCCTTGTGTATTCCTTAGTCAAACTTGTCGAAGTATTGGTTTTGACTCCTTTTCTCATTTAGGTAAATCCTCTCGGTTGTGGCTTTAACCAGACTAATTCCCATGCTTCCGAACCCCACCTGACCTCTCTTAGTCTTATCTAGCTACATTCTCTCTCAGAGTTCCTAATCATGAATCCTTTCTATTACCAGCTGGACAACTTATTCTCCTTTCCCTACATAGTAGTCCTGGTCCTTGAAATTGAACAGCAACACCTTTACTCATCTCTGGTAATCTCTGTCTATGACTCTTACTCTGACCATGATCTCATGATGTACAGTAAGGCCACTCCCAGGAGCTAACTATTCATAGCTTTTCCTGGGCAATACTAAGGCTATCCCAGTAATGACTGTCACTTGTCTACAAGTAGCTACTACAGTCCGTTCCAGGGGCATAAATGTTATGTCCTGCTACTTTGCTTCAGCCTCTAGTCAGAATTTGAGCTTTGGAGTGTAGTCTCATAGCTTGGATGTATGTCAGTTCAACTGTTCCTTGTCTCTTCCTAGTATCTTCCTCTTTTTCTACCACTATAACCACTCCCTGGTTAAAATGTGCAGATTTTAGTATTGAGAGCTTTTCACTTTGCATGGCTCCCCATTCAGGATGGTACTCCAGCCATCTGCTTAATGTATCCGATTTCCCACCACTAGACCCCAGCCTGTATACAATTTTGAGGTTAAAATCTGCCAACTTCTGTATGCATCTAATTTGTCTTGCACTGCAGGCCTTGGCCGTGAGGAAGTATTGTAGATTTTAATGATTGGTGAATACCCTAATGGGTTCCTTGGTTCCTATGAGGTAGTAATGCTATTCTTTAAACACTTCAACTATGGCTAGTAACTCATTGTCATGGATGTCATAGTTGTGTTTAGCTGAGTTGAGCTTTCATAAGTGCAATGAGATTAGGTGTAGCCTTTTTTCCATGTACTGGGACTATATATATCCTAGTACAAAATCACCGGTGTCCATATCCACTACTCTGTTTTGGTCTGGGTGGAAATGGGCCAAAATAGAGGCTCTCACAAACTGCTCTTTTAGGAACTCAAAAGCCTCCTCTTGCTCTGTCCCCCTAATAAACCTCTTTGAGTCGCCTTTCAATAATTCTGTCATGAGTTTCCAAGTCCCTGAGAAATTCTTCTCTCATGTGTACTAAAAGTTTGCAAATCCTATAAAAATTTGTATGTCCTTTACCAACTTAGATCTCTTCTATTTCCTTATTGCTTTAACCTTTCGATCACTCATAGTAATCCTATCTTCACTATGTATTCTAAGAATTCTACCATTTTGGTGTGGAATACTGATTTAGTGATAAACACTACCAGCTGGCATTTCCGCAATTCAGCTAACACTTCCTTGACCAGCTTAATGTATTATCTCCTATTCTTAGAATAGATCAGGATGTTATCTATATAGACAACTACTCTCAAGTCCAGGAAGCTTCATAGAACAACATGTATCATGTCTTGACAGGTAGTAGGCATATTTACTAGCCTGAATAGTATTACCCAGTACTCGTAATGGCCATACCAAGTCTTGAAGGCAGTTTGCTATTCTTTTGCTCTTTTTATGCATATCAAGTGGTACCCATCCTCTAGGTACAACTTGGTAAAGTTATGCCATCTGACTACCCGATCCCTGAGTTCACCCATGAGTAGTAGTAGGTACTTGTTGGCAATTGTAACAGTGTTCAGCCTACAGTAATCCATGCAAAGTCTTAGCCACCAATCTGGTTTTACTACGAATAGTGTTGGTGTTCCTGTAGGTGACTGACTTGGTATTATCTTTCCCTTATGTCCCATTTTGTCTAGGTACCCTCATAATACCCGTAGTTCCTTTTAAGCGAACAGGCATATAGGCCCTCAAGGGGGCTTTTCACTTTCAGTGATTTAATCTTATAATCAAAAGTGTTATGACTTGAGAGCTGTTCTGCCACCTGTAGCAGCAAGAGATCAGCATACTCCCAGTAGGGTTTTGGCAGTATTTCTATAACTACTGCCTCTGAGTCTGCTGGGCCCACAATCTGGCCCATGTATCTCGCTGCAGAGTCCAAGGCCACTGTCTTGTCCCACTCAATACATATCCCTTCATCCTCTGGTTCTAGGTGTTGCCTGTATCGCTTAGCCTAGAATGCCCATTTTCTGGTATCTTCTATAAATCATAAAGGATGTTGGTGATGCTACCAACTAGAATGTATATTGGGGTCATGGAACCTCTGGCTCATGACCTTACAAATAATTACAGAACAATATCAGTTAGCCCCAATCACTAGCCTTAGGGGGCTGGTATAATATCTTCCTGCATTTTGGGAGTGTGCACTGTCGAATCCTGTTATACTAACTGGGTTTTCTTAGTGGATTGTTGCTAGTCCTAATCTTTTGACTAGCACATCTCATATGACAAAGATCTGCAGCCCTAGTCTAATAACATATAAATCAGTACTCGTTCACCTTGTACTTTTAGGTATACTGTGCCTTGTGGGCACTTGTTGTATGTAGAAGTTGGAACTTAAGTCTTGTATCACCTTGGCTTCCCCATAGGGTTACCCTGTCTTCATTTAACTGGTATTTTCTTTACAGTATTCAATAATATTTAGTATTTGATATTGTGCCTGCATAATTTTGGCCATTCAGGCCTCCTCAGACAAACTTAGTTACTTATATGTATACATCTCCTTTTTTTCTATGTTTCCCCTCAATGATGATATTTAATCAAACCGGTCTATACCGCCAGTGTATAGATGGGAGAGTGATCCATCTAACCTACTCTTAGGTGTCCAACTTCTGCCATTATATATAATTTAAGGCAAGCATACTGTTCTTTTTCTTGCCTAGCTACTGGTAGCCTACCCACTCGCTGTTACAAGTAATGCCATCCTGGTGACTGTGGGGGTGCCTTCAGGTTGTCCCACGCTATCACAATTCATTTCCTGTACATGACCTTTAGAGGAAAGAGTTGGAGAACCCTGAGTTGTCCCCCATAACAATCCCCACTTTTTCCGTATCGGGTTTGAACCTTCTCTACCCTGGGGGGAATATAAAGTCTTACCATCCTATGTCTAGGTCGAGGGTCAGTCTTCATTGCCTCCCCCTGAGATGAGCTAACGTTCTTCGTTATATATAGTTTTCTATCCACTTCACACTTTTGTCCCTGCCCATGCTGAAAACCCAGTCAGTGCAGTTCTCCAATATACTTGAATAAGCCATTGTCCTGGCTTAGAACGTTTGTTGTGATTTTTCAGCAGGGCTTCCTATTCTTAGATTTATTCCTCTTCTTGATCTGACAACTCCCAAAGTCTAAATGCTGGTGGCACATAGACCTGGCTCACCACTGGCCAAGGGGTGGTATTCCGAACCTCTATGTTTTAGGGCCTAAACTTTACTACTTTCCATTACTCTATCATTGTAACAACAGCTCACATCCTACATGCTCTCCACTTGTGGTTGGCAAGTCCGTACCGGGTACCACTTTTATATTCCCAGTATTCGTCAACCAAGTTTTGAGATATTTCTTTATAAGTCTTCTTCCAGTCTATATGCTAAACTGCTTCGGCCTTGGTCTGTTGCTTGACTTAGGCCAACTGTACTGACTTAAAGTTCTCAGGTGCCATTTTCCTGTGGAACTTACTAGGTTACCCTTCCTTCTTTCCACACTTCGGCTCTTGTTCTTAGTCCCTCCACTGTCATTTCAAAGAGCTAAAAGAACCCGACAAGCTGGATAGATTGTCTTGCTATTGCCCTTCACTATCAAACAAAGTCTCCTCCTGGTTTCCCACTACCTGAAAGTGCTCCAGCTATTCCAAATCAGTATTGTAATGTTTATAAGGCAGTTGTCTCAGTATTGTCTCAGATGGTCAGTCCTCAACTACCTTCCTCCATGCTATCCCCGAATGCTTGGCTTTTATATCTAACTTTTCTCTCTGGAGAAGGTATTTGTCGATATCCTCCTTATACTTGATCTTTCCCATCTACACCAGAGCTTTTCAATCCTTATTGATTGCAAAGAATCACACAATTATTTCATTCCTAAATTGTTCCCATATCAATAATTCAGAACCAGTGGCATACCCTACTAGGCCTTCTATACTCTTCCTATACCAGTTGCTAAACAGTACCATATCGGCACCCTTCGTTCTTCCTAGGGCATAAATGGTCCTATCTTTGTCCTCAGTCCCTAATATGGGATTCCAGCTAAAGTAGTCCTGGCATGTCTCTAGCTAGGTCTTGATATCTGTAATGGAGTCACATCTAGGAAGATGGATCTCAAGGTTGCGACCGCACCGAACAACTTCAAACTTATCGCTAAAAGTTCACACAGATGTAAGAGTAAAGTAAATGGTAAAACTTAATATCATTAAGCCTGATGCTTCACTCAATTAAGATCTCAAGAGAATTGATTGTTAGAGTAGGAGAGTTCTCGCATAGACTTTCAAGTAGTTTTATCTTATGCCAGAAACTCCCCTATCAGTTTACTCCAACTATTCGAGCACATCCTTCTCCACTAAGGGTGGTCTGACACATCTCCTAACACATTCATCAGATGTGTATATGTCGATACACTCCAGTTGGTATTCACCGTATGCAGTTATAGTTTCTACACTGCAGCTCCATTTTGCCTGCCAGAGTAGAAACTTCATCATATTGGTGCTATGCCAGTGGCTAACAGTCAAGACACCTGATGAACTGGACTATCTATGATACACTTCCCATGAGGATTGATCCCTATATGACCCCGGAAGCTACCATGAGCGGTTTACCTATCTACTATTTACGATTCTTGGGTGTCTGGTGTCTTCCACAGAATACAGTAGTCTGGTAGTGATCCAATGGGTGCTACCCATGACCTCTATCTCGGATCCACCTTACCTGCAGTAGGAATCATGCTTTTAGTGTCTCTGCACTTCCTCTACAGAGCCTATGATGTTGGGAACACGTTTGGGCTTGATAGATGTAAAACTCTGCTGGTCATCCCGGCACCACCCGGGACTATCTTCAGGACCCCGATGGTTAACTCCCATTAACTGTGTCAGTCTTAGTCCGTTTTACACAAAACCACTTAGAGGAGGTACTCTACCTTCTACCCTATGCCCTCTTATATACCCTACGAACAGCCTATGGTCAACCAGACAGCAGCGATGCATATGGTGTTGCAAGCAGGTCTCCAAAGATTCCTCTTTGCTAAACTGTACACAACTACACAACCATTTGCCCATGATGTCCAGGCCTCAAGGCAGGGCTGGAGGGACATGATAGAAATAATTTCTCCAAGTAACATCTTCTTTGGAGCTCCATAGCTCACCCAATAGCATCTCCCAGAACACCAGATTCCAGTATTATGCATGACTTTGTGTGGCAAACATTTTGGTCATTTTTCCTGCACTCCCCGAGGGGCTTCATGTTGAAAGGTAGGGTAACTCAGGACTTTAGAGAGGTTAACCTGAGCCTGATGGCAGGGTAACCTGATTCTGAGAGTAGGGTAACTGTGTCCGGTGGACAGAGTGACTTTACCCTGTTACTCTGTATATCCTATTGCCGAAGATAGACACTTTTCATCTTTCTTCGGTTACCCAGCCAAGCGGAGTAGCTACCCCTTCACAGGTCTCTAACTACACTGACATCGCTCATGGATGTAGCAAAGTACTCAAGTACCTCATTAACCATTTCTGGTCATATTGGAGCCTGGGCCATTGGGTTTCTATAAGTCAAGTACTTACTTGCCCACCAGTTCCTACTAGTCTGCCTCCTGGCTCTCTGTATGGGTATATGTTCAAGCTACCATAGCTCATATATGCTGGGTTATTACAATGTCCTGGTAGGACTTCACTTCGTATATGAAAGGAAGGTTGGCAGGTTCCTTTTGATGCAGGGCATTCTACTGGGCCAGTTCTTTATCCAGTTGCAGCATCATTCCATCTTCTCTCTCTTCCTTGCCTGTCCTGTGTCCCCCTGGCCTTCCCATAAGCATAGCACCTAGGTACCGGCTAGGTACTTCTCTACCATTGTCCAACCCCTTGCCCCCTGCGTCATGCTTTCCTACTCTTCTGACTACATTTGGTAGTATCGTAGTTTCTTCTCAGCCCCTTTCTGTTGTCTCCAGTTGAGTCTCTCTCTTAGCTGGCCCCTTTCCCTTCTATTGTTAGAATAGCCCTGACTGTCTTCTTCCTGTCTCTCCATTATCAGTTGACCTCCCATGATGCGAGTCTGACGTTGCTTGTACCAGAGTGGCCATTTCCCTTGCCGACTGAGCAAACATCTATGTCATGCTTTGTTGCATGTCCCTTAGCCTCTTTGTCAGCCTCTGATCATTCATTTGCACCTCTATTATTTGATATGGGTTTTGGGTTCCTCATAGTCACCATTGCTTCTCTAATTCCTTCTAGAGTTTGTCCAAGCCTGTGTAGAGCTCTTGGTCCCTATCTACTGATTCTTGGATGGTGCATCCTAGGTCCTAGTGCAGGTGTGTGCTTAGTGCTACTTGTTTATCTAATCATTCCTGTATGCGAGGGAAGGTGGCTTCAACTATCCCCTTAAACCTGGTGATTTCTGCGACTACCTGTCCCTCTAGTTTCCTGCTCCAATTTTGCCAGAGTACCAACTTATCTCCCACCAGCTTTTCCCTTTTCAGTAGTTACCCTCTTACTTGTACAAGACCTGCTGCTGTTTCCCTTCCCTTATCCGACAGAATTTCATAGGTGACTATCTGGTCATTCTGGGTTTAAGTTACTCTGCAGTCCAATTGACCAATTAGTGTTATAATTGATGTGGCAAAGGCACTCAAGTTGATAGTTCCTGAGGAAGTTGGGGTTCCAGAGCATAAGTGTTGTCCACTTTACCTTTTTTGTATACTTTGTATGGGGCCCCTGAGTAACAGTAGTCACTGAGGGGCTCAGGATGTAGGTGTAGTACCTCATCATAGGGGCAGCAGGTTATTGCTTGACCCTGGTAGAGCTGTTGGTAGTCAGTATAGACTATCCTGGCCTGGCCTACATGCACTTATCAGCCTCGGCTGTCTCTCTGCATGCAACATCTTGGTATCGCTAGAATACTTAAACCATTTATCAATCCTTGATTACAATATCTTGTCTTCCTTCTGTATAAGTATAACAGTTTTGAGGGCCTACTTGATCCCCTGATCAATGCACCAGTAGGGAACATTTTTCTCTTCAAAAACTTCACTTATGCTGAGATCAAATTTGATCTCTTGTATGTGAGAGTTTTTGGCTAGGTCAAGTTGGGATAAATATTGAAGGACATTAGACAGATGGCCCCTCAGGCTTATTTGAGAAAGTAGTTGTGAGCTTCAGTAGTGTGGAAGACTTATCAATATAAGATTAGATTGTAGCAAACTCTAAGGACAAGTGAGTTCTAATAAAGGCCTGATATTCAACAAAGTGAATGCTAGGAAGGCTCACTATACTTGAGAGGTATGAAAGTATAAAAGTTGTATCATATAATGAATATATTGATAAGATCTCTTCTTCATCATTGATGATCTCTGTATGAGCATGGAAGGTACCTCGATATTTATATTCTGAGTCTGGGTGTCCATAGGATATCTACTCCTCCCACCTCTCCTCTTATTTCATCTGCGTAAACATTGTAGACCCTAAAAACCTTTGCCCCACTAGACTCTAAATTCTATGGACCATGGGGTAGGTGTTTCCATCCCTCTCCTCGTAGTGTTCACTCCATCCATAGTCACTCCAACTCTTTTACCATGGTAAGTAGCTGCTGGTTCATTTTCAGCATATAAAGTAATCAGCTCTCAAGACAGACTAATCAATATGGTTAGATTTATTACTCTTCTGTGTCAACCCACAGGAGGCATTCTCCTTCTTTGCCCTGCCAATAGCATTTAGACCTCTTGACACTCATAGTTAACCTCTCACATGGTAGGCCCTATACTGGCTCTACCTTGTCATGTCTCTGGGTGCGAATAAATGATTATTTCTTGAATATCGTCCTCTCTGCAGGATTTCCTCCACATTCCTCCAGCAACTGACTTGCTCTTCAGTCTTGCTGCTTGTGTAGCAGCCGAGAACTCCTATTGGAGTAGCCAAATACCTCCCAGTTGGCATCCCTCAGTTGGCACAGCTGAGTGATCATTGCATGCATTTTGCTCTATAATCAAGTAACCAAATCATGTCATTTGACCTTATCAGGATAGCTGAGAATCCGCTCTTCAGTGTTCAATGAAAATCCCTTGCTCATCAGCCTTCAGTAGTAGCATAATTGCGGGTTTTGTGCCATGTGTGTGTCATATTGGTAGAAATCATCACAGTTTCTAAATACTTGAGCAGACCCTGGAATTGAGCACATAACTTTCTGCTAGTAATTACATGACATGTTCATTATACTATACTAGTTCATCTTATATGTAACACTAAGTACTGTTGAGCTAGAAAGTGATGTTAAGCTAGCAGGTACTCTTTGGAATACTTCAGGTTGTAAGCAAAGAAGTAGCCAGGAGCTATGACACTAAGCTACAATCTTGGCATGAGTACCAAATCAAATGTAAACTATAAGTCACAAGTGTATCTTATATAAAACTCTATAACCTCTAAGTAAGTTATAGTATAAAATTATCATAACCTTATATAACTCAAATAATTCATATTCCAAATAATATAATGAACCTTATAATTACGAATGTGAATTATATATGAAACCTATACTACTCAAAGTAAAACTATAAGTAAAAGTCTAATTAAAACTCAATGATGCATAATTGTGAATTATGTGAAACCTTTTCCCTACTTCTGCTATCTGACTAGTACTCTTTTAGTCAGGTTATAACAAACTATAAAAATTGGCTAATTAGTAAACGAAAAACTATTTTTAAAAACTAGGTCACTAGTATACAAGACTATACTAATATTAAAATTTCAGTACCTATACTACAATTTTAGTATGAGTAAGTTATAGCAAATTCATTTAAAGCCAGTTGAGAACGAAAGTCTAGTACTTAGGCCCTGTTTGATATACCACAAATACTGTGCTATTTCTAGTTTTCCTTAGTATTTCTGGATGCAGCTAAATAAATAAACTATAGTGTGTTTGGCATGCATATAAATACCATAGTATTTTTATACTTTATAGTATTTTCTTTTCCTATAGTATTTCTTGTAAATCTATTTGTATTAGAGTACAATTACTCTAACAATAGAACTAAATCTAAAAAGAGTTTTCTTAGATTTAGAATATATATTGTAAATAAAGAGGAAAGAAAATTCCAATTATACATCTTAGTAAAAAAGTTCTTTAACAATTAGCTTACAGCTACTAGATAAAAGTCTTGGTAATTACATGAGGTGAAACAGTGCATACTCCACCGAATAGCATAATACTATCCACCCCCTACTAGTACCACTCAGAAACAAACTAGGAAAACATTGGATAAAATATTAAAAATTAAAAATAAATAATTAGATTTTAGAGATTAGAATAAAGAAAGTAAATAAAAAAAAATTAAAAGTAGATTAGGAAGCAAGGAGCAAGTATACTAGCCTTTGGTATCAATTATAGTAGAGACTCTAGAGAGCATCAAGTACCAAAGTTTTTTGAGAAAAGAGGTGAAAATTATTACTCACACAAGCGGTAGCACTTGAGCAAGCCACTGATAAATTCTATCAGGCCTAACTTGAGTATCCAGAATATCAAAATACTGCAGGTAAAGGTGTCACTTTAGTTCAACCCATACATGTTCAATAGGATTGCAATTGCGTGACAAAAGATGATAATCTTTCAGGTTAATCACATTGTCAGCAAACTACTGATATATGTCATGTGTAGTATGTATATGCGCATTATCCTACTAGAAGAGCAAGTCCCCCAGTTCTTTATCAATCTCTTTCATGACTGGTAGAAGATACTTATCCAATAAGCTAATATAAATCTACTGGTCAACTTTGCTCTACAAAATTGATACTAACAGCCCCCAGTGGCCACCCCAAAAACACCCCCAAACCATCAATTCCACCTTGTTGGTTTTTCTCCCTAGCTTGATACAGTTGGCAAGCCATGTCTCCACTGATATACAGAATACCCATTTCCTTGTCAGATTAACTAACTTATATACTGTGCACTAGTTACTATAAAGGATGTTCTAGAAGTCTTCTGCCACCCGATCCTTTCAGGCAATAACCCAGTCTACTCTTTCTTTCACATGAGCTGTAGTCAAGTAAGGTCAGGTTTTTTCTACAAGCTATTGTAATATTGGGTTCATGGAAACTACAGTCAACACTTCAGATAAATACCTATAGAGCATATCTATTCCAGAGCTCTAATCTTGTTATTTTCTAGTCTTTTTGTATAGCTTAGACAATGGCTCAGTACTCTCTCTGACATAGAATAATAGGCCCACCTGAGTGAGATGCATTGCCTATATAGTCTCGGTTATATGCACAGGTGAGGAAGTTGCGTACTGTTAACTATAGCCTATTAACAAGAGAGGTAACCATTGATATTTTTTTGAAGATATGGCAACTGGCAATTATCATGCCTTTTTCCACATCTGTTACTTTCTATCAGGCTGTTTCAGGCTTATAACTCAAAACTAAATTCTTTTGGAAAGGCATTTTGGCATGTATTATATTGTTGATATCTATACACCTGTCTTTTATCACCATGCTGTATAAATACTAACTCCATATCACTATAACTTTTGTACAGTGGCTGTAATTCTCTAGTATAGAGGCAGTAAAAAATGTTTTTTATATAAGTAAATTTTCCAATTGTAACCCTGTTAAACCCTTATCTCTCTTATAATAATTTGGTCTCTTATATCCTAAATCCAAAAAGTGCAGTCCACCTACACAGTTTAAATAGAGAGGAAATTGGTCATATCAAATACCAGAATTTCTACATATACTTAGTATTTTTATTCTAAAGAATTCTTTGTTTTTGTTACAAGCAGTAACTGGAGATAAAAGATTGGTTAGGCTTACTAGTAAGGTAGATTGGTCAGGCTTACTGGCAAGACAAATTAGTTATGCTTTTGCACTATGTCTCATATTATAGTTATAGAGTTTCATACAACTTATAGTTTTGAGTTATTGATATGTTTTAATTGGTTGATGCATTTGAGTAACTCATGATTTTGAGTTACATAATATTATAACTTTCACACATAACTTGAATAGCAAGTCATGGGTTTCATGCATGTTACACAGTTGATATACATGACCATTGCAAGTGACTTATGATTATGAGTCATAGGATTAGGGTTGATATAAAGACTGACTATAAAAGGGATTACCAAGACCCAGGAGGATGAGCTCTTCATGCTATAATCTTTGTATTTCCTTATCTATAACTTTACTACTCTACTCCTTGCTTAAATAGCTATGTTAAGCACACACTCTTGTAAGTTGGTCATCAGATAGGAGTCTTAAGTACTTAGCTATACAATGACAAGAAGGTGACTAAGAGTCTTGGATGTATGAGACTCAGGTATTATCATGTGTAGAAGAAAGTACTTACTGGTAGGAAATATTACAGTTTTACAGAAAAACTCAGTTTTTTTTCCAGTAGCATGCCAAACAGAGTCTTAATTAGAATCTCTTGTAGCATCTTTTTGTTATACTACATAAATAAATTTAATATGAATTTACTAGAAAGCCTACAAACTATCTGTTAGTGAACTGAAATACTATTAAATCTACTTTTGAATACAACTTAAAAAAATCTAATTTAGTTTAAATACAAAACTATTACCTCTATACTATTCTCTTCTACTCTTTCTATTTTACAAAGTTAAATATATAATTCTTTCTTAAGCTCAAACTACTAGAATTGACTTTAATACCCAATTTCTGGTTTCTGAACTCTTCCAACTATAGTAATTTTTACTTTCTCTGATTTCACTTTCTTTTTATCTATTCAGTCATTATTTGTTGTAAAATTTAGAATACATTAAAATTGTTTTAGCAGAAAGATCTTCCAAGTTGACTAATCTTTTTAAGTAAATAGTAGTAATATTCTAGAAACATAAAAACCTGAATTTTTTTTCTATCATCTATAGGTTTGCTCAACTCAAACAATTGGATTTATAGCTTACTGATTTAGTATTTTTTTTATGAATTGAATTTGATTTATGTCTCTATCTTATTTTATATTCTCATTTTAAAGATATTGTAAATATCATAAGATTTTAAATCATAAAGTAAAAGCAATGAAAATATTTGAATTGCTATACCAATACCTAATCCTATAGCTATAGAGTTTATTGCCCCTCTTTGTATTATATTGATTTATTTATACTGAGATTTGATCATTCTCATAGTTCTTATAGTCTACTAGAATTTTGGAAGTTATAATACCTGTAAAACTTATAATAGTTTTCCTAATTCTTGTATCTTTTTTGGCTTCTACCTTTACTACCAATCACTAAGCTATAAAAATTTCTTAAAGACTCATAATGTTAACTTATTTTAAACACATTTGTTGTTGAGACCTCAACTATCATAATTTTGTTCTCATAATATGCCGACGATTTTATATCAGACTAATCTGAAACCTAAAATCCGAATCACCCCCTGTCACTCAGCCCTCATGAGTCACCCCTCGCTTAACTCCTTTCCCTGTCGCTATAAAATCATCCGGAGATACCACATTCCCGAGATCGCGAATCGTACACCCTCAACACTCCTCCTCCTCCTCCTCCTCCTCCAAGCGCAACCATCTCCCCCCCCAACCCAACTAACCATCTTAAACCCACTCATCTCGCCTATCCCGATTCGTCCCCCGCCTCCTTGCCGTCTCTTCGCCCAGGAAACCTTCTCGACAAAACTCCCACCGGGAGAGCCTCGTTCTTTACCGTTCTTTGCTCAGCACGCCGGAAGACTGTTCGAGGCGGAAGGGAGGAAATGGCCGCCGCAAAGCGTCTCTGCATAGGGGTGGCTTGTGCCAACCCCATATCTACTCTCCAGTGTCCAACATGTCTCAAGCTTGGCAAAGCGTCTTTCTTCTGCTCGCAGGATTGTTTCAAAACTAGCTGGGTAACTTTTTCCCGCTTTCCTTTCGGGTTCGCTTTGAGTTTCACCCTGTATGCCCGCTACTCGCCTCTTGATCGAAGGCGACGTGGAAGATGAAGAAAATGGCTAGGCACAAGATACCTGCTAATACCTCTAAAGTCTGAGCACAAAATTGTTCACAAACAGTCGGCCCGTAAGAATCCTACCCTCCTCCAATCTTTAAAAGACCTAACCAAGCCAACACCTCTCCCGACCGACTCAGAAACCGGAATCTATGACCCTTTTCCAAACTTTCATTATACCGGCAGCCTACGTCCCGCGTATCCGCTTTCCCCGACAAGAAGACTCCCCCCTAGCATCAGGCGTCCGGACTATTCCGAGGATGGAGTTCCCAAGTCTGAGCAGAACAAGGGAAATCCTAAAAACATCACCATCTTAAATGCGGAGGGGATTGAAAGCATGAGGAAAGTTTGCAGACTGGCTAGGGAGGTTCTCGATGTTTGTGCTGCGGCGGTCAGGCCCGGGATTACCACGGATGAGTTGGATGAGATTGCGCATAAGGCCTGCATTGAGCGTGATGTTCTACTTCCCTGTGCCTAAACATTTGGTCTCTGGTTAATTTTTTTTTTTTCTGCATAGTCGTACCCGTCCCCGTTGAACTATGTAAACTTCCCCAAGTCCATATGCACTTCCATCAACGAGGTTATTTGCCACGGCATTCCGGACCAGAGAAAACTGGTAGACGGCGACATCGTAAACCTTGATATAACCCTCTATCACGGTGGCTTCCACGGTGATCTGAACGAGACATACTACGTTGGTGACAAGGCAAGGGCAAACCCTGATACCGTACGAGTAGTCGAGACCTCAAGAGACTGCCTAGCTAAGGCGATTAAACTCGTTAAGCCTGGCATGCTTTTCCGCGACCCCGGAAACGTCATTGAGAAGCTCGCGAAGCAGAGGAACTGCAGCGTTGTTAGGACATATATTGGTCACGTGCGTTAGCCAATATTCTCACCATAGCAAATGATCTGCCCAGTATACTGACTCTGAAGGATCAGGGTGTCAACCAGCTCTTCCATTGCAATCCTAACGTGCCTCATTATGCAAAGAATAAGGCGGTAGGTGTTGCAAAGGCAGGAATGTGCTTCACCATCGAGCCGATGATCAACCTGGGCACGTATAGGGATACCATTTGGCCGGACAAGTGGACCAGCACCACCACCGACGGCAAGATGAGTGCCCAGTTCGAGCACACGCTCTTGGTGACGGAGGATGGCGTAGAGGTCTTGACTGCCAGATTTCCCGATTCTCCTGGCGGCAAGTTGCCCATTCCCGGGATTGATATGGGCGTAGAGGGTGGCGATAAATAGGCATGAGGGGTGGAGAGGGGAATTAGATGATATCTTGAATGCTATCTGGAGATTTGTTTGTATCGAAGTAATAGATGTATTCGGCGTGGTTGGACATCTGGTCCCGCCAGGTTACACGATTCGTGGGAAGGGCCGGTCGGCCCGGGTAAAGCGCGTAAAGGCTCCCCCCGCAGTGATGCAGACAAAAAAAAAAAAGTTTATCAACCAACGCATTCCACACCCGATGAAACAGTTCTAATCGATATCCTCCCCACTACTGGTACTCCTCCCATCCTCCCCTTCCTCCTCCCCTTCAACCAGTTCAAACTCGACAACCAGATAAACCTCCCCACTCTCCTTATTCCTCAGCAGGAATCTCAAGGGCTGCCCATCCCAATACTTCAAGATGTCCACCCTGAATCCGGGCAACACAACCCTGAACTCGCGGAAATCCAGCCAGGGGCCCGAGAACTCCATCCTGTACGATTCCCCCGCCTCAAACACCCACTCTTTCCTCTTGACCTCCCTCAGGAAGTGCTTTTTGCGCGCTTTCGCCGTGAGGCCCAGTCCATTATGCTCCACCAGCCCGCCGACCTCTTCGTCCCCTCCCTCCCCCCTCTCCGCATGAGGTACAGGGTTGGGGGGCGGCGTGGAGATTGTGGACATGGAGGCCAGAGCGGGTCCATATATCCAGGGCTCATCCGCATACACGTCCGCGTCAAGGCTCGGGTCAATCCACCTGGCGGCGGAGAGCAGCAGCGGGAAGGCCAACGGCAGGGAGTCACGGATTGGGTGGCTAAAGTGGTTGCCCCACACGAGTGCGTCGCCGGGAATGGGGGTCTTGGGGACGAGGGTTATGCACAGGGCGTAGAGGTCGCTGGCGTGG
>PYWC01000015.1:2017494-2028948 GCA_003182015.1 Tuber magnatum | reverse complement strand
GGGGGGGGGGGATTCCTTCGGCCAGGAAGCTTTACGAGTACTGGTAGAATCTACCGCACCACACATTAAACAAGACAAGTGCTAGTCGAAAGCATTCCGAGCACTGTACAGTACCATGCTCCACGGTACGGTATCGTATAATACTTACAGTAACCCGCACCCCACCCCCATACCCGAATAGCGGTATGATACGAGTAAGAAGGAATATAAGTGAAGCCACAAGTAACTCGTAAGCTACGGTACCGTATTACTATAGTAGCGGAACATCCCATCACCTCGGATCCTTTCCGAAAACAGAGTACTGTACTGGCAGGGTTACCGAGCGGTGACGTCCTCCGCTGATGTCATGTCCCGCAGGCGGCTTCTTTTCCCGTCATGACACAGTTCGTATGATAGCTAAGCTGTTTTTGTATGATACCATTTGAATGGGTAATGCAGTACGAGTAAGTTACTTTTTTTTTTTTTCTTTTTTTCTTTTTTTCCCTTTCGAGCTGAGAATGATACCGAATGTCCCGGGAGTATATAAATTACCAGCAGACTACGGCATTTCCACTCCAGGATGGCCAACGATAAGGACTATTGTCGTCCGGCGATAGCTCCAGGTTATAATATCATGGGTGCGAGTATGATACCCGTAAAAAAAAAAAGATTTGTCCCCCCCCCGTTCTCGTGGCACCGTTGGGATTTCTTGGGGGAATCGGTCCGTGGTAATCGTGGTGTTTTTCCTCCAAGTTAATAATTTTGGGTAGAGGCTCTTTGTGCACTTTGGGGGCAATTTTTACTTGACAGCTTTCTCCCTTCCCCATTTCCTGTCGGGTACGGTATGATAGTCCGTCCGTTCTCATTCTGTGTTTAGGCGTGGCGATAGGTTTGTGGCGAAAACTCGTACGAGTACTATAGTCTAGACCCGACCTTTATGCGCTTAGGGGCAATGATCGAATTGCGATGATGAGCCCGAAGCGAAGGCTTCTGGAATACCGGCACTGTACTGTACCCGTCTGGCCGGTTTCCTCACCCTAACGACGGAAAGCGCTGCGTACGGCACTGGTATGATAAACCCAGCTACCATATCGCCATGAAAATAACCCTCCTACAGATGCATTAACGAGGCTGGCTCGGGCTCCTGTGGGAGCCTGCGGTGGGTCTTCGGTTCGGTAAGAACGGGCTGTGCATGCGACCGGTTACTTGGGGATGCCAATAGAAGAAAAAGTCAGAATGTAATGATATCATACCCGGAAATAGAACTGCATCCTAATAACATCGGAGCCTCAAGTCTTGGCGTTTGATTGAGCGCGACTTCAGTGCTGTACTCTCGGGCAAAATTCTCCAACTTGCCATTATCGTATTTGTCGTTTGGTCAAGGTTTGGAGAATCAATGGTGACCGGACGCCTCCTGAAATTAGGATCTGGCGGGTAGACTGTCGGACGTGCCATATTTCAACGCGCGGGACAGCGCGTTGATTGGCAGTGGGAGTGAATGGAGGGGGTCCGCCTTCAAAACTATGATAGGATGGAGGACAGAATACAAGTATCATACTGCACCTACTGGGGTACTCGTAATCCTCTGACGTTTGTGAACACAACTGGGTCCGCATATGCAGCCAAGGCATCTTGCATAGGACCCATGAAAGTGTGGTGTAGAAGTACCTTTTTGTCTTTCTTCTCAGTAATGAGAAGCTTCCGAAAGGCTTCTTTAATTGAAAATTGTACTAATAAACATAAGATTAAAATGTAAAAAGAGAAAAATAAGAAAGTTGGATCATAATCTAGTCACTCGGCAGTAAATTAATTATACAGAGGAAAAACCATGAACAGAAAAGAAAAAACAAGCTAGTAATTGAAAGAATTTCCCCCCTGATCAGCAATACAGGCCTCAATACGGGATGCCATTGAGTCTATATGGTGATTAGGATTCATTCAGGATAGATGAACCAATCTATCCCTCCCTTCCAGTCGTTTCCCCAAATCTTACGTTCCGGGGATGGACAGGGGTTTTCCAATCCCTATTCAGAAAGATTAAACCTTACTACTTCCTCCTTCTCTCTCTCCCACTCACGCTGGAGCTGTAGCTCAGCTTCTTTCTTCTGATTTTTGCCCTCGTAGGGCGTTGTGTAGAGGTGGTATGGGAGATCACGGCCTAAATAAAATGAATGTATGTTAGAAAATAATCTTAATGCTTAATTGATATACAAGTGCCATGAGTAAAGTTTTCATACAGCGCGGAGTTTATTTTGCAGGTTAATCTGAATTAACTGTTCGGATACTTTCTCTCTATGCCTTGTATATATAGTAGAAAGCAATAGGTAGTAGAAAATTTAATATATGCCACAATATCCGCGAAGTATGGCTCCCCAAAACATCACGGTTGCCTCTTGGGCAAACTTGCGATTAATATTTTGAGGAAGATATACCTCTTCCGCCCTTCGTAAGACTCCACGCACACGATGTCTACGAAGTGCACCAGTTTCAAAGTAGGACTCGTCGGTGAAGATAACATTAGCCCAGTCTTGATGTTGATAGCATGTGCAAAATGCGAGTCGTGCTGCTCGATGGGCTGGCGATATTGTGGGCTTCTCTGTAGGTTTTCCCCAATTTATCTTATTCTCTGCCAGCACTCGCTTTACAGCTTCATCTCAGACATCTAATCCAGCTGTATATTGCAATATATTATATTTAGTTATATGTACATAATGCTACTAGTATAGGAGATAGGATTAATTGAACTTTACCAGCAATTGCTAGTAAACTATAAGTCATGCGACAGTGCTCACTATCTGACAAAGTTATAGCAACTAAATGCTCTCTCTGCTCCTCTGTCAGGGCAGCTCCAACACCTTTCTGGCAATTTGTCTTTGGGGCTAGGTTTTCCTCGGCGCATACATTGGGATTGCCATTGGGCTCTGCTGCCCGTCGTCGAGCTTCTCGAATGATATTCGAGCAGGTACTGGTTAGAACCCCCACTTTTGCAGAGATTTCCCTCAATGTTATCTTCCTGTGGCCATTAAGGGTAGCATAGGTGACAATTTGTGATCGTTTGGCTATTGTAGTTGTTTTTCCACGTGGTGCGATGGGCATTTTGAAATATTCTTTCAATTTGCTTGTTGGCTCACGATGTTTTCTCTCTAATACTATACAAGTGTTTTTTAGGATGGGTACTTGCTACTACCTGCTTTTTAGGTCACAAATATCAGCTTTCTGCCTTAATTCTACATAGTTTATTGGCTACTATCATTGTTGGTGGTGCCTGCGGACCCAGTTGTGTTCACAAACGTCAGAGGATTACGAGTATACAACTTGTTATCATGGTAATCGCCTCCCCTGGTAGGACGTTATGCATACCGTAAAAACTAAAATAATTGGACCCGGTTTCATGTCGTTGGGCTTTCCTCTCTCAGTAAGGTCAAGAAATTTTTTTTTTTTCTGTCTCGGAGGAGGGAGAGGGCCTATTTTCGCTGTGTGTTTTGCCCCCTTTCCATAGGGGGAAATTTCGGCCTACATGAAACCGGGTCCAATTATTCAAGTTCTTACGGTATTCCTCTTGTTATGTCCCGACCTCGGCCTGCGTTTGCCGCCTTTTCCCTTTACCTAACTCGTAGCCAGAAAGGGGAATTACAACGTCCTGTTTTACGGTATTCGGGTCCCAACGGCAAGTTTCCCATCCGAAGCCCGAACACCGTACATAAGCTACGGTACTTGCCCATTCCAAAAGTATCCGGAAATGTGGAATCCGGGCTTGGCGGCCTTGGCAGCCAGCTTGGCCCGCATGGGGCACTGAGTGATAATATATGAAGCTAAAAACAACGAGCAGACTAAAAGAACAAAAAGAGAAAGAGGAAAAAGAAACAAAAAACCACAGAATGCAGGCTATGCCTCAAACTTGTTTCCACCATCTTGTAACATACATCGTGCCATAATTAGGGGAAGTTTAGAGATTTCATTATTAATCTTATCAACTATGATCTTAGTCTATTCCTCCTCTAAAAGAGTTTTCATTTCCATTGGAGTCGTAATTTTCTCTTTTCCACGCCGGCAAAGAATCCTAGCCTTTATCAAGCACCAGATATGCTCTATGGGGTTGAAGTCTGGGGAGTTCGCAGGCCAGTCAATTTTAGGAACTTTGGCTTTTTCTCATTCTTGATTGGTGAAGTTGGAATCATGCGATGGTGTATTGTCTTCCATCAGTCAGAAATTGGGGTATGCTACCATTCTCTCCTTACAAGCTGGCCATAAAATAGGCTAGCAGAGATGTGTAACACACTTTTATGAGTCCACCCCTTAACCATTCCCAATCTTCATTGGCTTAAAGGTAAACCTTTTGCCCCGAAAAGATTGTATTGTCTTAATGACTCTTCCAGCAGCTTTTGCTGCAGCACACATTTCGGCAGCAACACGTAATTCCCCCTCCCATAGTCTCTTCCACTCCTCAGACTGCTTCCACTCTGCATTCAACCGGTCTGTATCGTCTTGCATTTTTTTATTTATATTGGCAATCTCATCTTTTGCCTTCTTCTTTTCTTCCTTCGTCACTGCTGGCCATATAAAAAATAGCCCTTTCCACCCCCACCCAATAGCTCCCCAGCACATTACTGAGGTACCATTTTTTTTTTGTGCTGACACAGTCATCATCCCACGTTTCTCCTTTTTCATGCCAGACAAGAGAGAGCCCAAAAACAGCACACACTGCAATGGATATCTGGTCCGTAAACTTGTAGTCTGCCCATTCAACGGCTGGACGCCAGGTTCCTCTTGCACAGCAGTAGTTCTATTTTATTCCTAGTTAGCCCTGTTATTTTTTCAACTACTATTTTAAAAAAAGAAAAGGTATTCTGCACAGCCGAGCCAAAACCCAATACTTTGTATAGGAATTGCCACCTTAGGTGTCTGGCTTCAACTTGGTTACAAGAGTACTAAAAAGAAGTACTTACAAGGCACTTTAACTTACATTTAGGACCTAAAATAGACATGAACTCTTCCTGGTACGCATGCAAGCCTGATAAGAGCAAAGCTTGGTGAAGCGTACCATCACCTACATATGACAAACCGGCCTCCCTCCGAAGATCGGTGAGCTTCATCCTCCATGTTTTGAAATCTCTCTTGACAGTTACAATGAGATGGTTCTTTTCATCTTCGATCAAGGCTTCTGGCTGTCTAGAACGAGTGTTTGGATCTAAAGATTTAGAATCCACTAACTCCAGTAAGGGCAATGGCTCCGCCAAATCTTCACCATCTGCAGGTCGCTTTCTCCGAGCATTATCGACTGCATGTGTAACGTGTTTGGGCCAGGCCCTAGTCACGTAGCGGTACGATAGGAGCAGATAGCTTCTTGATCAACAAGAAGTGAGTGCTGCTTACTAAAGGAGGCTTCGAATGGGGTGTAATAGGAGATCAAAGAAGTAGCTGTGCAACCAAGTATATTAAGAATACTGTCTGTCGAAGTCTGCTGTTTCCACTGCGGGAATCAGCAGTCTTCAAATACAGTATATCGCTTATCTCCAGTATGAGCAATATTCCAAACAACATGTGTATCAACAGATAGCACAGGAAACAATACAAGTATCAAATGATACTGTGAAACCAAACCTAAAACTATGTGTGTATCAACCGATAGCACACGAAACAATACAAGTATCAAATGATACTGTGAAACTCAAACATAAAATAACCTAGTACCTGTACTGGTTACACTCCCAAAATAAAATAACAATTTCACCAAACAAAATTACCTAATGAAATCCTAATAGTCGGTAAATCCACTATTTTCCTGAAAGTTCCGATAGGACCCATCCTCATCGTTATCACTGTCCTGCAACAACCTCATATCATCCTGCAACATCCATTCCGCCCCTTCCAGCCATCTCTGCAAGCACTCCTGGTAGGGTCCTTCGCGCACGGAGCAACCTGATTCTTTGTAGTGCTGTAGGTTGGTGTAGTTTCGGACTGTCCAGTCTTGCCAGTCCTTCATTTCGATATCGATCCATCCGCAATCATCGTAGTAGTCGACATACATTATTTTCCAGTATACCTCTAGTGGAATGGTTCCACTGCATAGTAGTTCATCAACAACAATATGTCGTCCCTTGATGCTTATCTCTTCGTAGGACGACATTCCTTAGTTTTCATGAGGGGTAAGTGTTGATAAGAGTTTAAAGGTTTTCCTTTCAGTTTTGGAGATCTGATAGTGTGGTTTTTCTCTTCGGAAAGGTTTCAGGGATGGCGGGTGGTATTTTTGTCCTAGTGTTGGCCTCACTTAGGTGTTTGGGGAAGATGGGTGGTATTTAATTTCGGTTTCTTCCGTTTCCATGCACATCTCACATTTTTCTGTGCTCAGGTAACATCCGCTTCTGAAGCAGAATACATCAGCCACTGTTTCACCCCACATCCTTCCCATTGACTTGGTTGCTATCTCTAGGCATTTGTTGCAAATGTGTATGAACAATTGGTATGTAAGGTATTGTCTTGGGATAATATCACGGTTCACCAACAGTCCCATTAGCTGATAGTGCAGTCTCTATGGTACTTGCTCATAGTTTGACATCGTAAGGCTGTTGGATGATGTGTCTCTTTTCTTGTTATTCCTAGTACTCAGACTCAGCCAGAGAAGCTAGGTATGCTGCTTCATCTTCTATAACCCGATTCTCGTCTTCGCTGCTTTCGAAATCGGGTTCAAAGTGGGCCGACCAAAATCCATCCTGTATCCTTTCCTCAGTATCTGAACGGAGGAGTTGTATTTCTGGAAGAGTTGGGCTCCATGCTACCATTACATGGTTTATTGTAGGGGGTAGCTCGTCCTCTGGTTTGTTGTCCTCCCACCATTGGTTTATCAGTTCCATCGCATTTCCTAATCCTTGAAGGTGTTCCCAACTGTTTTCTGTTTCCGGATATCACGCCCATTTCACCAGAAACTGGTTGCGATCATAGCGCTTCCTGTGGTCCCGTATAACCTCCACCTCACATTCTGGTTTTTCATTTACCATGATTGGAGGTGGCTTTCTGTGGCTTCTTCCAGGAAAGGTGGTATTGTCGTTAGGGAGGTATTGTTTCACAGTAGATGCGTGGAATGTCGCTTGCCGGTTTCTGTACATTCTGCCATCCATTTCTACCGTGTAGTTTTGCGTATGGTTATCATATCCGATTATCTTGAATGGGCCTCGCCAGCGCGGTTGTAGTTTCTTGCTTCACCCTGATTCTGTTGCGAAAAGGCTCCCGTAAACCAACAACAGGTTACCTTTCTCTATTGGTATATGGTGTCTGCGCCGTTTTGCTGCCCTTCTTGTGCTCCTAAATCGCCCTAATTTGATAGCATTAAATGCTGTGTTACAGATTGCTTGGTGTCTGTTTAACAATTTGTCAGCGGCCGGTACTGCAGAGTTCTTGAAATTCGCTAGGGGAAGTAGTGGGTATTATTTCCCAAAAATAGCTTTATATGGTGACATACCAAGGGTTTCCAACCATCCTGCATTTAGGTATGCTGCCGTTTCCAGTATGGCATCAAACCAATTGTTTTGTTTTGCATTGACTAGGTTTCGAAGAGATGTCTTCAATTCTCGAATTTTCCTTTCAACTTGTCTATTCATTTCATGATAGTCTGGTGCTGCCTTGATATGCTCAATGCCTAGTGATCGGCACCGCTGTCTCTACACATGCGACTCAAACCGCGTGTCAGCATCGCTTACCAGCGATGTTCGATAGCCATGGGGTGTAAATATCTTATTGCCTAGAAGTTCTCAGGTTGTTATTGCCATTACTTGCTTAGTTGTAGGTATAAGCCATTTGAATCCTAAAAATCTATCCATCGCAACTAGGATTGTGTCGTATCACCATGAATTATGGAAGGGTCCTGCAAAATCAATGCCTAGCGATTAGAAAATTTATGATGGTAGGATAATTGTCTGAGCCTTTCCTTCTGGTAACTTTGTGGGTTCTTTATTTATCTAACATGTGTGGCATTGGGCCATATATGCTCTGAAGTCCTTTCGCATTTCAGACCAAAATAGGTACTCGGTAGTGTACCGTAGGTTTCGTTCAACACTGTTGTGGCCTTTGTTGTGGATTTCGCTAATGGTATACTCCCTTAGCGTCGTATTTCCGTATGCGGGGCTCTTTGGGATATATAGGCAGTCTTCCCCGTATCTGGTTTTTGCGTACAGTATTCCGTTTGCAACCTTGTAGTAGGACAAGTCTCCTGTGGAGTCCATACTTTCGTTGACTTTTTTCCAAATTGGTTCCTTCTGGTATGCTGCAACCATATGTGCTCAGAACGTTCCGATCATTTCATTGACCATTTGTAAGGTATCGCGTTTGTCTTCTCTCTCGCTTCCTATGGTTGTCTCTGGTAGGTCTTCCTCCTAACTGTCTTCCAAGACATTGTAAAGTCCTCGTCGATATTCACTCATCTTTGGGGTATAACTGAAACTATCGTTTCATTTGTTAAACTCTCTAATCGCTCTGCTCGTCTAATAGGTGGTGGGCTATCAGATCCTGGCATTCGGAATCTCACTATTGTCTTACAGGTAACGTCCTCTATCGGTTCCGCTCGTTCAACCGCTGGCGGACTATCTGGTTGTAGCATATGGAAAGTCGGAGCTTCTGGATTTAGCAGTGCCGGAATTGCATAAGACCTGGGCGTTGGCAGGGCAAGGGTCGATGGCCCTTTCCCAGCACTGTCTGGTCTTCCGCTGATCATTTGTTGCCATTCCCAGTCATTGATTTTGGGGGACTCCAGAGGGCTTGAGTCGATGTCTGTACTTGGGGGGCTTGGCCCCTCCCTAAGGGGGTGAGGGGTCGGGTTTCTCGGCTGTCTTGGGTGGTTGTTTGTAAATCTATTCTCAGTCCAATAATATGGGCAATGGTCTACATAGCAGTGCAAGTAGTGCAACTTGCTATGTTGGAGGTCTTCAGGTGGCGTGCTTCGCAGGGTACACTGATCGCTCCAATCATTTCCTGCAGTTATATAGCAGGGACTGGTAGAGGGTACCGGAGCCTCGTTAGGGTACTCAGTGTATGAGTAAGGAGGTGAGGTAGGGGAGAGATCCTCTTCAGGTTCCATCATGTTTGATTCCTGCTCGTAGACTGTGTTATCCAAGATGTCGTCTGCTTCCTTTGTATGATCATGGACATAGAGTGGATTCAAGTCTGATCCTGCCTCATATATCCGCGAAAGGGCATCAGCTAAATAGTTCATACTTCCTGGTGCATATACCATCTTTGCGTCGTACTTTCCCAAGGCACTGAGCCATCTAACTTGCTTTCTGATTGGGTTCTGTGCCGTTCATCGGTGTGTCATGGGTTGGTGGTCTGTAAGTATTGTGAAGGAATTTCCCATTAGAATATTGTGGAACTGGTTAAGTGCTTCAACCATTGCTAGGGCCTCTTTATCAGTGGTTCCATAATTCATCCGTGCCTTTGTGAATTTCCTGCTGTGTAATGCGGCTGGTCGACCTGTCTCGTAGGTGGGTCCTTGTCCTACCCACGCTCCTATCCCCAAGTCAGAGGCGTCCGTTACTAGCCAAATTGGTTCCTTGCTTCTTATATCTATTGGTCGCATGACTTGGTGATCGATAATTCATTTTTTTTTACCATTTCGAATGCGGTCCGATGGGTTTTTGTCTATATAGATTATGCATTTCCTGTTAAGTCTGTTAATGATACTATCATGGCTGCATGATGTGGGAGGAACTGAGCGACATAGTTCACTATCCCCAGAAATCGTTGCAATTCCTTTTTGTTTTGGGGCGTTTTCCAACCTGCGATAGCCGATATTTTCTGAGGGGATGCATGGATTCCTTCATTATCTACAATGTGTCCTAGTACTTCTAGCCTGTCTGCAAATAGTAGTGACTTCTTTTTGCTTGCATATAATTTTGCCTTTCTGAGTCGGTCACATACTTGCCGTTTGTACCCTTCATGCTCTTGCGGTGTATGCGAGAATATGACAATATCATCAATGTATACCCATACAAAGTGATGTAAATATTCGCTTAATAGGTCCTCCATTATTCGCATAAATGTTGCTGGTGCGTTCATGTCTCCTTGTAGCATTGCTTTGCTAATAAATTCTCCGAATGGTGTTTTGAATGAGTTGAACTTAATACTGTCCTTGTCCACCCGTGTTTGAAAGTATGCGTCGCTTAGGTCAATCTTACTCCTGAATCTTGCTCATCCAATGCGGTTAAGGATCTGCTGCTAGTTGGGAATTGATAGACTACCTATGATCCTGTTATCGTTTCTTAGTTTCAGGTCTACCAGGGGGCGGATTCTTCCATCAGACTTAGGTTGTACAAACATAGACGCTGCTCCGGGAACCTCCTGTCATACAATTATTCCATCTCGTAATATCTCATTTATCCAATTTATGAGCTTCTCCTTGTATTCTTCTGGGATTGAGTATGTTGGTTGGTTTCATAGATCTGTTGTGTCTTTCAGCTGATTGGGATGGTTAATCTTACACACAGGGGGTAGCATTTCAGGGACCCTGTTTGGGAATACATCCTTGTATTCTTCCAACAGTGTTGCTGAGGTTGCATCAGTAACTGCGGCTCGGATTTTTCCACTTCTTGGTTTACATAATACTCGCAGTTTGTTATCAAGGAACTCCACCGCCGTGTCCCCACACCTGATAATGGTATTCTGTCTTTTTAGGAATGGCTTTTCTATCAGGGCGTCATACTTTGCCAAGTTTCCTACCAACATTTCTTGATTTGTCTATTTCTTTTTCCTGATTCCTATGGTCATCCCACATTTCCTGTGGCTTGAAGAATAGGAACCTTTCATTGCCATGTTGACTGTTATTGGTTGGAGTAGGGATTCCATTTGTATGCCGTGGGTCGAGATAAGGGTAGTGCTAATAATGTCACAACTGATAGTTCCTGTATCGAACGGTACTTTTGCCGGATGATCCTCTATGTCGATTGTTCTTTCGAGTGCATTATAGGCCCTTGTTGTTAGTGCTGGGTGGGTTCGGAGGCTTTCCATTTCAAGCGAATTAATTTCCACTTCATCGTATCTAGTTGCTTCCATGTGGTTTGTGCTAGCCTCCTGCTTAGTTATCTTTCCTTTTCCCTTTTTGGCATAGCAGTCCTTTGCATAATGCCCTTTTTTCCGCATTTGAAACATGTAACTTCATCACATCGTTTCTGCTTCTTATCTTGCTTGTTTTTCGAACTTTTGTGATATGGTTTATCCATTTTTACATTGTCCTGCGATTATGATCCTTTGCTGTTCTTCTGTTGCGGTATGTGGGTTCGGTAAACCCCTGTTTCATACAGGATAGTGTGTAACGTGTTCGGGCTAGGCCCTAGTCACGTATCGGTACGATAGGAGCAGATGGCTTCGTGGTCAACACGAAGCGAGTGCTGCTTGCTAAAGGAGGCTTCGAACGGGGTGTAATAGGAGATCAAAGAAGTAACCGTTCAACCAAGTATATTTAAGAATACTATCTGTCGAAGTCTGCTGTTT
>PYWC01000015.1:1928659-1957303 GCA_003182015.1 Tuber magnatum | reverse complement strand
AGACTCTTGGAAGATTGGAGGTCTTCCTGTTTGCTGGTGGTTGGAAGGACTCCCTGTTTCCTGGTAGCAGTGATAGATGCGAGCACAAGTACTATGGTGTACTTTGAGGCCAGTTTTTTCCTCCAATTTAGCAGCTATCTTTCTGAAAGACCATTCTGCTATTTTGCATAGGGCAATAATTCGGATCCGGTCATCTTGGGTAGTTTCTCACTCGAAGCGTTGCTTCTTCTTCGTCAACGATCGCCGTTGCTCAAGGTTTTCTAGGTTGATCACTATTTTATTTTATCTTATTATTATCTCAACTACCTATGTACATTTATTAAATTAAACCACTTATGCTCACTGCGCCGGGTTCCTTTTACACGTATATTGATTCTTGAGGAAGGTTTGAAGGGCTGTGAAGGATAGGGTTGACATCACAATAAGGGAGTTGGAAGTGGAAATGCGATCATGGGAGATGCCATTGCAATGGTGTTGCACTACTTCCTTCCACCCCCTTGTACTGTCCTTGGGTAAAGGTCACTGAGTATCACTCGAATCACTCTCTTGAACTAAGTTTACCTGGCCTGCCGGAAAATTCCAGCATCGCGATCTATTCTTGTATCATAGAGAAGACTTTTTTTTTGCCAGTGCTCATAATCCACTCCCAGGTATTATCCTCAATGTTGGCGTTGAGGTCGTAGCTTCTTACCGTATTGGGGCTCGGTTGGTTGGTTGATTAGTTGGTTGGTTGATTAGTTGGTTGGTTGGTATCACTGTGATCAGTGTGTTCGGCTCCGTGGATGGAATGATGTTATTATAGTACGGAATCTCCAACCTTTTTGGGCAAATGGTGCGGTGATGCTGTACTGTACTCCGTGATGTTACTTGTGAGTTACCCATAAATGGCTAAAGCGGTGCAACAGTAACACATCGTCCCTTAAAGGTACTATTCTTACTCAATATCATGGAGGAGTGCCGTATGATACCGTGCATTACCACACCGGACTATAGCCCCTACCCTCGCAACGTCAAGGCCCCCCCCCCTTTGTACCAGTATTGGTAGTGAAACTCCTGGGCTCGCTCGTGTTGACGTTTGCACCGTGGTGTGGTATGATGATAACTTGGTAAATTGAGTTCGTGGTAAGGATTATGTGAAGCGCTTTTGGAAGAGTGAGTACTATTCTTTTTCAAATTTCATCCGAGTGAGCACGACGCCTCATAACTGCCTTTCCGATCTCCAATCGCCGCCTTTGGGGTTGGGAAGAGCACAAGGTCTTTGACAGGGGTTGCCTGTCTGCCAGATCCGGCCCCGGACGCCTCCGAATGTCGATACTAGCGGGCGCATGGAGAAGCCCTCGCCTGAATGAGCGAGAACAAAGTTGGGGTTGGTAAGCCCACCGTTAAAATACCCTACACTGGGCCTGGGCAAGGAACCCGGATATCAGCCATCTAGTGGGGAAGCTTACCGGGAGTTTTTAATGCTCACCCGGCGCATCGCCTGCGCGAAGGCGGTCTGGCGATCGCTATCATATCTTGATCGAAAGGAATATCAGAGCAAAGGAATATAAAAGAACGATTATTATCGTATGATACTATTTCACCCGTGTCTTGGGCCAGATTTAGGTTCTAGCCTTCATCCCAGAAATAGGGGTACACTTGTGTATGAGTACATTATGAGAATCCCTTTTTTTTTTAGGCTCTTGTGCAATAGAAGGCTCGCACTTCCCGAAAAGCTTTACTCGGTGTTCAAAATACGGTATCTCATTTCTGTACGGTGGTGTGACTGTGTTGGTCATGTGACACAGCCACATGACCTATTGTTATGCTAGAAGATTCTAGCAGGTTAGATAGATTTCCTTGGTATGAGTCAGTGTTCACATAACCATAGAAGGGTATAAATAGGGGTGTATTTTTCCTTTCTGTTAGAAGAGCACGCAAGCTTGGATTAATCTATGAGTCTTAAAGATATATCTTGTTCACCAGGTCTACTCCACTATCACAAGTGCAAGTGACTTAGATACAAATATTCTCAGGTTATGAGCCCGGGTTTGTGAGATCTTCCGCAAACCTGAACATCATATACCACAAGGCCATAAGAGCACTCCTAAGCGAGCGTATACCGTTAATCCTCCCCTCAAACTCCTCCTTCAACAAAAACCAACCTGGCCCGCCAGTACTTTGATGCACTAGACTGGTGGACGTGTCCTTACTGCAACAAAAAACGCCCTCTTTCATCTGATTGTCTTCTCCCTTCCTGTTGCGAAAAGTACTACAACAATATATGCCGTGACGCAATCAGGAGCCTAGGCGAGATAAATAGTTGGCGATTTTGGTCACAAAGAAACCGACCCCTTCCACAAAACAGACGATCAGAAACGACAGTAATCGGAAACGTACCACGATAAAGCAATATGTCGAACGATACCGAAACTGTCTTCAAGCTATCCGTAACCGACTACCCAAAACTACAAGGACAAGAGAACTACCAGACTTGGGCGCAAGCCTGGCTGGTTGCCTTCGAAGTCCTTGGTCTGTCAGAGGTAGTACTGGGAACGGAAAAGAAGCCTGAGATCCCTACGATCGGAGCATCAGAAGATGCTACAAAAGTCACGACGTGGAAGAAAAAGGACACTAAAGCTAGATTCTACCTCTACCAAGCAGTAAACTCCATCTACCATGCCGACATCTCTGCCAAAAGTTCAGCAGCGGAGGTCTGGCAGGCGTTCAAAGACCGATTCGACAAAGAAACTCCCGCTACCAACATGATGCTACTTGAAGCCATCTGGAAAATCAAACTTGTCTCCACCCAATCCATCTCCGACCATGCCACAAAGTTCGAAACTGCATGGAACCGTCTTGCACAACGATGTTCATCAGCTGATGATGAAACAACCAACGAATTCCGAACCGCGATGCGAGCATGGACACAAGCAGAAGAAGTCAAGGGCACTGTCTTCATGCTATCCATCAACGAGTTGCACCCTGATCTATGCGATGTCTTGTCGGCAAGAAAGACAACCAGATACGTGGACGTTCGGGATTACTTTCTAAGCAGGGCAGCAGAAAAAGGAGAAGGTAAAGAGGAGGAAAAGGTACTATCGGTACCTTACAAGAACAAGAAACAGATGTATTGCACATGGTGTGCAGCAAGAGGTGGGAAAAACGATACCCACAATACTAACAAATGTCGAGGTCTCTCGAGGGAAAAAGCCAAAAAGAAGAAACGGGACAACAAGCCAAACACCGCAGCTGTTACCGACGCTACAGTCACGGTTCTGATGGCGAAAGCCAAGGAACCTCCTACACCAGAGGAAGAGGTTGTCTGTACGACAATCGGGGAAGTCTCGACAGAATGGTTATGTGATTCTGGGGCATCGAACCACATATCTCCCAATTCAGGTGACTTCCAAAGTCTTACGCCTTCCTCCGAAAAGATAGTAACAGCAGACGGTAGAATTCACCAGGCAACTGCATCCGGAGATGCTTACCTCCACGTGCGCCTGTTGGATGGAACCAAACATACAGTCATCCTCAAACGAGCACTGTATGTACCCACGTTTCGATACTCATTGGTATCTGAATCCCGATTGGACGATGTTGGAGTAAAGGTTACGGTAGAAAAAGGAAGAAGGATGTTTGAGAAGGAAAGGAGGATTTCCATGGTTGCGGATAAGAAAAGTGGGTTGTGGTATGTTAGGATGAGTAATGAGAAGTCTTTTGTTTCTGTTTACGAAGAACGGCACAAAGCCCTTGGACATCCGAGTGTGATTAAGGATTGTTACAAGGACGCCACCCCTATCGCTCCTCCATCAGACTTTCATTGTACAACATGCAATCGAAACAAAACCACGCATGTAAAACCAAAGTCAAAGGACATCGAAACCAAGTCAGCTTTCGACAAAGTCCATTCCGATCTTAGTGGTCAAATGTCCACATCTACACTGGGAAAAAATCTCTACTACATGACGTTTATAGATGATTATACCAGGTATTGTTGGATTTACCTACTAAAGACAAAGGACGGAGCAGAAGTTGCCATAAAACACTTCTGGGAAATGGTACTTACTCAATTCGGTAAACGAGTCAAGCGATTGCATAGCGACCAAGGAACCGAATACCTTAACCGGAAAGTGTCTGAATTCTTAAACACAAAAGGAGTCATCCACACCACATCACCAGCCTACAACCCTGAATCAAACAGAGTCGCAGAAAGGCTAAATCGGACCCTTACAACAATGGTACGATGCATGATGCCACCTGAACGAAAATCATTGTGGGGAGAGGCCTATTCCACAGCGGCTTACCTCTACAATCGACGGTGGCATTCATCAATAAAAACAACACCTTTCGAGCAACTATATAAAACGAAACCCACGATTAGTCACCTCCATCCCTGGTTCGCCGATGTCATGGTACATATCCCAGCTGAGAAGTGAGGAAAGTTTGACCAGACAGCAGAAGAAGGTCACCTAGTCGGATACACTTCCAGTCCGACGATTTACCGTGTTTATATACCTAAACGGCACACTGTGATCGAAGCAAGGGATGTGAAATTTGGAAAGACAAAAGGGGTATCGTTTGAATATCTTCAACGAACAATAGAAAGAGAAGAAAAGGAAATGTCGGATCAATCTAGTGAATCGGAACGTACCGATGAGGATGGGTCATCTACCCCAGTAAGACCGACAACACCAGTACCACCTCCGACTACCTCTATGCCCGGCGAATTCCAGTCAACACCTATTCCTCCTCCAGATACCTCCTCCTCGGAACCTCCAGCACCCCGTCGTTCTACTCGTGAACGCACTCAGACACAGAAAGCACGAGACGAAGAAAAACTTCAGATAGAAAAGAAGATACGGTCTCTGCAACGTCAAATAAAAGGAAACGAACGGGATTGTAAGCTGGAAGGCCTAACCGAGGACGAGATGCAACTTCTCCAGGAAAGAAGAGAGGAACTTGATGAACAGCTTCGGAATGAAGAAGGGAATCTTCAAAGATATACGGTTGTTGGTCTCATGTATCACATACCAGACCCCAATACGTATAGAGAGGCCATGGAATCGCAGGAGAGAAATGAATGGCAGAAAGCCATGGACGAAGAGATGAAGGTACTGAGAAAACGAGAAGTAGGAGTGGAAGTGGAAAAACCAAGTGGAAAAAAGGTATTAACAGGACGATGGGTTTATAAGGCCAAAGTCAAAAAGGATGGCACTATCGAACGTCGGAAAGCACGGTACTGCGCAAAAGGTTTCAACCAAGCCCCAGGCGAAGACTATGAAGAAGTTTATGCCCCGGTTGCTCGGTTAGAATCCCTAAGACTCCTGCTGGCAGTAGCTGTCAAACGTGGTTATAAGTTCCGACAGATCGACATCAAGAGCGCCTTCCTATATGGCAATATAGACATGGAAACCTACCTGGAGCTCCCGGAAGGATATCGCGAACCAGGCAAGGTCTGGAAGCTTAAGAAAGCCATCTACGGACTTAAGCAATCCCCAAGACTATGGTACCAACGACTAACCAAAACCCTCGAAACCATGAACCTTAAAGTTACCGACTTCGACCCATGTATTCTTGTTGCAAAAAACCTCTTTTGTTGCATTTACGTTGACGATATTCTAATAGCCGGAAAATCCTCACTAGTCGATACATGTATTGACAAAATACAATCCCATTTTCAATGTACGGACTCTGGACAAGCATCACTACTGTTAGGCATGCAGATCGAAATCTCAAAAGACAATCTCAAAATCTACCAGGAACGGTATATTACTGAGATCCTCGAACGATTTGACCTAAGCGAAGCCAAACCAGTTGCCACTCCTATTGAAGTCCATACTACACTTATGAAAGCAAAAGACGATGATCAACTATGCGATCAACGACAATACCAGTCCATCATTGGATCGCTGATGTACGCCGCTGTCGCTACAAGACCTGACATCGCACATGCCACTGCTTTCCTCAGCCAATTCTCCTCAAAACCCACCACCACACATCTTACCGCCGCAAAAAGGGTACTTAGGTATCTAAAAGGAACCAAGACCAAGGGATTACGATACAACCGAGACAACAAGGAACAACCATTGAAGATCTTTACTGATGCTTCATTCGCCTCAAATCTCGAAGACAGAAAATCGTTTACCGGTCTGATCGTACAAGTTTACGGAGCTACCGTAATATGGCGATCAAAGAAACAAAAAACCGTAGCAACATCTACAACAGAAGCCGAATACGTCGCACTCGCATTCGCCGCTAGACAGAGCGTCTGGCTTAGCCGAGGAATGTCACATATGGGAATTGAGACTGTACCGATCCTATACTGTGACAACACAGCAGCCATCAAGCTTACCGAAAACGCGGGCGTTTCCGACCGAACGAAACATATCGACGTTCAGCACCACTACACTAGAGAGCTATGGGAAGTGGGGAAGATAGATGTGATAGCAGTTGGAACAGAGGACAATTTGGCGGATATATGTACAAAGGGATTAGTTAAGGTGACATTTGAAGGGTTTTCTAATAGGCTGGGAATGGAACCGTAGGGGAAGTGTTCAAAATACGGTATCTCATTCCTGTACGGTGGTGTGACTGTGTCAGTCATGTGACACAGTCACATGACCAGTTGTTATGCTAGAAGATTCTAGCAGGTTATATAGATTTCCTTGGTATGAGTCAGTGTTCGCGTAACCATAGAAGGGTATAAATAGGGGTGTATTTTTCCTTTCAGTTAGAAGAGCACGCAAGCTTGGATTAATCTATGAGTCTTAAAGATATATCTTGTTCACCAGGTCTACTCCACTATCACAAGTGCAAGTGACTTAGATACAAATATTCTTACTCGGGTATTGAATCAGACACTGGGCATCCTGTTCATCAACTGTCTTTTCCCGAAGCCGATCAAGGCAAAAGGAAATAGAGATACCAGAGAGTTTGCGCCTGCAGACCTAGGTGTCAGTTACCACAAAAAGGACCTAGATGCTGGAAAGAGTTTGCGCATAGGATCCAGGTGACTTGGCAGCAGGGGTTACAACAGCTGAGTGCAATGTGAGGTGTTGATAGCCAGAGCAGAGAATGTAGAATCGATATTATTACATGACTATCGTATTTTTCATATCGTTTATTTCTCTCGGAGCTGCTTTGCACTTAGCTCTCCTTGGTATCCATAGAAATATGTTGGTGTTGTATACTTTTGACGTTGTTACCTAGAAACTTACTCTAGGTCTTTAAAGTTGACTTTTGGGCCTTGACCAGGTGCATTTGGGCACCCAGGTCTCCAAGCCTTTTAGCATAACACAACATTATATTAACGAAACTTACCGCCACCCAGGTCTGCGGGCGCAAACTCTCTACTGTCTGGTCACATTTCTCGGGTGTACGGTGCCTCCGCGGGCAAGTTGGGTTTGGACATGGTGACGATCTTAGGCCCCTATGGGTCAACTAGAGGTTAAAGGTATTAGGAATCCTCTTACCCGATTGGCCAACTTATTAACCTCTGTCATGCACTGTACAGAAGGTGGGGGAAATCTCAATAAACCTCTGATACCACATGTTATCGCCTCTTTGGTAGCGCCTCCACCCCACGGGGTGTCTGCTGGAAAAACCCAAAACGACTCGTCACGAACTAGTTAGGAGCATGGAAAAAGGAATGATTCTTACCATCTTTTAGGTACTATAGCAGATCTAGCAGTCGCCCTCAGGCTGCCATCGGTAATTTCTTTGCTTGAGCCTGTGGACGAACTAGTAGAGAGGTAGGAGGCGATTGGAACGCCCACCAAAGGTTAATCAATTAACTTAGCAGACGATTCTGTGCACCGCTAGAAGGGATGGGGGGTGGATCTGGGGACAGCCGTTTGTGACTAATATACTACTTTGTTTCCATTGATATGGTTGATTGAATCTTGCACGAAGTTAACATACTCGAACCAAGAAGAAAAGAAAAAAAAAATAGAGTGAAACTCACACTGGAATATGCAGAAAAGCGACTTAAATAGGTCCTTGCGAGGAAGAACTGGACTGTTGAGGAATTTGAAAAAATGGTTTGTATTGACAGGTGCAGCGTTGAAAAGAGCTGCGATCCAGAGTAGAAATGGATTTTTTCCCGCACCTAATGTAAATTTACTGCCGGAATGCGCCCAACCAGGCCAGAAAGGAAAAGGAGCCCCTCTGATGTCCCTGGGTTGCCTATAGTGGAAGAACCAAGGCACACTTGCCCCGGGAACTGTCAAAAGCGCCGATAAATAAGTTTGTATTCATCTATCCGAAACCCATCGTTCCGGTCCCTGGGCAAGTACGGTACGCAACATAATTAATACCCCAGTCAGTCAACAGGATAATCCCTCTCCACCACATCGCCGACGTGGTAATGGGGCGGTTTGAAGCTATGGTAATGGCATTGAACTTGAACCCCATTCACCATGCTCACCGGATCTAAACTAGACTGAACATGTCCGGACCAAGCTTTTTAAAGAGCGGCTTCACGAGCAATACGGATGCTATAAAAATTGGACAATCCAATGTCCCCGTGGGGCCTTCACTCTGCACAGTCGGGGACAAAACACCCCGGGGTGGAATAATGTGACACTGCTTGAGCTACTGTAAGCAAAGCTTCCCGTGTCGCATGAACTGGTGTCCGTAATTATTTGTCAATTTGCTCAGCTGGGTCCATTGCGGATTAGCCCTGTTGCATATCTAATGGTGGATTTCCTGAGGGGGTTTTCACGGTTGCGAGCGCCGGGAAGCCCGAGGGAGGTTGAGGCATATGGTACAAGTATCATACCCGATAAGGGTGCTTCCAGAGAACCGGTGGATAATTTCGCCGGAATTCTTTGGAAATTTTTGGCTTTCTATGCATAAGAGTTGTGGCTGTAGTTGCTTCTGAGAGTGGCATACTAGTTATCAGGTCCTTCCCCATTACGACACCGCTTTCTATCTACCAGCATATACAATCCCTAACATACACTACTCTATTTCTACATGATCTATTTGAGTTTGTGAGTGAGTGCTGCTATCATACTACTCGTGTAGTCAGACGGCCGTATGTAATCACGTGATATCTAAGGAAAAAATCTTTTTGCTCGCTAGTCGTGGTGCAAGAATAGACCAAAGATGACATGATACTTAAGCCTTTTTTTTTTTAATCATAAGTCCGCGGTTATTCGTAATAAGCTACAGGAAATACCATGGCATACACCCTAAGGTATGACCTAAAAACCCAAATAACAAAAGAAATCCACCCCTGTCCAATGCCCTCCAATCCTACAGTCCCTCTGTTCTGGAACCAACTGCACATCCTTTCCCAAAAATAAGAAAGGCGGGCAGAAAAGGAAAACACCATCAGTAGATACCAACAAAGGAAAAAATTGTACACAACCCAGTTCCAAAATAGAGTGTAAGGGATCATAGAGCAATCCAAGATTCTTTGTCTTGTTACAAGGAAGACATATTCTGGATGTACTAGGGGTATTTAAAGTTAAAAAGAAGAATTTTCAGTAAACTTAAAAGCTGAATCTTGCATTAGGGTATGATACTTTATATGATTAGCCAATAGTGTTGATAGATTTCAAGTAATATATTTGAGAACCCCTATAGAAGATGCAAGTAATAAGCTGTAAGAATTAGTCTACATGACAAGAAATCTTTTTATATTAGAGTAACAACAGCAAATTATTGGATTATGGACTTTTACAAAAGATTACTGTGAAGTTTAATTTAGTATTAAGCAAGTACAGGTCTATTACTTATAAACAACTTCTTGTTAAAGCAGATATCGAAATTGTAAATAATTTTTATTCAATGTTAGAAAAGAGTATTGAAATAGTATTAGATATAAGTGTTTCTTTATTAGTAGATAGGTTTAAACACTTTTGAAACACTACTATATTACTACTATTACTGTTTTTTGTCTAATTATTTGTTTTCCTTGGTCTACCTGAGTTACTTCTTTCACTTATCCCTATTACAGGTCTTTTACCCTCTATTCCAGTATGAAAAAATTGTGTTGTATAGTAAAGTAAAGCATTGGTAATTTAACTGCTTCTGTGCATACAAAACTTACATGAAATAGAGTAGTAAGCTGAGTTTTCAGTTTTTTCAACTTTAAATACCCCTATTGACTTCCAGAGTAATTCAGCAGCAGCAGAGTACTAAACATAAAGTTTAACCAGTTCAATGCTGAGAGGTTGTTGTTGAAGTGTTGTTGCCGAGACAACCAGAGGTAGTAGTCTTTACGTCACATAGCTATATACATGAGAGTGCCACTATGGAAGAGGGTAAGATAGTTAGTAGTAGGATACTAGCTATGGTATTTTTATCTCAGAGAATGCCATTTCAGTACATTTATGAAGCTTCAAGTTGAGTGGCCCGGCAGAATCATAAGATCTTTGGAATGGTGTTGACTCCCGTTGTGACCTTCCTAAATAGGAAGGCGATAAGTAGGATAGTTATGATATTGGTGTCTCAGAGCCAAGAATTGGCATCTCTTTGGCAATAGTCTCCACTGACCCACAAAAAGTAGACTATAGTGTGGATGCTGCTTTTCGGACAGGTTCATACATGGCTGCATAATTAGAAGCAACAAATATCATAAATATTGGAGGTGATATTTTGCTGTACAAAGATTGAATAACCCTATTAAGCGTTAAGCCTATTGTCCCTTCCACATGCCTGAACTTGCAATAGATTTGCATGGAAATTCATACAAAAGTAATTGATAAGTTCTTGAGACATATGCCCCCACTCAGTATATAAGGCCTCTAGAACATGCTGCTTTGTGTTCAAATAGCACAAACACTATACCTTTTATGGGTCTGCGGAGGCTATTCCCAAAGAGGTGCCAATTCTTGGCTCGGAGGCACGAGTACTCGTACTCAAGCATTCTAGTAGTACTTGTACGGTATCATACCTATACTGGTACGGTGGTAACTGGTGGCTAGTGACACAGTAAAAGACAACTGCCAAGACCCCAGAACTACAGCACCTCCAATTCTGTATTTCCTGACTGCCAATATAGAGACTCCCTCCTACCACTATAAATAGAGAAGAAGAGGGGGTGAAAAAAAAAGTACCTTCATTCTCCCTTCGTTTGCCCGTGGTTCTACTTCTTTTGCTCTTGGTTGGTTTGGATGGGTGTTCGGTGGGTTATCCGCGTTTGAAAACCACCTCTTGGTTCGGTTTACACTTGTCGCTTCTACCGCTAGCGGTATGATACAAGTATAAGTACTCGAGCATGATACTGTACCATCGTTTCATCCGTGATCCCTGTCATCGAACTTCCTCCGGCTAGCTCAAGGGACTTCTCTACCGCGTGGAGAGCGGTGTTTGTTCCACCCATCGCTTCAAGAGTTCGTCCATCTTTTTTCTTTCTTTCTTTACCCCTTCACCGAAGGTTAGTGTAACTAGCCTGCAGGTATTCGGCTACATAGTTAGCGTTTCTCGCATATAATTTCGACGAACAAGACTAGAGTGAGAGGGACTAGAGCGCCCCGAATCGAGTCGCAATTTGCTATAAGGAACCCCGAGGGTTCAAGTTCCTCCTTTCGATAGTGGGGTTCTAATAACAAGTTACAGATAGGAGTCCAAACGTTATGGGATGTGATTTTTTTTTTGAGGTGTTTTTCAAGCACCAAGTCATGACCGTCACCCAAGTGGCTGATTTATCCGTGTGTGGGAAGAGTCAGAGGGAAGAGTTACCTCCTGAAAGTGTCCGAACTCTTTGATCCACGAGTGCTGGCACCAGGACCGCAGTCACCGGCATATTATCGTCAGATTTAAGAAGGATCGGTCCGCGGGGAGTCAGGAGAGGAGTGTGACTTGCCAGTAGATACACATCTCACCGAAGGGCAGCAGGATGGGGGGGTCTCGGGACACGATCTGCTCAAAAGTTCAGCTAATTACGCCACACTACCCCATGTTAGATTCCACTTAGCAGGTTGAGCAATTTTCATCATAGCAGGTTGGGTCTGTACGAGCAGGGACGGGGGGGGCTAAAACACCCCAAAAATTCCTTTCAATTCCGACAAAGTGTTCTCCAATGTATACTTCGCTATAGAGGTGAAATATGTATGGGGCGTTCGAGTCCTCGTGCGATCCCTTCGTGATAGCAGCTTTCCCCAGGACAAAGGACTAGCAAGGGTATGATATAAGATTGGTGAAATGAGAGTAACTACAAGTGATAGAATTACCCGACCTACTGTTACAGACCACGGCCGCCCAGTTCCCGCAATTTCAGAGCGCTTGTCACCATCATTCTACCTTCTAGGTCATTGAATCGTTTATAGTACCCGCGCGGCCGGGTTGAAGCCGGACATAGCCACCTTAGGTGTCCGGTTTCGGCCGCGCGAGTTTGTGATTTCGAAGAAGGATAGCAAAAAAAACCCCTTTAATCTCGTCGGAATACTTTTCTAGTGAGGTATCTACATGAGACATCATTCGAGCGAGCCCTAGCTCTAACTTAAAACATCCTATCCTCGACTTAGCGAGCCAAGTAGCCTCTACCGTGCTGTGAGTCCGGACAGCCTCGTAAAACTCACTTGCTCGAAACCCAAACAGAACATTGCGTGTCCCCCCATGCACCGAAGTGAGTTGAGTAGTATTAGAAAGCGGCCAATAATGTCCCCGCCATTCTCAATCGCCAACCGCAAAAAACCCAGATACCGCATACCCAATTATTATCATCATCATACACTATCAAGATCCAAAAATTGCCACCCCACATCACCCATCCTCAACATTGCGAACAGCGTATCCAATTTTATACTCTAGGGGGGGGAAGGCATTCTCCCACTTATACGAATACCACAGCAACAACCGCACCAAGAACACACGCAGAAGCCCAAAGCCCAGCACGGGCTCCCGTCGGAGAGGAAGAGCTAGGTGCGTGGGAGGGGGTGGAGGTATTTCCAGCCCCGGGGGCATATCCGGTAGGAGTAGTACCGTTTGTACTAAGGTGTGGGGCCAAAGTAGCAGACCAAGGGGAGGAACTAGTGGGGTAACGAGAATGAGCCGAAGTCGAGGGAGGAGGAGGAATACAGGTGGGGTAAATCGTAGCATTGTTGCTAGCAGTCGGCTTGGTATTATTGCCCTTCGGAACACCCCCCAAGTTCAGCTCGAAGTATCCGGTGAGTATCTCCCCAGTCGTACAGTCCTGCCTGGTAGCCCAACTCTTTTCACCAGCCTTGGGGTTAAGATAAACGCAGGCATCGCTGCTGGGGATCCGTCCGCACACAGCACTACCATTCGTGCTGATCGACCCTTCGGGAACGGTGCAGGCGGTAAACACGTTCGTCAGGGCCTGCTCGAAGTTTCCGAAAAAGTCGTTGGAGGGCTGAAGGCCCAGGGTATCGTCGGCGAGTATTAGACAGTCGCGGCAAGCTGTGCTGCTATCGTACCAACTGTTCTCGCAGACGCAGTCGCGGCCGCCCTTGGCGAGGCTCTGGCAACGGAGGAAGTTTGCGACCACCGCGTCGCAGCCGCAGTCCTTGAGAACGTGGGGGGAGAGGGTCATTTGCGGCTTTGGTGGGGTGCCCTGTGCTACCCCACTAAGAAGGAGGAGGGACGCACCCAAAAGAAAGGATTTAACTGGTGGCATTTTTTTTTTTTCTTGGATTATCCAGATATGCTTGAATAATGAATGTGGTGGTATTTCCGTCTCCCCCGAGTTTTAAGGAGTGAAAATGGAACCTTAATGAGCGTCAATAGGCTTCCCTTCGTTGGGGGACATTGAGACAACTTATATGCCGGTATGGCAGCCTACCTTATTTAACCCCTCGGTGTAATACCCCGTGGGCAAAGACTTTGGGTCTCCGAGCTTAACCCTAACTTCAGGTCAATTGAAAGCTCAGTTCAGTATATGATACCTTGTCAGTCCTATATTATGATAGAAGCACAAGTATCATACCCGGTGCGTTAGAAGCATATAACCCTACCTACCGAACCTCTCGATTCATCCGTACTCCGAGCCCTGGTATCATATATAAAATTTTGTTTTCTACCCCTCAACTCTTCCAAATGTTTACCTCGGCCCATCCCTGAACCATTCCGTACTATATGTACCCTTCGGGTTAGTGGGAGAAGAGACCCGCCATGTTCTCAAATTGAGCTCAGGAGCCTGAAACGCAAATGGATAAATAAGTAAATAAATAAAGAGGAGCCCGGTGGCCGTCTGGGATCCAAGGGTTTCGTTCCGTGAGTGGTGTTATACTATAGCGGCCTCTGCCCGAATTGTCTTGAGGTCTATCGCTGCCCAACAACCTTAGGAATCAACCTCATAATTAGACCAAGAGCAAAAGGATTGTATTGAACAAAGAATACGATGCAATAATGCCAATTGGCCGCTGAGTAGCCATGTTAGAGTGCTGTGAAGGGGGAATGATTGACGGGTTAGTTTCCATTCACGCAAGGGAGAGAGAGACTGCTAAATGTATGCCACGGATAAGGAGCTCAAACCAAACCACATATTCTGCCCTCCCAGAAAGCTATTCGGTCCTTTATAGATATTACAGCCAGTGTAGGACATTACTGTCTTTGCACTTGGCGTTGTGGAAACGTGGCAGTATCCCCGAATTGCTTATAACCAAGCCCACGTTAATCGTACTTTTGCTTGGAACCTATCCTATATACCTTGGCCATCCACGTTATAAAGCGATCCACCACAAGAACAGAGTAGGGATAAAGTAACTACAATTATTTTATTGATGGCATAAGCTATGGTTAAGAGACCTATGAGATAATTGAGATAATTATTGTTGATAAACAGGAGCTACGAATAGTGCTGGGCGAGCAAGCAAAAGCAATGGTTAGACACTAATTTAGGAGAAAAGGGACTACATCAAACCAAGTGAATACCAGCAAACCTGGAAATCCACATGAAAATCTCTCCACACCCGAACTCCAATGCAAGATTCTCATCCAATCCCCAAGATCTACCCGGAGGGCGCATTTGAACCTCCCTATGCACTTTGGTGAGTGACAATCAGTAAGATCAGCCCTGCAGTTTTTGTAACCCCCAGCAACCCCTACCAAGTCCCTTCCCAAGTACTTCATCGAGCCCACCCCTAACTCTCACAAACTCCCATTGCCAATCATCAAATAAATCCCTCACAAGGGTAGCTCTCCAGGCACACTTTCCAATCGCGATAATAGTCCCCTGGTAGACCCTATTTGAGGCAATCAACCTACCCGCCAGCTCTCCAATCCTGTCGACACCCTCGTTGAGAATGTGGATCCCCTGAATACGATGCATAGAGGGGACATAGCAGAGAAAAAGTTCCCAGACCTCCTCTGGAACCCAGAGCCCAAGATGCGTGAGGCGATTCCCATGACGGAGTAGATAGGTCATCTGGCGCGGGGCAAGACGCCATTGGGGCTTTAGGGTCAATTTCTTGAGGCTATAGAGGGTAGGATAATATTCAAGGAAGATTTTTTTTGTAAGGTCCACTGTAGGCGAAGGTGAACTTTCCCCCGCGATTGTTGTGAAGTGCAGCTCTCTTGTAGTTTTATCGGTAGACTTCATTGCCAGGTCAATGAAAGCCCAGCCAGTGGCATGGAAGTACTCAAGACTGGCCCATTCGGTGTGACACTTAGACTTCATGCGCATGCACCCAATAAGAGATAGACTCTTAACGTTCTTTATCAGGGCAGCATCGACCACAAACCCCGACAAAGCCAATGTATGAACACACGAGGTGCGGCCTTCCCAAATCGGTGGCAATTTTGGAGCGAATGTTCCTACTAGTGAGATCAACCAACCCTCCTCGTCAAACACATTAGGATATCTGGCCCTGTTAATGACCGGTAGTTCGACTTGAAGAACGCGGAGGGTGGTAAGTCCCTCAATCAGTTTCCACAGCCCAACGTACCATGGCCCACCTCTAGTCGGAAGGTTGGTGAGCCTTAGGTTGAATAGAGAGAGCTCAGTAAACCGAGAAATACTTGGTCTGTACTTTCCGACCGGAGACCTTTCTAAAATCCTCCAGTTATCAGCATTCCTCTGCGTCCGAGTGGGCTGAGCAATGTTTATCTCTACTCTCCTCACGGTACCCACAGTGGCAATGGTAGCTATAAGTCCACTTCGCAGCGGAATAGCCGTATCAAGAATGAATGTTTCCAAACCAACAGCATGATTCAAGAAAGTGGCCAACAGATAGTTCACTTCTTTAATCCCACCATCCTCTTCAAGGCCTTCCTCCTTTATCAGCTGGACAACAGTCTCCGGATCGAGCATCTGTTCACCGTCGTTGTCGCAGATATCGCCGGTTGCAAGGGGCTCCGCACCATCGTAGAGTTTAATGGAGTTTTCCTCCCAGCCAGCGGCAACCCTAAAGTATTTCGCGTATCGACGAAGCTTCATGCGATTTCCGGGTTCAGTCAGGGAATCTAACAGCTCAGAAAGGTAGGCGTAGGAGAACCCGTGGGGTGGGTTGGTGCAAAGATTTATTTCCGCGTATAGATACGGATCAATTGCTCTCTGGAGTTCCTTTGAGCAACGGGATAGACGCGATAAATCCCAAGGTTCCGTCTATATTGGCTCAGCATTTCTGGAATCCAACGAGATGATAGAGGGCTAACTAGAACTTACAACAGTAGCAAGATTCTTCCAAACACTATCTGGAAAATCGATGAGGCTAACTTTAGAAGAATGGCTTCGGTGTAAAAGGTTCCCTGCCATAGTCTCCAATTGGCCATTGACACCATAGATTTCAATCTTTGGTATGTCCCCGTGTGGATAGTACCGGATATCCAGACCATTCCGAGTCTGAGAATTTTGAACCACCTCCTCGTCCACAGTGACAAATGCAGACACAACGCTCGACATACTCTGATATGAACTACGAGGCCGGAGTTGCTTGTCTCCAGGATTCAAGGGTTCCTCATGGAAGAGGGTACTCTTTGATGACATTCCTGACCCACGGTCCCGAAGCCACTCCGACGGGGCGGGAGGTACGCCGCCCTTACGTTTGACATCGACCAAGCTAGCTCTCCCCATTGATCCAGGAGGACTCGGAGCTTGCTCCATTAGCGGATCTGAAGAGAAGTGTAATTCCGGAAGGAAAGGGGCTAAAGAGGTCCCTGCACAATTTTGCTGTAGGGCTTTCGGTGCTGGCGTCCCAGAAGAAAACGGTAAAGGGGCGGGACACGTGTGTGGAGATGGTGATTGCACAAATTGGGAGAGGTGCTGAGCACTATGTTTGCGTCCTAGGCGGGAGAGAGCCTTTGAAACTGAGGAAGGGAACAATTGAGAACAGAGTAAAACCGTCGAACGGCCGAAACCCTGAATAGAACCCCGAAAACCCCCCGTTGGAACAGGTTCGTCAAAGGGCCGAGGAGCAGTAGATTGTGGACCTTCTGGTGGCAAGAAGCTGGAAGATCTAGTCGGAACCACGTCTTCCATTCTGAATTGGAAAGAATAAAATCTCCTAATTCCCACCTAAGTGTAGCACTGTGAAGATTAAGACGTAGTCAACTATTATGGATCAGATTTGGTGGTTTTTGGCCCTATGTGTGCAAGTAGTGGTATAAGATTATTCCGTCAAGAGGTACGCCTGTTTATAATCAAACAGTACATTTGTCGAGTGATTTGTTATGAGGCCACTCAGTTTTGACAGATGAAAACACTATCACAACTCATACCTCAAAACCAAACAATCTTAAAGTATGGAGCCGGTTTAGCAGCTGAAAATTCTATATGGTGTATAGACATTGCCGTGTTTTATACAACAACATTACTATGTCTTTAAAGGGTCCTCAGAACAAGAAAGGAAAAAAACTCGAGATATCAGCATTCCGCCTTTAATTGCACTTCCTGTTTAGAAATTTCAACAAAAGTAAACACCCGCTAAACTTGCATTGAAACCCTGCCTTAGTTAGAATCTGTTGCGCTATTAAATATAGTGAAGTCTTTGTGTTTTTTTTCTTCTAACCATAAATAACTTATTCTCCTGCTCCCTCATTGACACTCCTTATAGAGTTCTACATACCAGCACAAGCCAACATACTTAAATATAGCTAGTAGTTTTAGCACCAATGAGTGATACACCTTTCCCCTCAAATACCAGCAGAGTACGTAGATGATATTAAAAACCTAAGTCTAACTTATGTTCACAATCACCAAATTATTACTTGAGGAGGTGGCAAAACCACAAGTTCCATATTTTAAAGGGCTTGAAAAAAAAATCAACCTCTTGTTCTCTCCAGTCGCACCGGGTCATGGTATTCTAGATTCATGTCAGTTATTTTGATCGCTTCATAAACACAACTTGTTGCCTGTGTCCTTAGGCTTCAGCCAAATCTTCATCCTGTTTCAAACCTCCCCTCCCAGCAGGTTTCCCCCATTTCTCTACGTTGGTTAACTCCCTCACTTCATGCGCAGCAATCAGTTCAGTCAGGTTCTCGTCGGACATCGCCATCGCTGCCAGGCAGTCCACAAAAGCTGTCGCCCACCTTCCCGGCTGATCGCTACCCTCCATGAGCATTTCAGCTCTTTCAGCAGCAACGTTATAGATTCCAATAGCACTAATAACTGGTCCAATCAGACTTTCATCAACTGGAGCTGCGGCACAAAAAGCTGCAATAACTGATCCCAGCGCGCATCCAATCTATCAGCGAAAATTAGATATACAGATCAAAATAGCAAGGACAGGCGGAAACATACCCCAGTAACACGAGACTGGTACTTAGATCCATTAGCAAGACAGAAAGTGCGAGCGCCATTGGATATATAGTCCCTCGGCCCGGTCATGAGGACGATATTATCTACGACCCCGAGTCAGCATGCTTCAAAACCATTAAACACCAACCATACTTTCCAAACTTGCCAAGTCGTGGACAAGTTTGGCAAGTTCTTCCTCACTTCCTCCCTCTCCCTCTCCACCTCCATCGACACCCCTCATTTCCACTGTTTCTAGCCCAGCCAAAGACCTGATCTCGCCCTCGTTTCCCTTGATGACTGTACAGTAGCCCCCGCCCACGATCATCTGGGCAAACTCCCTGCGGGCACTGGTAGCGCCCGCGCCCACCGGATCGAATATTACGGGATTCCCACGGACATTGTGCTCCCTCAGTGCCCCCAGAAAGAGGTCTTGGGACTCTCTACCACCGGCAAAGGTGCCCATGTTGAGCACACAGCCCACATTTGGCAAGGCAGCGAGATCGGCAAACTCGGCGGGATTCTCCGACATGATTGGAGAGGCACCGATGGCCAGAGATATATTCGCTGAGATAGATTTCACGACATTATTTGTAATGTGATGAACTAACGGCTTGTGTTTGCGGATGTTATCCCTATAAATTGGGAAATCTTCTGTTCGGATGGAATAATCCGTAGGTACAAATAGGGGAGGCCAATTTATTGTTTCATAGAGCAAATTGCAAGCCCCCACAGGCAATGGTGAAGCCATAATAGCAGAAACAACAGCTACCCCATCCAGCCGTCTCCCGGAAATGTCTTTGGATTGGAATAACACGCGCTGAACGTTACCGTGGTTTATTCCGCCAATTGCTACGGCCGGCATCGTAGGAGGTATCGCAGATAGTAACGAGCGGACACCCGATGTACCAAGCGGGGCGTTGTGGTCAGGTTTGGTGGGGGTCGAGAAAACAGGCCCAATCCCAAGATATGTCGGATCCACCCCCAAAGCTCTCCCAAGCTGCTCATGGTCGGATACCGAGAGACCGATGATCTTTTCCGGACCCAACAACTTTCGAGCCGTAGGAACATCTGCTCATTGTTGGTGTGCTGCAAGCCAAGCGGAGCCTAGGGGCAAGGAGAAAGAGAATTGGTACCCATATCATCCCACCCCAAGTGAACTCCTTCACATCCAACAGCCAATGCAACATCTACACGATCATTGATAAGTAGAGGCACCCCATGTTTAGAAGTGAGTGCGTAAATATCACGAGCAAGCTCAATAAATTTGGCCGTGGAGAGGTGTTTCTCGCGTAATTGAACAATAGTTGGGGGGTGCCTGGCAGATAGACATGCTTCCACCTGAGAATAAACAGTAGAATTGGGAGGTAGGTTCGCGGAATCTGTCACCAGATATAATTCGAGGTTTGGTCGGAGCGGTGGCATCTCGAAATTTTGTACAGCAAAAAAAAAAGGAAAGAGAGAGAGAGAGAGGGGNTGAGTTGAGTTCGAGATGAATTCTGGGTACGCTCGCGAGGTGGGGGAGTGATGTCATGACGTAGAGAAAGGAGGATCAGGTGGTCCGTCATAGGAGGGGGGACAACAAACGGAGGGGCTCAACGAACAATACGCTAAAGATCTCTTGGCAGATGGCGATATTGTATGGTCTATTTGTTGAGCCCCCGTGTTTATTGTCCCCTTCCATGTTAGCCCGGAAAGTCTGGACAAAAAACACGGGTAAACCGAAACTCAAGCGAGACCCCCTGAACAAAACCCACCGAGCCATAACCCCCCGCTCGACGGACCAAAAAGGTTTACCCGAAATCCCCCAACATTCACCCCCTCCAAGACCCCGACAAGTACAGTACACCATTCCGCCCAATCAACCTCCACCAATCGCCCTCATCGTCCATCCAATTTTCTTTCGGTATGCCCCCCCTCGATTCCCCTATTTCACGAATTCTATGAGAATCCCTTTTTCTCTCCCCTTGAATGCCATTAGAGCCCCATTGACTCAAGTGTTACAGGTCCAGCGGACTCCCAACATGCCCAACGTCGGGAGAACCATCCCTAGAGTTCTAGCAGTTGCCGGCTCCGATCCCTCCGGTGGAGCCGGGATTGAGGCAGATCTCAAGGTAATCACAGCCAACGGTTGCTATGGCATGACAGCTATCACTGCTCTCACTGCACAAAATACACTTGGAGTTGACGATATTCATCATATCCCAGGACCGTTTCTTCGCAGCTGCTTGGAGGCCGTGCTTTCTGATGTTGGGACAGACGTGGTTAAGACTGGTTACCATCCCTATTTCCTTAGAATTAATCGGATCTAACATCCATATCCTCAATGCAGGTATGCTGGGCAGTGAGGAGAACATTCTGGTGGTAGCGGAGATTCTACAAAAATATGGCATCACGAAAACTGTCATTGACCCGGTAATGATATCTACGACCGGATCCAAACTCTTACCTGAGAGTGCTGTGAATGCGGTACGGGAAAAGCTTTTCCCATTAGCTTTACTCCTTACTCCCAACATTCCTGAAGCTATACAATTACTTCCCGGCCATCAACCGTTGAACTCGATTGACGGGCTCATCTCTGCTGCAAAGGTTCTCGGGGGGATGGGACCCAAAAACGTCTTACTCAAGGGCGGGCATTTGCCGTTCCGTAGGGCGGAAGGAGGTTATGTGCCCGCCGAAAAGGAAGAAGAAAAAGAAACTATGATTGATGTCTTTTGGGATGGGACCGATTTTGCATTGATTGAGAGCCCGTATGTGAACACAAGGAACACCCACGGTACCGGGTGTTCTCTAGCCTGTATACCTCCCCCCATTAACCACATTTTTTGTATCTCAATTATTAAACGAAACTGCAGCGGCAATTGCATCAAATCTCGCTTGCGGAATGGAGACTCCTGAAGCGGTCCGAGCAGGTTGCAGCTACGTCTCTGCCGGGATATCCTCGGCGTTGACGCTTGGGAGAGGACATGGGCCTATCAACCACTTGCACAGCAACTATATCATGCCCTTTGCTCCGTTTGTGCTTCCTCCCACATTATAATCCAATACTAATAGCCCGTAGTGGACGCTTCGTGGACTACCTTCTAAGCCATCCCTCAGTGAAGCCAATATGGCACGAATATACTCACCACCCGTTTACAACCCAATTGGGAGCTGGCATTCTTCGAAAAGAGTCATTTCAACATTATATTATCCAAGACTACCTCTTTCTAGTTACTTCTCCACTCACACCAAAGACTTCAGTCCTGTTGACCTTGGGTAGATCCAATTTGCTCGGGCAAACTCTCTTGCAGGCTATAAATCGGCGTCAATTGCGGGAATTTCAAAAACCGCATCCATCGTACAATACATGGTGGCCGAGACTGCCCTCCACCTCGACTACTGTTCTCGCTTTGGCTTAACCCAATCCCAGGTCGAAGAGGCCGAGGAATCGCTTGCATGTACAGCGTACACCCGGTTTGTGTTGGATATTGGAATGAGTCAGGACTTCTTCGCACTCCAAGTAGCGATGGCGCCCTGTCTGCTTGGATACCAAGAGGTTGCCCTCAGGTTGGCAAAAGAAGGCAAGAAAGACGGCAATATATACTGGGAGTGGGTAGAGAGTTATTCTGGAAAAGATTATGGCGAGGCGGTGGTCAGAGGTCGTGAGTTGTTGGAGAGCTTTGCACAGGACGTCGGAGTTAAGAGAATTGGTGAGCTGTTAGCGATCTTCGCAAAGGCTACCAAGGTAAGCTCTTCCCCCCACCGTCGAGGAGGATCTAACAAGGCAGAGTCTAGATGGAGAGGAATTTCTGGGGAATGGGACTTGAGTGCAGTTAAACAGAATTCAAGCAAAGTTGATATTTCCAAGGGTGGGGGCCGCCCTAGTTTCACCCCAATAATGACTCAATGTCACTCGCAAATCACGGCGAGAGCTGAGGGATGCGAAATGCACAGGCCCAGGACAGGGACCCGTGCAAAAATTCTCCTAAAGTTCTACAATGGCGTACGACAGAGCGATAGTAGTGCTGCCGTTTACACCTACAGTATGGCTGGCTATAAACGAGAATTTCTGTGAGAGTTTCTACCCACTTTAACACAGCGCGGGTCCTGGTTAGCGCTCCGAGCATTGTTCCTGATAACGGTTGGCGTCATGGGGGTGGATACTACTTGTACAAGTGCCAGGGGTGAAGTTTTCGCACAGTTAATTTAGGTTAACCCGCAAAATAATCCCTGTCTTGTACGAGTACGAAAACATCCCCCCCGGCACCGGTGCCTGTATCTCGGGGCTCATCTGGGTCCCAGGCCCCTGCACCCTATCATGTTTCACACAGATTGAAAAGTGTAGTATCATTAAGGCGAAATGCACGTGTCACTAATTTATCCTTAACTAGCAGGTCCAGGGGTGAGATCTCTACTTGTAACACTCCTGCCAAGGCACTAGTCGAAGCATTAGAAGCTGCCAGTACCGTACCATACCAGTGACTCCACGTAACAAAACTCCCCAAAGTTGCACAGCCATCAGTCTATCGGGAAGGGAATTTTCTCTCGGGTGAGAGTAGGTGCTCGGGTTGTGGGGGGAATGCCCTACCGTACCTGCCAATTTATAAGGTATCATAGGTAACCTGACCCCTTAGCGCCAAGGCGTCAACATATCATACCGGTATCATATCATACTTTATGAATTGGCAAGTGCCATAATATGCGAAAGGAAGTCGGGTTCGCGCTAGGGCGCGTGCCCAATTGTCTTTCGCTGCCTGCTTAAGGTGTGGCGACTTGGGGGTCTTCCTGAGCTCTTATCGTACCGGTAATCTACGGTACTTGCACGAAAAGTCAGTCTACCTTACGGCACTCTCCGACATGTTGGCATACCGGTACTTGTACAGTCTTCCACCTCCCCGAATACAAGTACCGGTACCGTGCCCGAGTACTAGTGCTTGTGGTGCTTCACCCCTCAATCCACGGCCCGACATGTATCAAACCGGTATTCGTGTCCCCAAGCCAAGTATTGGTCTGTGCGACATTCTGCTTACGTAAGCGGATAATCGTTACGCGGCCTGAGAAAGCAGTTTTTTCTTTTTTGGAGAGTGGGTCACTTGTAAGCAAAAGAGAAACTGGTATCATATTTTTTTGATTCAATATCTTTTCGCATGTGTTATAGGGGGCGTTTAGCGCACCATCACCTCTGATCTGAGACCAGTCCCGGCAAACCGAAATCAGATGTTTTTCAACCGCTGATGTCAAACCAGACCTCAAACCAGAAATAATGGCGCGCCAGACAGCCTCCCTTAACTTTATTGAATGTCCCATCTATTCATTGCAAAGAAAATAACAAAGCGGTTCCTTGCACCAACGTGAAGCGGCCCGAGGGCTACCCAACTGTGAGCATGGTCGGTATCACAATAATGACTTGGTCCCGATTCTTCGGAACTTCATTGAGCGCAGCGAAGCACCAATGCCAATATGACACCGGTACCTGCACTCATCAGGGCACTTCAGGGCCAGTTGGGAAGCTGAACAATTGAACCGCCCCCAAGTGCTGAGTCACTTGGGATGACAAAGAAGACCGGTATTAAAACCCCCTGACCAAGCACAGCTATGGTACAATAACTGCTGCCCAATCCGGGCCCGGCGCCCCCTGCAACGTATTCCAGCGATCCATCCAGCGCAAATCGTGGAAAATATCCACCGGCGAGCGATCGCCACACCTGAACCACCAGTACAGTACCGCCACGCGCACTCTACGGGAAGTTATTCCTTAATCACGGAACATTCCACTGGTATCATAGGGGGCCGCAGGCCTCAAAACTCCATTCCCAAACCCCATAGGACAAACAACCCCCTTCCCCAGATTTCAGACTTTCCCGGGTAAAGCCCCATCATGCACCCCATCACCGGCATTGCGTAACCCTCCATTTTCTCAACGGCTGCGCCCTCTACTCGTACTGTATATAACTTCGAGTACGAGTTCCGGTAGGCTGTGTCCAGAGGGCCCCATCTCCCGGCTCCGAGTCCCGGCGGTGGACGATTACCCCTTACTGGCTGAAGTTTTTACCCACCGTTGGTTGGGGGGGTTTCCCAGGTGCTATTTCTATCCAAGTGGTTTACGTGGAGATTCCTTGTGCGAGTACGTAGAGTATAGGGATTCGGTTTTGAATATGTTAAGATAACCTGGTATCATACAACTGTGCTAGCTGACGTTGTTGGTTTTTCACTGTTGTATCGCAAAAGTTGAGGTGAAAAGCCCCAAAACTTCCCGGACCGATACGAGAGATGCGAAACGGGTTGTATTTTGTATTTGTAGCCCTGAATTTCAATTACTGGAGCTCCCTTCCCCCTCCCTACACACAACTCATCCCTCTTCTGAGTCTTCTCGGTTGGGTGGTAAGCCGGGAATTTCTTTTTGAAGTGCCGGAACGCTTAACGGCAAGCTCCTGGATGCAGTGGGAAACCAGTACTGTACCGGTACGGGGAAACGCCTTAAGGCTGAAGCATCATAAGGGCATTGGGGGCCATAGCACGCTGAGTGTGTTTAGGCCCATGGAGTAGTTCTGTGGGAGGTGTTGGTAAGTACCGTAGGCTAGTGGGTTGACCCACAGTAGCGCGGAAGAGTCCCAACCCTTCATCTCCTGGTTCTGTCCGTGGTGTGATCTTCCATAGCGTGCTTCGTGGCATGGTATCGTGTCCTATGTGAGTGACCTGGGGTGACTTGAGAATACAGTAACTGCCCATCAGAAAACCTTTCCAGGCACAGGAATAGCGTATAGATTACAAGGATTGTAATTTACTTTACTATATGGGGAGGCGGGAACTATGGAAGGGGGGAGAGAGATGAGTAACATCAGCCTCCCAACACCGACCCATGCCACACGAGCACCACTATACCAAGCTGATCTCGCTCAACTCTGGCACCTAGCGCTATGCTACGATTCTACTAAGAAGCCCCGTGCTATACTAGTAGCGGCGTTAGTGTGCGAAAGTCGTGCCATCTCACCCGGTGACCGACCGAGATATCACTTATATACTCTTAAATGTGCGAATTTCTTTCTTTAGTGTGGGGAATGCCCTCCTTCAGCACTATTAGCATAGAGATCCAAGGGGCCCTTGCCGACTCCTGGGGATCGTGTCCGGTACTCGAGTAGGGTACTTGTGCCGGTAGTGACCCGCAGGGTTGGGAAGAAATACGGCACCCGCGCTCAGCGTGCTGTCCGAAGGCGGATGAATGGGACGGGGCGCGGGTAGGTATCGGGGGGGAGAGTTTCGATAGGTGATAAGTTTGATCGGTGAGCTGCGAATTTGGCGTATCATAACCGGGGGTGCGAGATACTTCAGCTCTCCCGGGGGGTGGGGGTTGTCCTATTTTAAATACCATACGATACGTGGTTCTAGACATGTCGAGGTGTAAAACGATAGTGTACCTTAGCCCCTCTACCAAGACAGCAAGATGCCCAGCCTTGGGGGCTGCTTCTAATGAGATGGTGAAAAGTTAATGTACTAGTACGAGTACTCTACGGGCATAAGTATGGGGTATGATGAACCCCCCCATCAACTCGTATAATACAGTATCGTACTAGTACACCCCTGGAGGGCACAACCTAACCCCTTCGGTCCCGTGAGCCGTCTGCCCCGCTCTGTCAGTACAGGGACATAAGTAGGCGGGGGCAGTATCCCACTTAAACCCCGAAAGTGTATAATATGCCATCATTCCATCGGATAATATATCTATCAACACTGGAAACCACATACAGATATTCATAATCTGTCTGCCCACACCTGCAAGTAGAGTACGGCACCCAAGTAAACCTGGCCTGAGTCCTCCCCCCCCCCCAAAAAAAAAACTTGCGGTACCCAGGGGGGCTGGGTAGTGGGATAGATTCCTGAGAAAGCGACAGCCCTGTAATCGTTTATAATTCACCCGATATCCGGCAACTTGCTTAGTGCAAGGTTCCTCCGCATACGCACACCACCTCCTCAGCTACAAGTACGGCAGTAGCATTGGTACCGCAGCACACATTGGCATTGAAAATTTCAGCACACCAGTATACGCGTGTAACCCATCTGTACCAAGGAATATGTACCCGGGGGGGGGGGACTCGAGGCTTGATTGCCCTCGGTGACAGAGAAGCCTTACAAGCAAGAAACCCCGCGGTGGATCCTCGTATTAGGCATTCCATCATGCAGGCGTTGATCCCGAAAAAGGGAAATTTTACACCGGTACCATACTGAGAAATCTCACAGGCTATCACTCACTGTCGATGCTTTTGTCGTTCCGGTGCAGAACCCACCCTAGGGTTTCGTATAAGCAGTACACCCTAGCCCCAGCGAAGGTTCAGGGCTCGCTCTAAGATGTGTCCCGGTCGAATGGTGAACTCCATCGGACGAGTCAGCTCGCGGACTGGAGAAACTGCACATACATGTACGGAGTAACACCACGTCAGGAGAGCGACCGGGGAGAAAAACAACCCCACGGACAGCACAGGGTTCCTAAGGATCTGAATCCTTCGAGTAGGGCTCTGAGCGCCAGGCAGCTATCATACAATATCTGTTAGCATCGGTATCTCCTATCGATGCTACCTTCCTCTCCCACCCTTGACTGGTGCATACAAGCCCTAAGCAAGGATCCCTGCGGGTGTGTGTGAGGACTAAATTACTCGAATACACCTACTTGCATCAGCTTTTTCGATCCCTGAGTCAAAGTTGCCGAGGAATAATTCTTGAGAGGAGCAAGGTTGACGGGCTCGGTCGGCTGCTCTTTTTCGTCTGGAACTATGGGTAACGGCTCTCGTCAGGGCCAACCGCAGGGCATTTACTGGGCTATAGTAGTGGAGCGGGTTGATTGCTTGATGTTGTTACGAGTAACGGATGGCTGGTGGCTGGGAGGATGGCCAGGGGGGATTGGGGAGAAGTCCGAGGGGTGCGAAATATATTGGTGTTGCATGTGAACCGAATTAGGGTTTATCTATTGCAAGGGTACGATACTGTATTCTACCTATATCATGCTGGTTCTGGTATGATAGGTATTCGAGTACTTCGGTGCAGGTGCTCCGCGGGTAATTATGCTGTTTGGGTAGCTGGGCATGCTGTGGGGGGTCTCTAGGTTGGCCCCGGCGAGAAGAAAAGAAGGGGAGCTTCGCTCATATCATACCGGCACGTGCACCGCGATTATTTAGTAGGTTTCACAATTATAAAATTATGATATTATTATTTGGAAACAAGTCGGGGGGTGCATCTCAACCACAGACGTGCGATTCTTGCACGACAACCCATGCTTTTGGACACTCTAAAAACAAACCAATGCAGTCTTAGGGACTTGGGCGGAATAATTGGGCAGACTTTACAGGTTTTTTTTGTCAGAGTCACGCTCGTTGTTCCCGTTACAGTATATGTTGGAGGAAGAGAGACCACCCCAAGCATCGACTCTTCTCCTTCGGTAATGCTATTTTGAGCAAACCTCCTGACAAAAGGCCAGGACCATGTCCAAATAGGATGGGATGGGGCAGCTGGGTGTGCAATTGCTCGGCGTAGCCCTCGTTTTACAGCAGCCTACCACTAAAACGCTTGACATCCCTTTATGACACAATCGTGCTACTGTAACGTCTTCCGGCTATCGCCCAGGGCGCATTGTACTATACTGTATCATAGTACGGGCACTCGGCTACAGTATCTATCCTTCCCGCAAGGAATATCCCAAAGAACCCAGTAGACCGGAATTCGCACCACAGACTAACATTACATCTTTTCTCCTTTCCCGCATGATTCAGAGTGTTAGGCATCTACCGATATGAGGGTGAAAAGCACTCACTACCCATAGCTCAACCGATTGGACGAAGGCTCGAGTTTACAAATTGCACTTGAGGCCCTGTATTCCCTCCCCGGGTTACCTGTGTGGAGTCGGCAAATCGCGGGCGTGGACGAGAAAATGTCTGACCAAATCTGGCCTGCTGCTCCGTCCCTTCGTATCCAAATCGAAAGACGGCAACACGCCTGGAAAGCAACCACCAACCAATCGGCTTCATTACTTGGGGGGGGGGGGGGGGGGG
>PYWC01000015.1:1914847-1926229 GCA_003182015.1 Tuber magnatum | reverse complement strand
GGGGGGGGGCATTCGATTACAACAACATATCCTCTTTGCGCCTGGTGGAGTCTAAGATAGCGCGGTGTGTGAGATTTGTGTCGCAGTCACGGAACAGAACGAACGAGGCGGGAAAAGGGGGTTGGGTTTGCGGGGTTGCACAATCGGGTACTTTGGAGGTTCGCATGAGCGAGCATAGGCATGCATTTACCCCAAGGTCCGCAACACACAATCACGTTCGAGAATAAAGCTTTTACTTGGAGGGGGGGGTTAGGGAGTACCGATATTTTTCTTTCTTTTTTCTCTCCTCTTAATCTATTATATATGCCTCTGATTTTTTTGTTTTTCTTCTTCTTGCTTCTTTTTCTATACTTCTTTTCCAGGCGTTCGTTCCCAGCAGGACAACCAACGAAACGGGCGCTGAAGTGTTGTTACCCATGGCCAGACACACGCATCTTCTTTCCGTGTACGGGTTGTTGTCAGCCTCAAATGTGTACAAGAATGCGACACAGATGTATAACTGAGCCGCCCAAAATTCCTCCCCTCTCGCTCTCCTGATCCTCATCCCTTTTGTTGTGATTCCTTCTGCTGTAACGGAAATACTATCTGAGTGATTGGTATGTTTTAATAGAGGAAAAACAAATTTCGATTGAGTAATAAGCCTCATCATCTCACCCTTCGCCCCATTAAACCCGCTGCCAAACAGTACTCCTTCCCCTCCTCCCCCCAAGTGAAAAACAACAAAAGAAAGGAAAAATCGAATGAGCGCAGAAACAGGAATAGGAGAAATGATATTAATGATATTATTAATGGTGCAAGGAAAGAGATGGCCCGTCAGGGATCCTGGTGGTAGTGCTACTGGCAGGGCGGCCTCCTCGTCCTGGGGAAGTAGAATCCTCCTCCGGGCACGGGCGCTGGTAGCGGTCCTCCATTTGGGCTTCTCAAAGAGCTTCGAGCGTGGATGATCGAGTATGGCCACCGTGCCGGCACTCAACTGTAGCCAGGGGTAATCATCCGAGTCCAATGGTGGAGGTTTCCAAACGAGCCGTGGGGGGTCCCGGACCGAGAACTCGGATATCCTCCGGATAACCTTCCTCTTCCTCCTCCTCCTCCTCCTCCTCCTCCACCTCCCGCTCCTCCTCCCCCGCCTGATATCGCTCTTGCCAGTAGAGCCCAAGTCGCCTCTAAACCCGAAAAAGCGGGAGCACGAAGAATGAGAGAATGTAGAAGAAGACGACCCAAAACATGAAATAGAACAAGACTCAGAGCAGGTAGAAGAAAACGCGAAAATTCGAGACATATCTACACATTTGCGTGCGCGGGCCGTGCAGCTTGATGGTGCTTGCAATGGAAATTCTCGTGCAGAGTACGGTCCCCACTGGCCCATTGGCGACTCTGGTGGTACTCGCGCTGCTGCCTTTCCCTCTCTTGGGGTGTTTGGTTCTGCTGGCGCTTTTGCCGCTCCAGGGACTCCTCGTACCCCTCCTCGCCCGGTCGCAATATCTCTGTAGTGGCGATTGTAGTAGTGACTGTCATGGTGACCGTCTTCGTCACCATTTTGCCATATGATGCCACGCGAGTCGTGGTCTTCCCTGTGCGTGGGTCCACTGCCGGGGGTGCCATCTCGGGCTTCTCGTAGGAAGTGTGTACCTTCTGATCCGAAACCACGTACGACACGCAGTCCCAGTTCACCGTGGGCTGGCGCTCGTCGTTTTGCGTGCCGTTTCGTGCGCACGTCCTCTCCGCCTCCGCTCCCTCTTCCGTTTTGATGGCCGGGCCGGAGGAGGGCGGGATGGACGTGGTGTAGGAAGAATTGATGGTATCCGAACATCTTGTGTTGTTGGATGCGGTGCTTGAGGGTGGCGCTTGGTATTGCTGGTGCTGTTGGTGCTGGGCAGTATAGGGAGGGGGGGGGGTGGCCCTTGGAGTTTCCGGGGGGGTATCCAGAACTCTCCTTTCCGTTGGCCCGGCCGCCGCATCCCTGGCATGTATTGACGCAGCCCTGGATCTCCTGGTTTCCCTCCGGGGAATAACGGGTTTTCTGATCCCGGAATGGGATCTCTTGCTTTCCTTCCGGGAGCTCCTCCTTCCTACGGGCATCCTGGACAGTTCTTAAGGAGGGAATTTTCACAGGTAGATCTTACACGGTAGGTCCTTGGGTACAGGGATCCGGGTAAGCTACTAGGCTGCCTAGACCAAGCTGGGTTTCCGGTATGGGGGGATCCTCCGGGGGAAGGGTTTGGATGGGAATGAGTTCGCAACTAGTGAGCCTGTGATTCTTCAGGGAAGACGGGAAAAATGGGGGGATTGATGTTAGTAAATGAAGGAAAATGAAAGATAGAATGAAATAAGAATTAAAATAAAATAAAAAAAGATAGACGAGACTGAACTAGTATCGAAAGGTGGTTTCTGATATTTGACAACTCGTCAAGTACAGTGTTTCGCGCGGACACAGCAAAATGTTGACCGGAGTTGAGGTATAGGGACCTCGGGGGTTTCTGGAATTTTGGGGGTGTTTTGGGGAAGAAGGCGGAAAATACTAATAATATGGTTGAGGGGAGAGATAAGCGGGATAGAGTCACCGAAGGAAGAATGTCAAAGATCCCATAGAGTGGGTATACGGGTGGAATCTCCTCCTCCAAGTCTTGCGGGGTCCACCTTTTTTATATTATTCCACACCTCAGGGTATGATACTAGTATCCACACTAGTTGCAGTTGAAGAGGTTACACTCTCTATCCCCTATTGGTGACTTGCGTCAGGCTGTGTGACTTGCGCCCTAACAGAGGAGGGGAAAGGACAAAAGTAGGGCGGCGTGCCCCCTCCACCTTTTTTATGATAGCGGGTTCTTTCGTTGCGGACCCAACCTAGTTGCCCTCTAATACGGTAGTTGCTCGGGTAGTTACTATGTTGGGGTATCATACCGTAAGGAATCAACCAGCTGCACCCTCGCACACATCCGAATTCCCCCAGTAGACCAACGCTATGCTGATCCTCGTGCGATATCAATCCCATCTTCGCGTTGGCACCGTAGTTAGCCGAGCTTCAATAACGGGCTTGCTCACCGAGGTACATGTAGTGCTTGGATTAATTGAATCACCTATGTATCATACTAGCAGATTAGATTCGACAAAGAATTATTCACACCCTAGTGTAGATCAAGGCCTCAACGGATGCAGTGATGCATCAGGACTTTAACTGCAAGCAAAAGGCTTCGGGTGCGCGAAGTTCATGCCCCCCCACCCCCCCCCTTCGTGCACCGGCTATTATTCTAGTCATAGGTGGGGTAGGGGAAAGTGAGAACGCTTTGCTGCAGCTACTGCAATTAAAGTTTATTGCGGAGAGTCCTCGGTCGGTACTGCCACAGGCTGTCCAAATGATATTGTGGTAAGGTTCTAAGAGCATGTTTGACTATCTCGGATGCTATTGCTGATGCCTGATTCCTGAGCCTTGCAGCCTCTCACGGATCGGTCGCCCGTCTGGAGATCCCAAGACGAACATTTTCCCAGAGCGGGTTGATGTTCATCGAATTTTGTGTTTTCTTCTTTCTCATTATTATTCTATTCTGGGGGGCGTTTGGTGGTGGCTAGCTGGTTTTGTTTGGTGCGAGCTCACAACAGATTTCGGCCAGGTTTGCAATGTGATATCCGTTTATCGGAATTTGCCTCGTTGTCGAGCATCTCAAGGCTATCATGGAGTGGGCATTGGGAGGCAACAGCCCTGGCATCTTCCCGACCTTGCGGTGCTCAATCATCTGGACATGGTGGTTGTGGTTGATAGAGGGTGTTTGGGAATATCCTCTCGGTGTTTGTGCGGATTGTTTCCCCTTCTCCTTCTAGTTCGGCTTGGGAGCCTGAGGTGGAGAGAAAATCAGCTGTTGCTCATTCCTACTAAACGTGATTTTTTTTGGTGAGCAGTCCGGAGCGTAGGGTAGGGCAAGCGTGAATCGTGTCATAGGATATCGTGGTCCCACTCTTTAATTGTTCTCCCCGGGGGAATAAGAGCCCAGGGTTGTGTCATGATGGAGGTATGATACAGAATATCACTGCCACTAGTGCTAGGGTTACTCATCCTGCTCTAGATATGAAATGAGTGAGCAAACGGAGTGGTGCGGTGGTTGTTGGAAGCGTAATCAATGTAATATCCCCATGTTGCCTGTGTTCTGTAGTCCTGGCTTTGATTCTATATGCGCGACGTTAGAGTTACTTGAATAAGATGTCGTAGGGGATTTTTAGTGCGATACGGTAGTACTCAGGTACGACATCCCCACTACAACACCGACTGGCAAGAGAACCACGCCTCACCATCTCGCACTCGTGGCTGCGCTGATTCTGCCTCCATGCTAGACAGAAAGGTATTTTGTCGTGACGATGCGGCTGGAACAGTAGGCGCACATTCTGTCACAATGGCGTGCCGCAAACGTACAAGCACGCTCTTGGAAGTCCATTATCGATAAAACATGTGCACCTGAGGCATTCCGTCCATTAATTCTGCCAGGCAGCAGGCAGCAGACGGTGGACCCCTTACCATGGTATGCTACTGGTATCGCTCCTATCTCGGCGCGTGCGGATTTCTTCCGGGGGAGGGGGGGAAGACATAGGAAACTGTATCGGTTACCAAAATAGCCTGGGCATGATAGGCAAGCTTATTCATGGGTGGGGGCAGTCGCACAGCAGTATTACTATTGGCCCCAAATTAGTAAAAACTAGAGATATTTCTAGGGCTGTCGGGGGTCGCTGGGGCGTGCGATGCTGCTGGAACACGGGTCTGAGGTGTAGAACGGCATTTAGATTGCCGGGACGTGCTCGGGTCTCAGTAGAAATCGGAAAATCGCTGCTGATCCAATGCGAATCTCTGCAGGTCTGGGGCTGTTTCCGATTCACAGGATGCACGGGTATGTCTTGCTCATAATCCGCGGGCAAGTGACCTCTGGTTTCTTCGTCATCACCCGAGACTGATACGGTTGCTGGTATCATAAGTTACAGGAGATGTCACTCGAAATGGTTTCCCCCGGAGTAGCGGTTCCACAACCCCGTCAGTACTGAGCGAAGTGCGCAAACTGTGATACCACTACACGGCGCTAAACGTGATGGTTAGGGTATCGGAAAGCTCTGCGAATACATTGTTTGATCCTATCTTTTGTCAAACACCGGCGATAGCCGCCGGTATGCCAAGCCCTAGATTCTCTTGAAACTGTTTCCTTGGAGCCCCAGCGCTGTATGCCTGGGCGGTTAGAAAGGCGTTGGGTGAGGTTAAATGTTCCGTTTTGTTCGGGAATATTGCTTGTGGTGGAGCATATATGAAGCCAATGTGACCTGCGGCATAGGCTGGATACGGGTGAGAATGACTGGAATGGCTACCGCGGATGATAAGAATCGTTTAGTTTGCGGGGAGGGGGTGAGGATCATATGGTCACTATTTTTTCACGAAGCTCTGCACTTGTTGTTTTAGATAGAGCCCCGGTTGGGTCCAGATTATCTCTGCGACGAGGGAGGAATGAGTTGCGGGGCAGAGCACTACCGGCACTTATCATTTCCATCCCCACTATAGTCGCACGTGGGGTGGGGCGGGGGTTAGGGAAACTACTCAAGAGGTACTTCACGGTACAGTACCCCGGTACTAGTATGATATGATATGATACATCATCCTTTATCAGGTAGCTGAACCCCTGAGGGAAACCCCTTGTACGAGTACCATGCAGATCGGACCCTATTGGTATGGCAGGCTGCTGTAGTATGATAGCTGAATCTGGGGAAGGTATCATAGACGGGCTGCGGGTTTGATAATGCGGGGGAACAGGGATGGGGGTGAGCAAGCGATGTACTCGTACTCGAGTACAAGTATTATGATACCGTAACAAATTCAAGGATTACAACGGAGCCGAGTTTGTATGCCAAGGGAGAAGCTTAGGCTCTGTTTGGCGGGAACGGAACCGTTCTTGACCGTTCCGTTTTGTAATGGTCGACTTGGCACATTTCAGAACAGAACTGTCGATTTATTCCATGGTTACCAAACACCAGTTCGGTTGTTTCCGTTTGGAAACGGAAGGTAACGGTCGTATCCAAACGCACCCCCCGGGGCTTCCCCGATTCTCGCAGATCCGTCGCTGAATGCTGACTCACCCCCCCGCTCCGGCCCCTCCCTAGTTCCCGGAACCTTGCTTTCGAGTCGCAACTCCACGAAGTCTCCTTCCACCACGCACTCTAGCGAGACAATCTAATTAATAGGGCTGGTTCAGCCCAAATTTTGGGTCCTATTGGTATTAACCCCCCCCCCCCCCCGATTGTGCCCCACCGGGTGAAGACGCCTTGTGGATCCACCGATGGTTGATAAACCCTTATACAGGCGAAGCGGTCTATCATACCATAGCTATCGGATACGGTGCCCTTCACCAATTTTCCAACTAGCAGTCACGGCCGTCGGAGCGAATGTACATGTATACATATATATTATATATATGCTTGCTCACAGAAGCTGAAATCCCCTTAAGGAGAGATTATGGGCAAGGGAAGAGCGTGGAAAGGTGTTAAGGGTCTCGTGGGCGCGGAGCACGGGTCATTGTAAGTTACGTGCGCACAAATTTTTTTTTGGTTTAGGGCACTTACTGGATTTTACGGTATCATACTGCGCCGTACACCGGATTTACCCTGAGCTCTAGGAAATGCCTGAGCTGAGGGACAGTGGTTGACTGTGATCTTAGCTGGCTGTGTTGGTTGCCTGCCCGTATGATGCCATGGGAGCTGGCATAATAGGGACCTTCCACTAGAACGTTAGAGTTGCCTCTCCCGGTAAGATTTAAGATTTATCTCAACGGAAGCTAAAACCGGTTTTTCGCTCTGCTTGCCTCCCCCTTAATCCGAGGGGGTGGATCTTACTCGAGCAGCGCGATGTCCAATTACTCGTACAGTCTCCATCGAGGGCATGGCGAAACTGTGCGGGTGGCGAACAGGGGTGCATTTTGGGCAAAAGGTGAGTCGCAAGAGCAGGGTAACAAGAACTGTCCTTGCAGATGATCCCTATTCGCCATCCTCCCGGTTTAGCGATGCCTCCAGTGAAGACCGCAGCACAATTGTCAAATGGTTGGAGATTGATTGGTGCCAAGCTTAGGTTGTCACCTCTAGACCTCGGGTCACGGCTCCTTATTTATTCGCCTCAGTTATAGTACCAAAGAACACTAAGACGGGATGGTACTCGCGCTACTTATTATCCCTTACTGCGGACCGAGACAATAGGATTCATTGCCAGGCTATCCGAGCCAGATCTGGAACGAATTTGGTCCTGCAATTGGCTGGAAACCCCCAAGCTCTCAAGGTGCTGAGTCAGCTATTCATTTGGAAGGGCTAATTTTGCTATGATACCAACAATGGATATTGATAGCTGTTTCCGGTTTGGCGCACCTAATAACGAATTTTATTCCAGTGTTGTCTCACCGCCCATGATGGGCATTGCGCGACGAGTACAGTACTAGTACGGTACCCAAACATGTTATTTGGCCCCGAATTTTGCATCCCTTCGTCTGCGCTCGAGTACCGGTATACTGTATTCAGGACTTCACCCCCGAGTTGGATACGGTAGGGCGACAGACACCGCTTGGGGAAAAGCTCGATTAACTCTTCGGGTCATAGATTCCAATGGCTATGTCACCCCCCAGTGACCAAGGCCATACCATTATGAGCCCAGTTCTTTTGGGGACAATACGCGCTAGGGCGTCGCGAAATCTGGGAACGAACGAAGGGATGGGCGCACGGATACTCATAGACATGTCTTGGAGCATAGTGCACGGGATGCAATGCTGTATACTTAATTCGACGACCTCTCCGTCAACAGGCGACCATCCACCTCACGGCGTTTCGTCGCACAGAATAAGAAATATCTGGCAAGCGATCCACTAACTTCAAAGAAATGAACAGGCCGAAGCCGAGCCGGGCTCTTCCGGCAAGCTTGGGGGGCTCATTAGCGCTCACTCGCCCTACAACCTCCGGAAAAAGCCGCACAACGAACCGCTGCTGGCCGATTGGGCACCTCACTTCTGTCTTCCATCAGCTGTGAAAGTGCTAACTGAAGTTGGGATCGTGTCTTCAGGGGAGCGAGTTTATATTGGGTATCTCTTTGCGCCCATTTACGTTTTTGCTATCGGTTAAGGTGGCCATTGTTGAAACTAGATTAGGGAGCTTGGTGTTCGAATTCAGTCTACGAGCACCTCCAATCCCATGCTGAGATGGACGACTCACGACACGTAGGAATCCCGGTATAGCCGCCGGAGATTCTGCGCTAAAATCGCCAGATAGGTAAATTGGCTAAAATTATGAGAGCGGATTTCGGGCAGTCGGTGGATTGAGTGCGCATTAAAGCTGGTGCAATTCGTCCGTTATACCCGCTGGGCTTTGAATACTTACAGTACTTTGAGGGAGACCCCACTAGGTTTGGACCGTCCTTTGGGTGTCGGGGGATCTACGGTGCCTTGCTTCGGGCAATACGCTATTCTGGGAAAGTCCTTTCGAACGCCCTCCCCGTGCGCTTGAGTAAGGGGATGGTGGAAGGACCTCAGCTGCGACTAGCTGATTCCGGTCCCGTGGTATAAGTTTTTTGATATCAAGGATCTCGGGACACACTTAGCCTATCCCGTCAGTCCGGAATAATAGGGGCTTATACAACTTAAACTATTTCCGAACGGCAGCCTGCGGGAGATGGATCTTGGCTTAACAGGTGCTAGCTGGTTCTGCCGATATTAGCTGCGTTATGGCACCGGTACGCCAGCCATATTCCACGGTATTATGAGGATCTCTAAAGGCCCTCCTTTGAGGCAGGATGATAAACCACCAGGCCATGGCTTGTGCAAAGTTCCCCTTGCAGTAGTGTCTACAGAACCTCTCCCAAAGCGGTCAAAAACGTCAGTCACGAAGAGTCTTTTAGGGCTTCTCGGAGCTGGCCTCTGATTAGGCTCGTGGTATAATATGACGTGGTGAATCTACTCACCCGGAGAGTTTTGAAGCTGGATATTCAGGAGAATTATTGTTCTGCGGTAGCCAGGTTGTTACATTACACTGGCAAGTCATAAGACAGTATGTTGAGATAATAGGACTGTTTTGGGAGCTATAGGTGCGCGGCGATGATAGCCAGTACGGCGATAAGCTAAGGATACTACTGTATTCCTACCATGATAGGGCACTATCGTGTCATTTGACTCCATCGTCAGGACTCTGTAGACAGTAGTGTCACTCGGTCACCTCTAGGGATCCAGGAACCGGTGGATGAGCCACAGATGCCTGGTCACTCCTAATATCCGAATTCTAGGTCCTATGTTATAGAAACTTTCCCGGGTTGGCTGCCCCCTCGGATAGACTATTTTTTTCTAGGCACCAAGAGTCCACAATGGCTCTTGCTTTTTAGGGTGTGTCTTTTTCTGCACGGTGCTACTATGACTCTAAATTAGTGAGCAGTGCTGCTGCAACAAAAGGCCTGCGGTATCTTGAACACCCCAAGATATTCTGAGGCGTCCATATGGGCAGCAGAATAAGTAAGATAACATCGTCCTCATTCTTTACTTTTTATTACCACGATTAATTGCTATTGCATATATGCACAGAATATTAGAGCCCCCTCCACTTGGGCTGCTATCACTATTCTTATCAGCGGAGGTTGTACTGATGTCAAGGTAATTTCCGTTCGCACGGAGTATTTTCGGAGCAAGAACCTCGGGAATGAGGCTAAACTTTTACGCACTCAAACTAGAAAAAAAAAAAGACTGCCTTGAGCTCACATCATCAAGTGAAATAAGGCTTTCTGGTTAATGGAACACATTTCGGTTGACTTGACCTGAACGGCCCAATTGGAAAACTTGCATCGAGTCCCCCCATCTTTCACCCTCTTCCCGAATCTATACGCTTCGTTGGGGGAGCAGCGAAGATGATTTGCCTGCGGTGTTATCCCTTCAAACCAGGATAATAAGTTGGATTGAACCTTCCAACGCCTTCCCTTTACCTCGATTTCAGAATCGTATCACATCGCTAGCTGTGGCGATCGAATTAGGTAGGAGAAATGGGAGAGTATGGCTGGGGCTAAACAAAACATGACGACCCATCCCATAAACGTAAACAAAAAAGCAGGACCAGGCAGACGTAGGCCCAGGATATATGTTTTGAGAATTGAAAAGATCTTGGAGTTTTTCCGGTAGATGGTTTATCTTTCACTGGGGGGCGGTATTCGGGAGGATGGACATTCTGAATGGGACTGGCCGAGCCCCAATGGACCTCTGTTTATCACGCAAACCCTTTTTGATCGCCATGGGTTCTGTTACACATTGCCAGTCGTCTCTGGTTTTGGCTGTACGAGTACTGGAGTATCATACACTACTCTACGTGGAGAGTCGATCTTTGACGATCGGTCTGCGGAGCTCCATAACTTATTGTACAGCTCAGAACGGGAGATAAACTGGCAGCACGGGATGTCGCATTCATTGCTGTATCTGTGCCGAGCAGCGTTAGTCCTATCGTACAGGGGCACTTGATTGATTTGAAGGGAGAGTCATCGCTAGACACATAGTCTTTGTTTTTTTTAAAATACGCCATTTCACACAGTTGCGGCTGAAATTGGCAAATACCGGCAGTCCACAGTAGAAAGGAGCCGGATACTTTCTGGTACGCTAACAGGTAAAGCACTGCACCCACTGTCTTGGTGTTGCACTCGAGGGCAGGGATGTGTGCGATAGTGCCAGGTAGAATTGTGCGCATTTGGGGATCTGAGTGAACAGTGTGCGATATCCGTCTTGGGGGGCGCTAGGGCTACAGGAACGGGTTGAGCCGGGATGTCGGGAAGCGGTATTCCGTCCCAGAGAATGCTCAGACCAGGAAGGTCGGTCTGGGCAGAACTGCACTCCGATGCAGTTCCATGTCACAGCGGCGCAGCGGCTTTTCTTTCTGTGATACAAGTACCCGTAGGGAAAAAGAGGGCAGAAAAGGAGCTTAGGTCCCGGTTTGCACGGTAACCGGACGAGGCTCTAAAAAAAGCCACCTCATCCTGTCTCCCATAGGAGATAAAGTTTCTTCGGTTGGGAGATGAGACTCTGCTCTGCTCCGCGGGCCCCGCGGTGCGGTGGTTGGTTACTACCATACCATAAGAATTCGAATAATTGGCACTCGTGCTGAGATGTTGGACTTCCCTTTACTGGTATGGTCCAGCACATTTTTGTCCCAACCTGGGGCTGAGGGGGTCAGTTTTCGGCCCGGGGTAAGCATGGTGGGGTACCGGTACTTGTATTCCAGAAGCCGGATGTGCTCTTGGAGGTCAGGTGCCCCCCCCCCCCGCTCTCTCTCTCTCTCTCTCTCTCTCTATACATCTCGGGAGGATCTACAGGTATGTTTGGGGAAGTCTATCGAGTTGCGGTATTAACTCACTACGCTTGGGAG
>PYWC01000015.1:1884842-1914455 GCA_003182015.1 Tuber magnatum | reverse complement strand
ATTAAAAATTTGTATGGTGGACTGTCTGTGCACCAGAATTTTGTATGGGCTCTCAGACCAGCACAGACAATCTGCCATACAAATTTTTAATCCCTGTGTTCAGGTACAAGTACTACTTGAGGGGGACTTGTAGCGGTAGCGGTATGGCGCAAGGGTAGGCGATGGGCCGTGGGGATTACGCTAAGCGATTATGTTAAGCGATTTTTTTTTTGTTTTCCTGTTAAATCCTCGGATTTTATTTATAATTATAACTATGATACTGCAAAAGCCATGGCAGGCGCCCTAAAGCATGGGCTATAAAACCCATCAAACAAGAGAAAACATCCCTTCACCCGTAACAAATAAACAGTATGAATTGAAAACAATTCATAACTCATGAAGCCAAATTGGCCACTCGTGTAAAGGGAAAGTTTTCCGACATAGGAAAATTTATCCTGCACCCCATGACATAGGAAGTAAAACCCTTTACCTATTATGGCAAGCAAGATCTACTGGTACTCGTACCACCGGGAGGGCTGAGGGTCTCTGGGCGCCTTGCGGCTTTTGATACCGGTATTCTGCCCTGTATTTTGTGGGAATCGTGAATTCTGCTTAGCTAGGCGGGGTCAACCTCTGCGGGGTCGCTTGAAATTCGCTTGCCCCGCATCGGTTGGTGGCCGGGGCGTGTGGTTGAATTAGTCGAACATCTAGCCTACCGAGGAGCAAGGCCTGTGTGCATTTATTTGTTCACTGCCGGTAAACCCCACCGGTTGTCGGTTTTGAGTGCCGGTTGACAGATCAGAGCATAGTCTGCATCTGCTCGAGCACAGTTGATGTCACCGTGAGTGACCGCCGTGCAGTGCATGGGTTGCTGGTGTTCGGGAAGGCGGAGGGCGTGCCGGTGGACAAGTGGGGTAGGGGGTCGGGAAGCGCGCCCAGGCTGGGATCTCGAACTTGCGAGAGAAATAATTTCTGTCCACTGTTCTTGATATGCCTGTCTATCTGGCGGTCCTGAGCTGTTTTTGTAAGCCTCGTCACTTATTAGTGCACTGCGCACACATATTCGCAAAGTTCTCATACCCTTCCTTGCATCTCAAGGCGTGTGCCTATCAATACAAGAGAACGGCAAGAGCCTTTTAGATGATTGTTTTCGGATATGCCCCTAGGGATATTGTAAACCGTTATGATATCACAATTTGGTTTACTGGGTGGTAAGAAAGGGAGGGTGAGGGAGCGATCCCCAGAGCTGCTGGTGGTGCCCGGAAGGGTTTGAGAACCTTTTTTTTTTTTGCGAACTGGGCGTATTTCGCTCTGGTATGCTCATCCCAGGAGACCTGGTGCCCTGTCGTACCAAATCACACAATGTCCCTGCTAACATTTGTGAAACCGGATCTTGTCTCGGTTGCCCTCGATGGGTGCCCTGACCGCTATATTCTGGCAAAAAAAGGATGGTGTGGCTGTGCTAGAGTGGCGCATATTACATTCTAATAATGCGAGTGCTCGAGTAGTATGGTCGCTTAAATATTATAGCTGCAACCGGAACTCCGCGCTATGGTACAAGTACTGTACCTCAATCAAGTGAGGAAGATTAGTAAGTGGATATAAATATTATGTAAATAGTTATAAGTCAACTAAGTTCTGAGAATATTACAGATAGGATTAGCAATAATTTTTACCATTTCAAGGTCAGAATTATTGAAGGCTATAAGTTTATATAATAGAAGTAGTTTATAATTGATAGAACTAACAGGATAGGGAAACTTCATAATTTTTTAGATTACAGTAGTTCTGTTTTGATCTAAAATAGATTTGATGATTTTACTGTTAACAGTTCTATGGAAGGAATAGATTGCAGATTTGGGGAATTGTGGAATTTTAGTATAATATATTAAATATAATATAGTATGTAGTTTTTTATTAGAAGAAATTTCTATAAGTGGAATAGAAAGTATAAGATTGGTAAAATAAATTTTCTACTTTATTAAGTAAGATAGATAAGAAAATAAGCTACTAATATAGGTCTAAAGTGTTGGAACTTTGATCTGTATTGTTTCTACCTAGATATGAGAGAGTATAGTTATGTCTAAAAAGCTTTTATACAGTTGTCAAACAACTAGCTTTTACTTTTTAACCAAATGTCTTTATACAATCATAGTACTATCATATATCTAAAGATCTTGTAAAATTTGTATCCTATATAGATATACTAATATAGAATACTGGTGCAATAAAATTTCTGAGTTGATGAATCTCTCTAAGTCAACTGTTTCTTCTGTTATAAAAAAAGTCCAGATTTGTAATAGCAACTTGTATACCCATAACTCTTTTAGATTTGGCAAGTCAACCAAAATTGCAGATGTAAAAAGAAAAGCAGTTTGTGATTTTATTTATACTAAGTCTCATTTAGCCCTGAGAGATATTACTACTAAGATGTATATTGGTTTAGAAAAGTATAATATAGGTAAAAACTTTTGAAAAGCTGATTTTAGGTTCAATATACTTAGAAGAAAAAATCTTTTTAGAAAACAGAATAGAAGAGGGAGAAAGGGATTTGTAAGAGTTAGGAGGAACTGGACAAAAGCTTGGAGGTTGGCAGTTTTTATAGATAATACTATATTTGAGTATGACTCAAATCAGGTAAGTAGTAAGATTAGATTTAGATTGGGTGAAGAACTGGAAGAAAAAAACTTAAAGCCTAGCTTTAAGTCAGAATACATCAATATTGTGGTTTATGCTATAATTATGTATGGAGGAAAGACTGAGTTAATTCTTGTAAGAAAGAGGATTGAGGAGAAAAGAACTACTAAACTTTAGGGAAATAGGCTTGGGCTTAATGCCTATCAATATACAACTGAGATCTACTAACCATATCTTATTCTCTTCATAGAAGCAATAGATAGGGCTCTTGAAACTATTTATATAACTATGATACTGATAATGAAGCCTGGCATAGTAGGTTGAAAAACAAGAAATTGTAAAAGAAGTCTGAGTGTAAATATAAAAGATTATCTTGACCTCCAAGTCCCAACTCACCAGATCTCAATCCAATTGAGAATGCCTAAGCACTTCTCAAAAGAGGACTCAGAATGCAATTCTCCAAGGGTGAAAGAAGGCCTCATAGTACTTCTGAATTATTTCAGATAGTAAAGGAGGAATAGAAGCTAATTATTTGGATGACATTAAATAAGTAGATTGAAAGGATACCTGAGAGACTTCAAGTGCTACTAGATACAGATGGAGGTCATACCAAATAGTAACATTGTAAAATCATTATTTTTTATTTCTACTATCACATATATTTTAATTGAGTTCCTATCTCTTTTTTTTTTTTTGTGGTTGCTTATAGTATTCATTGTGGTTGTGCCGTTGGCACGGACCGTACGAGAACTTTTTAGACACGACTGTACTGTACCGGGTCATGCGGTTAGTCATCTTAAGACTGATCGGGCAACTAAAATAATATGAGCGCCACTGGCAAAAAGACTGTAAGTGCCCATAGGGGCTAGATATAATATCAAATTTGATATACCAGACTCCAGGTTTTCTGGTATACCTAATCTTTGTCGGTGAAGATATCTCCCTTCCTGCAAGAGGCCATGTACCTTTAAGAGAGGTGTTGGCTAGTTATGGCCGTTCGGGTCATTTGTCATTCTAGGCATTGGTCCTTTTGCCAGAGTTTGTGGAGGCTGGAATCGGTGCTACAGGTACCGGGGGTGAAAGGTAAGTCTTCCGAACCCCCTCTAATCGGCCCGAGTGCCTTCTCGACCACTCAGAGAAGGGTGTTCGCTTCGGCCCTGCGCCAAGAGTTCGGTAGACTTTTTTCCCTACAAGTACTCGCACAGCAGAAATTAGCGTATCCGGCAGATTGGGCTGCATAACTTGTCACACACACAGGAAAATTCGACCAACCAGACCAGAGATGGACAGACCTTTGCGCACATCCTAAGTCTAGTTCCCCAGCACCTACTTTGGGGGCCATGGGAAGAGGTTTATGAGTGTAACCAGACGAAGGGCCACATTGGCTGATTTTTTTTGGAGGGGGGGTATATAGTCAGGCGAATTCTCTACCCCACCTGCCACGGCAGCTCCACGACAATCAATGCGACTATCTAGGTGCCTATTAGCCAATCATACCCCATTCTCCTCCCTTGAGCTTCACTGCACTCAACTTCGCCTTGAAGTGAATGGGGGCTCAGGCGAGTGTAGTGCCAATGTTACTATTGGACCTTCACCGGGCTCCATAGAATCGTGAAGAATTAAGCACAAGTTATTACTGGGTTATTATACCATGCATGCTGAATGTCTGGGATGACTAAGCTACCTACTAGCAATGCACTATCGGTGAGAATAATAACTCGACACCCTCAAAATGCTGGTAAGCCGAGATATCAACAGAACAAGAGAATTTATCAAAAATCCGAGGCTATAGATTTGTTTGGAGATGTCCCAATTACTCAGGAGCTCGTCTCTCGAACCCCCAAGGCACCTTGAGGGGGTGATGGGGGTTGTCTGGGTCACCCCTTCTTCTAATTATTTTAGCTGCATTGCCCTTAGGTGTCTGGTTTTAAATTTTACCGGGAGTGCGATGTAGGCAAAGCTTTTGATGAGGCTAAAGGAAGTATCTCCCGGCTACATACTCGAGTACATACTGTGCTGTACTCGCGCACTGAGTAAGACATAGGGCCTTCTGAATACCGATGGCTCTCTTGATAGTATACTTCTGCATCCATACCTGTGGAAAGATGATTGAGCAAGGAGAATGCCATCGGATTCTTGACGTAATGTGCTGTCAATACACATAGGGCACTTGACAACTCAGTTAAACAGTTGTCGGATAACCCCCACCCTGCCATTCCAGCTTACATAATCGGCCTATCTGATAGGTTCAGAGTTCAACCCCCGGTGCGGCAAACTCCAGGGTAGACTTTATCGCATTGCCAGGTACGGTACCGTGCTCGAGCGGGGGGGGGGGAGCGGGATCTCCAACGCATCCATGGGACAAAACGATTGCAACAGCAGCCTTCGTGATTAACCAATGATAGTTCAATTCTCTTTTTTCAACCTCCTAGCAACTAGCTGCGCACCGGTACTCGTATTTCCCGATCACTCAGCATGGCCGACACTCCCCCCCCCGACCCGGTGCGTGGCAGGCCGGATGGGTGGACTAACACCCGTTTTCGGGCACCAGTTTCTTTTCTTTTTTTCAACCTCTTAACTCTAAGGGGCAGCAACAATGATGATCTTCGTTGTTGTTGCTGGAGAAGCTCGAGTTAGTTGATCGGCTGGGTCAGCCTTGTGTAAATGAGCCTATTCTTCGGATAGGAAAAATCGGGGTACGGTAGTAGTATTGCTTATCGCCGGGCTGAAAGAGCGTGAAAGTTTGGGGTGGGGGGCGGGACTCTCGTGAGGGCTCTTTGGGGGGAATATCTGGTACTGAACGATTGTTGTAATCCTCTGAGCCGAGAGTTTAACGGGGAGTTTTTGGCAGTGGCTAAACTTGTTTGTATTCGTTGTTTTCAGGGATTCTACGAGTAATTTATCGTGCTATAGCTTTTGGAATAAGAAGCTGGTGCATCTCTGGGGCTCCGGAAGATGGGGCTTGGGGGTTGGGAATAGGTACCGGGCTAACCTGGCCACGATGGGAGAAATGATGTGTTGGTTTCGAGCGAATGGTCGCAACCAACCGGAAAGATTTTTATTTTGTTTCTTTTTTAAGATCATAGAGATATGGCTAGGCACCTGCTGCATCGATCTGTGATCCCTATCTCCGGAGGTATGATACGAGCTAGAAGACTATGATATTTGTGGTTGAAATGTTTGGGAGACCCCACTTACTGGCTGTACGAAAATGTGAGTGGACATACCGATGGTCCGGCGCGCACATTTTCCGCGGTGGGACTTGTACTGGTCCCGATTTGGCTAAATTATATAATAATTCTATATATATTTTAGGCATTGTCTGAGAATTTTCGTTATTAGAGATGTGCGTAGTGGGTTCCTGGGCATCTGTGGAAGGAGAGGTCCCTGGGAAACCCGGTGTATGGCTGTTTCCGGCGTATAGCGGAACGTCGGACACGCCGGGGGACCAGAAAAGAATACTTTGCGGACGCAGCGGCGCTGTTTGTACAGCAGGTTCACATGGTCCGATTCCGTTTAACACCTCCCCAGAAGGAGGCATTTCCGGGCTGTTAGGCGTACGGTACTGGCCGATGACGCTCCGCCGTTCCCGGTGATGCACGGGCTGATATCATTCATACCCTAGCACCGAGGCGTCCAGATACTTTTAAAAATTGCCTACCGGTAGTGCTGCATGGTTCCGGGCACAGCAACTCAACAATTCAACCACCCGAGTATATATCGCCAACTTTAAAACCGTGTAACTGAACAGCCACGACCTCCACGCTTGAGACCCCGCGTGAATATGTCCAGCCCACCGGCGCCGCCCCCAAGGGAGTTACACAAAAAAAATATTAGCCTGAGTACCACAGGGGCTAGGCTGATTTTAAGTTTGTATGGGGGGGGCTGTCTCAATTATTAGCCGCGGCGCTAGCTGTAGCGAGTAACATTGCGCCATTTTGCTCCCGATTAGGCAAGTCGCATATTATTACCGGATTAGGAAATGATCGCCTACTAACCGGTGTTGCGATTAACACTCTTTGAAATGCCGGTACGGTAACGCGGGCGTTGATTTGCAGTGCTCAGGTACCACACAAGCCCTTTACAAGTAGTTAGGAAGGTCCCCTTCAAACAGCACTCTGACACAGGAGGGGAGGAAAGTTCACTTTGTGAACCTATTGGTTGGTCTTCTTTATGATGTTTTCTTGGGTGCCTTTGATGTGTTCGAGGGTTATGGGGTTGGAGGGTTGGGATGTTGGGAGGGCGCTGTGCTGGTGCTCTGCGTTATCGCTGTTGGTGTTGTTGTTTTTATAATACGGTGGTTGGGTACTGTACATTTATGGCACGTGGCCTTTCGGATACCCTGGTGCCTAATTCAGTGCTTATAGCGCTAAAATGGAGGTATCGTGCTATAGTTCTCGAGCATCGGTGGTGGGGAGTGGGAGTGACTGTGGCTTCGTGATCTTTGCTGGTGGGCGCCAGGCGTGCCTGTAGGTTGGATATGCATATCGGGTTTGATATGGTGCCATGTCCGTGGTTTTCCCCCTCAACGGAGTTATGGGACCATGCATGTATTAGAACCCGAACGGTGCTTCGGAGTTACCGTGCCTGCGGATAAAATTCGGGGAGGACTGGCATGGATACTGTTTTGAGTGAACGCATCTTGGATATTTGCTGGCCCAATCCTTCTGGCATGTCGGGTTGAGGCTTTCAGATATCATACCTTATCAGTGGTGACGCCGACCATCGGCTATGATTCGCTGGTCGCCTCCGGTGGTTGGGCGCATACGTATCATCCTTCCTGGTATCAAAAAGCCCGCGCCCCGTGCTCACCGATGCGCGAGCAACCGCTCTATCACACCTTGCTTGTAACATCTGCACTTCCCATTACCTCTTAATGCCGCTAGAGGCACGGGTTTCAAGGGATACTTGGTCTATGAGCTATAGCTCTATCAACATGGCACTACTATCATCCAGGCCGTTGGGTGAGGGCGACTGTTGTCTTTGCAGCTAGGGCCTGTACCTCAGGGACGGACCTTTGATTTTGGCGAATACAGCGCCTGGTAAACAAGGATTGGGAAATGTGACATTGGCTTCTGGTTTCCGGGAGTGTGGCACCTTATCTTTGGCCCATCAAAGGAAGGGTTGGAGAAGTATGATAAAGTGAAAAATGAAATCGGAAAGTGATATCCCTTTAGAGATGTATGCTTTGGGTTGTTTCGCCAAGAATCCCAAGAAGATCGCTATTATAGCCTCATCCTGTCGCCCAATTCATCTTAAAAAAATTTGTAGGGAAAATTTAGAAAAACAGCAGTAGGCTTGAAGCAATTCTTGATCTTTCTGCCTCTCTTTTTCAATTTCTTTGCATTGCCCGAAGGTTGAAAAGACTAGCTAGAGTCTGTTGTTTGGTGTGAAACCCCGTTTGATCAGCAGATGCCAGTGGTATGTTTTGCCAAGAATTGAATGATAAAGATATCCTTGTTACCCAAGGTGTTTGGATGGGGTTTTTCTTCTCTTTTTCTTTATAAGGCTCCAAGTGCAGTTTCCTACGTTCTTTCTTCAGAGGTGGCTTTTTTTTGCTTTCTGCCAATAGGACCTCCCGACTGCGTGGGTTCTACAGGCTGCGATACGAACACCATATTTCCGCCTTTCCTTAGTGGAATTTGTCTACTGCAGAATACAAAGCGGTCGAGGCCTGGATTATAGAGTGGGCTGCGAGGATAAAGACATGTCAACCTCACCTTATAAGTCACCTTTCGAGCCATATATTCTGGAGTCTTCTACAGCGGAACGCCGGTATCCTGGCTTCTGGGGCCTTGGTAGTGCCTGTATTATATTATGTCTGGGTCGATTCCGCGGAAGGGGGTGGGGTAGGTTGACCTAGAAAACGCACCCGCCGGGGAAAATGCCCTTTTACCTATTATGGCGGCGTCACTTGCAACCTAAATTCACAGCAAGTGCAAGTGCGATAGGTTAGTGCTGGTGTAAATAGTGCGGCTGGGCCCGAATACTGCCCAGCTAAACTCCTATGGTAGAAGAAAGGAACTTCACCTTGCTCAAGCTCTCAAACACAGAGGTCACTAGTCTACCCTGTGCACAGCTGTGTCACTAGGGGGTTTTTTTTAAGAAAGAAAAAAAGTAATACGGTAAGGGATTCTCTAACAACTATTATAATACGTGCGATGTTGTGTGCTTGCCCTAAACAAGTGGAGAGACATGCAACAGGGAAGTATCATAGCCAATCTAGCCGAAATCCATGGAACCTACCCGAGGAGATTTAGACAGAGTATGATGCTGCACCTCCAGAAAGCAGGAAGCCTTCGCGGCTTGGGGCTATGGGCTACCATGCCTTATCGCTTGTATCATACCCCAAAATTCTCCCAAAAAGAGGGTGGACTTCGATTCGGTGCGTGATCTACTGGCGCACAGCATGTGGGTGGATCACACTCCCTGTACTGGAAGGCGGCTGGCGGCTCGCGGGATACACGAGTACTGTAGTTTTGGAGCTTTCGCATCCAGTAAGGCTTGGATTACGATCGGATGTTATGGCGGGGTTGGGGCGGGACAGGGAGAGATATCATAGGGCATCTGGACCCACACCGGGCCTCACAAATCCATGCCCCTGCACGGTAGAGGGATTTTTTCTGTTTGTGTAAGTGACGAATGCCATAACTTATGGGGATACCGCATCTCTCTTCGTTCGTAATTGCTTTACTACGGGAGCCACCGTAATTTTTTTTAAATCGGAGATGCCAATGTATCTACTTATGGGATTCCATTCTAAGTAGTTGGTGTTCGGGGTTGGGGAAGTTGCACCGAGAAATAGTGTTGCCTGGACTGTTATTCCTGCTGATGGTGTACGAGTACGTCCGCCTTGAATCCTTGGTTCTCTGCACTGGTGCTCGGGACATGGTTGGCGTAAAATAACCTCGTCTCTAGTGTGCTATGATAGAACCTAGCTTGTTGGAGGTTATCCTGATTTGTTAACTGTCGAGGTACTGCTCGGCGAGTGTGTTTCGCTGTAATATGTATACCCTGTGAGGGTATAGTAAGGGTAATCTTGTTATGTTTACTTTTCATTTTTTTTGTTTACTCGCTTGTTTTTCATTCGTGGATCGTGAGCGAGACTGGTGAGACCTAGCCTTGTTCTTGCACTTTTACATATATATAAGTTGCGCAGATGGGGGCTCACATCGGCTTGGGGAGTAATAGCTCTGTGGGGAATTGTTTTTTTTATCGGGTGGCGATATAATTTGTTGTCCTCTTAGAAGCCTCGAGAGGACCCCCTCTCGGGGGGCTCATCTGCTTTGGTCTGTTGTGAAATATTATTAGATGTCCTAGATATTGTGTATTAGGGTATTATTTCCTAGGCGCACTGCATTTCGTATAGGGTGCCTTGACGCTGCGGTGCGATTCATCTTCTTCTCTTCAGTCTCTTATCTACTGGAGTATTGATTGGGGGTGGGGTAATAAACACGTAATTCTCAACATGTTTATTTTCTTTTGATCAGCACATTAACTAATTAATTTGGTTTTGGTTTCCCTGTTTTTTTGCATCTTTCTCCTTGCTGGTTTTTCCCACCGACTCCTCCACCATTTCCCTCAGCTAAGCCGGTCACATTTCTGTGTTAAGACCGAGCCGATAGTAATAATGAATCGCCCTATCTAGACTATGTTAGACACTTTGGTCACCGAGATAACCCGGGCATGGCTGTGTATCAATATCATTTCCTGGAACCCGCGGATCACTCGACATCCCACCTTCCGCGATGCCCTCTGCTGAGGCCTGGCCTTTACGAGGCCCACCGCAGATCCCACTTACTAAGGTTTCCATTCCCCTTGCGAACCGCTGCCGGAGGGATGGGCGATCGCTCGGCTGTTTCCCTCCTTCTCTTCCCCCTCTATGGGCCCTCATCTCCCTATGCGTCCTGGGCAGGGAACGCTTCTGCCGCGGCATCGCTGGGCCCGAGGATCGAATGCGGCGCAGATGTCTATCAAACTCTGAGCTCATCTCAAAGAGCATCTCCATCGAGAGCTGGAAAGATCGACGAGCGCCATCGTAGGGAATCTTGCCACGATCTAGGGCGGCATTAATGCTCTCCATCTCTTCGATTATCCCCTCCATCCTGCGCGTGTGCATCGATAGGTTGGGGGGATTCGCGTGATCGAGGATCTCACGAGACTTGTCTTCCAGTTGGTCCCGGACCCGATAGGCCATCGCGATGTGCCACCCTAAGGGGGAGGATGGCGGGGGCGATGAGGGAGGAGAACAAGATTCTCTATGGAGCACTCTGGAGAAGCGTGAAATCTTTGGTTCCAAGGCTTCCACTACACCTGCGGACATTTTGGTGTGAGCCGAAGAGTTTTTAGTGGTATAGGCAGCTATTGGGCAGTGTAGGCAGTGGCGACCCGATGGTGTGGTGGTAGTTGTGTTAGTGGTAGTTGTGTTAATGGAAGCCGGTGGCATTTTCCAGCGAATTTCTATGTCCCCGCTTTATAATTGGGGACTTCAAGACATGAAAGAGTCTACGAAGAAGTTTTGAATCTTGAATAAGAAGTCTTTCAACATAGTTTGGGGTCCCTGATTTCTCAACCTTGTCCAAGCCATGAGGTCTCTGGAGTTCTTGGCGGGCGCGCGGTCAGTATGACTTTCAAGTTAGCTTATACTCATGTATGATACTGCCCGCAACTACTGCGAGTGACCGCGTGTGACTCGCCGCCCATGTTGGTACCCATGTGCTCTAGGTTGTGAATGGTGGCTTCGCCCAGAAATCCATCCTAAGGGACTGTGTGAGGATATGCAAACCAAATTAGTTTACCCCTCTCTTCCTAGGCCTTGTCCTGGTAGCGCACATCCTAGACTCCGATCCCTAGGGGATTTGGGCTTTAGGATCCTCTTAGCTCGTTATCTGAGAGCTTAAACCACCGTATCATGCATAACTGTACAACAACTGAACACAATGCCGCAGGGTGGATCCGACTCCAAAGTGGGGAGACGAAGATGGTAGTTGCCCTGAAATTCGAGCGATCTGTGAACACTTGTCCTGCAGTGTGTTGTCTGTCTCGGCTATGGCGCCATCACGTGATCTACCCACGTAGTTTCTAGTGAATTGTAAGAATTTGCTTGACGATACCGCTATTGCTAGGCCCCCGCCGGTGAGGGGGGGGATCGCAGTCTCACCCGCTGTGCAGATCTCATGTCCAATTCTTCACATCATCTCCCTGGGCAAGCGAGGCGATAAGTTGTTGGCTTGCGTGGGGTGGTTTCCTAGCGATCCGGGGAACCTCGACTAATATGGTTAAAGTCTTGCTGGTGCGCAAACTAGTAAGTTACGGTGCAACGAGCCCTGGATTCTGGTGCTTTTTTTTTGATTTGCGCGCGGGTGCTTGTGTGTTCGAGAGCACTGAGAAGGGAGGCTGGGGGCAGGCCCGGTTCTCACGAAAACCTTATTCCTTTTGATGATTCTCTCTGCATGGTGAGTGCCGGTTATGTAGCTGAGCTATATTTTCCTTGGAAGAGCCTCGAGGCTCTCGGGCGCTAGTGATTTCGCCAAGGGTTCTTGGGAGGATGGGCTATGGGGAGTTTGCACAGGACACTGTCGTGATGAGGCCTTGAGAGATGCACTCAATTGACCAACCATATGTCGGGTAACCGACTGAGCTCTAACTTTATTATGGTAGCATAATTGAGTTTCTGGGAGTGTCATGCCCGGAGATTCACCTCATGACCTTTGACTGCGGTTTGTCATGCTGGGTCAGAAGCAGGCGAAACCCTAACCCAGACCCTCAGCTGAGCGCTTCTAGTGGCTCAGCCCCTCTAGGCCCTTGCATCATGCGAAGGTGCGTTGGGGCAGAACCACCTGTAGGGCAGTGTTGTGAGAGATTGTGAGAATTCAATATTCTATCATACTTAGTGGTAATTCCCCCCGCAATAGCGATACTAGAACGGGACGATCGAGATGCCGTTAAAAATTGCGTGTGCGTGCGCGCAGTGATTAAGCGTCTATCTTCACTAGCCCCAGCACTGTGCAATGGGTCGCAAGAGATGAGCTTGTGTTAACCAGTGACCACAACTGTAGAGCGTACCACTCTTGAGATAAGGTAGCTGGGATGGTAGGGAACGGGAGTCCGTGATTACCGGGTCGGTGCGTAGTTTGGGCTCTGACCACCTGCGTTTTGGCACCTGATATGCAGTTGTGTGCTTCGCCAATTGACTCCAGATTGAGTACCGCCCGGACAGGGCAGTTTTTTTTTGGGGGGGGGGTTCGCTGTGGCCTTGTATCATACTGTACGAGTGCAAGTCAGAGCCTTGCCTAAGTATGCCTTCCGGTGTTGACTTCCGTACCGAAATCCATTATTCACGGTAGCTGCTCAATCGCGGACTTCCCCTAATAATCGAGGAGTTTTGGCTTTACCAATCATTTTACCATCTTCCCTGGCTGCGTCCAACTCCCGTTACCCGGGTGCTCGGGAAAAAGTTGATGCATCAAGTTTAGGATTGAGGCTGGCGCAAGGCATATCCGGTAAGGGACCCTGCCAGAGTGGCTTGCCGGTAGCAATGTAACAGCACTTTTCGGGTGATCTACATGTTCTGCTGGCTCGACCGTTATATGTCTCAAAATAAGCATAAAGTGTGATAGGCGGAGGTTACCGAAAAAGCAACCATACCCTGTTAGAGAGTGCCCTATTCGCCATCTAACTTGAGGCGTGGCGTCTGAGGTCGACCAGGCCCCATTCCTCGATATCGCCCTGTTCAGTTCCTAGGGATCCAGCAGAAATGTTTTTGGGGCTACGAAGCTCCTGACAACCGCTCGCACAAGTGGCGAAGGCATCATTGAGTTCTTATGTTATTCTATTGGGTGCATTCTTAGGCCGCTCTGACTCCTGAAGTGACCCTAGGGATATGATAACGTAGTTGTTTGGTAAAGAGCTCGGGCACTGTTTCTCGGAATTAGTCTGGACTAGGGGGAGGTCGCCTTGGATTTGGTGTTACACCCTGTATGAACAGAAATGAGTTCGGCTGATCAGCCCCGGTGCTTAATCGGACCAAGATACGGGCACCAGACAAAAGCCTTGGTGAAACAGGGTTTCTCTTTTCCTCTTGAAAGGGGTCCCCTCTTCACACTGACCACCAATTGCGCAATACCGGTACATCCCCCGTAGCAGCGCCGTAACCCCTGGGAGAGCAGACTTTTGTTTCACCAATATTTCCCCTCTCGTGACTGTGTGTGGGAAGCGGCTCCAAGAGCTCCCCTAGATCGGGCTGAAAACAACTCAGCTCCCCCCGAGGGTTGTTCTAAGATAGCAGTAAATGTCCCCGATCCGATGATGATATCAGCTTCGGTAACACAAAAACTGAGGTCCTGGATTTTTGGAATCCCAAGCCGAATCAGCCCTGGGGGCTATTCTTAGGTCAAGACTTTGCACGTTCTACGACTGCCATTCAGACGCTGGTCTGCTTGCCTAACATTCTCAACGGAGGGAAAATTGTTGGGACTGCACTTCTCCGCAAGAGGGAGTCAGTCGATGACCAAAATGCGCTTCGTGAAATTGGCTGTTCTCCCCGCCGAGGACTAGGATTGAGTGTGTTTGTTGACTTATTTGAGGCTACGGGACTCCCCGGAATACCTGGTCTTCGAAAGCTGAGAGTTATGGTACACGATCGCCTGTGCAGACATCCGGTGAGTGACCTCTCGGGGACGTGTGGATTTTTGAGGTATCATAGCGGTATAACAATTGGTCAAAGTGTGTTATAAAGGGGCTATGCGTATAGCTGTGCTGACCCACCCACCCGCAGGGGCATCTTTTGGAATTGCTTAGTATTTGGATAGTTTCCATCCTCCCAGTGAAATGATCATTTACTATCCCTTGAACCGTGAAGCCTACCGGTTGAACTATAATCGAAAAGTGCAATGGTAAAATAGTATTTCCCAACTTCTATAGTAATAATACGACGCAAGCAAAAACAAGTGCCAAATTGTGTCTGGTAAACATGTTATTGGCACCCAGGTGAATTGGGGGTAGGTTATGAGGGTATAAACCGGCATTCTTGTGTGTTTACGCAAGCCCACAGGTTTGGAAGTCCCTCCTCTACCAACAGACCGACGAACCAGCCAAGGGAACCTCAATTGCCTTGAGCTATGTTGGTCCTTCATTAATATCGGGTTCTAATAGCAAGACGGAACGATCCAAGCTAATATCTACCCCGCGTAAACCCCGAGCTCCACTACCGGATTCTACCCCCGAGATAGATGCCGCCCAGAGTAGCCCCACCGAACAGCCAGATCTAGCCTCTCCTCCCTATTCTGTGATTGGGTCGACTCTTAGCGAGGCTGCCGAGCGACCTTGTTTCCCCTCAGCAAAAGACCTAATGCGGGAGTCAGAACTAAACCACCCACTAGCATCCCCTGAGGACATCCACGAGGACCAGCGCGATCGCCATCCACTGAGATCTCCTCCAAGAGGATGTGAGACTGATCCGAATTTTGCAGGAATCAGCTCGGGACAAAATGCTCTCCAAGGTGAGGTATCTCTACACTCAGGTGCTCAGGGAACATTGTTCCACTCGCCAAGTGAAGGTAATTCACATGCAAATTACGATCGCAAGGGGGACAGCCCTTCTCCCTTCTATCCGGGGGCACAGGCGCCTGTAAATTTCGGAAATCAGCCAAGCGGAGTTTCGCTAGAAGTTTCTGCTAGCCAGCTTTCTCGATTGGGGCTTTATACAGCCAATGGGGGCCCTGGAGTGAGAACTCAGGAGCCCTCCGGGCCCACGGGGCTTCGAGTTAGAACCGGGCTCTCAACTCATCGTGACCCATCAGCACCTATTAGCTCTGAGAGCGGGCTCATCATGGGTCACTCGGGGGGCGCACCCAGCTTAGCCATCCCGGTATGTACACAGGCGGCTCCTGAGATCACACATCCGACAAACTCAATTACTCATCTACTTCAGCCATTACATGGAGTTCCCCGGGGCCCCCCGGATGATCTAGTTTCCTCCCCGGTGTTTACATCCAGTGGAAGCAATCCATCCCCAAGAGGAGCCTTTTTGCAAATGGAGGATATACCAAGGGAGACATATCAGTTTGAGACAGAATGGCCAAGCCCTTCGCCCTCTGCTACTCTAAGCTTCGATGCTCTTGAGAAAGACTCGCTATCGGTGCCGTTCTGTCATGGGGCTCCCTTCTCTGGAACTGTTAGTAAGGGGATCAGGGCCGAGGTTCATTCGTTCTGTCAAGCTGCTCCTGATTCGCAGCACACCTCCCACAGAAATCTATTCCCTATTGTCAGCACATGCAGCGGATATCCTTCAATTGGGTCTCGCGCGTTGACTGGTCAAGCATGGGTGCCTGTTGGCATAAAGGACCCGGAGGATTACGGGGGCGCTGTCGATGAGGGCGAGGACCAGGATATGATACTACTCAACCCACATGTCGGGTTTTTTTCAAACTGTTTCACAGGGTACGGTACTGTGCATTCCATTTCTACAATCAGAAAATGCGAGCGGCTAAATATATCTGACCCTGGGGGAGAGGAGGACGGAGAAGAGGCGCACGAAAATCTTCCACGCAATTGGGGGGAAGCTAGCGTTTTTAGTAATCCTCTTCAAGCCTTAAACGAGCCCGTTGATGAAGAAATCCTGAAAAGAAATGACACCGCTCACGAGCACTCCGAGGACCTTTACAAGCTCCTAAATGCTCCTTCTTACCAAGCAATTGATGGCATGCCCGACATTGATCAGAGCTGGCGCAGGATCAAGCTTCCAGTTGTTACCTTCCGAGGCCCTTGGCAAGATATCCCTAACCCTGATGAAGATGCCCTGGGTGGGAAATACTATGGGCAGATTCTATATTCCTGGACCCCACCAAAACGCCAGCCAATTAAATCTGGCCCCCCTACTCAAGCCGCCCTTGGTTTACCTGTATCTAATAGCACACCGACCGTACAGGAAGGGCAACAGCAGGCGGCCAAACCCTTGAGTATCGTAGAGAGACGCATGGCGAAGCAGAGGGCTGGGATTCGTAAGAGCTCAAGAGCAAAGAACCCATCGCTCAAAAAGTAGCTCCCAAGATGCATTTGCAAGAATATGTAGCCGGGAGTGAGTGGTTTCTCGGGCTCGCAAGGTCCAAGGGGGGGGAGGGAGAATTATTCTGCTTGTAAACCAGCCGTTTCCATTTAGAAATCAATTCTTTACTTTCCGTTGAATCTATAAATTTCCAAAGGAAAGAGAAAAAAACTAGTATCATATTCATGTTACCTTTGATTTTTGTCGAAATTTCTGGCAATCCAAACTTCCCAGAGTATATATCAAAGTCAGCAAAATGATCAGAGCATATCGCAACTTATCCCTCTTTAGAAATTCTACTCTTCACTTCATTGCTTTCATGCTCGGTGAGTTTTGTCGATTAACGATCTTTTAGGCTACGAATGGCAATGATAGGAAATATGAAAATTAAATGCTGGAACAAACATTGGGGGGGGGGGAATGAAGTATCATAGCAACATAATTATTCTAAAGCTCGCGATCAATGTCTCCGAACATGTACAGTACCGTACCACCATTCCAATCCAATGAGCCCTCCACTCTCCAACAACCATCTGCCGGTATCCCGATCAAACTCCTACGATAACTGCTACGATGACTATACAGGGAAGAGGTCGCCCGAGAGAAAAGATCAAAAAGACGGGAATGATGAAAGGGAAAAGTGCTAATTAATTTGGTAACAATGAAGAGTAAGTAAGAATGGAAAAGGAGTAAAAATTATAAAGGTTTGAGAGAAAACAGAATATCCCCGAGTTCAAGTAGCGGTCACTCCCCCCTCCGTTACCTTCTCTTATCCATCCATCCATTCCGTTGTTCGCTCTCCCTCCCTCCCTCCCTTATTCTTGACCCCAAAGTTAGCTGTGAGGGGGACAAATCGCTCAAGGATCCCCCTCCGGACTGAATGCAAAATCTAAGGCGAGGAAAAGGAATGAGCAGAACATCATCGCTTTGAACCAATTAGGATTTGTGGTGGATTCCTGAGCCTTTAGCTCGAACGGTGCGGTCACTGGTTCTCCGTCCTCTCCCGTGACGGTGGGGATGGGGATCCATTGCACGAATGGCTCTGGTGATTTCTGTGGTGATTAGTGTGTTGTATTCTTGGCCTTTGGGTTTGAGTGGGTGATACTTTGATTTTGTCCATAGTAATTGGGGTGATGGTTTGCTCAAGGGTACTCGGGTGTTCGCAAGGGATAGCGGGAGAAGGAGGGGCTGGTGGTGGTGGCGGAGATGGTGGGGGTAGGGGCGGTGCAGCGTTAGATGTGTTCGCCCTTGCCTTGTTCTTCCTTTTCTTGTATTTGTGCTTTTTGTTGGCGGGCGGTTGAGGATGTGCTTCTGGCGCTGAATGTGTTTGCACCGGGAGATTTTCCGCATCAGTAGATGTGCCCACGCTGCTGATTTTAGTAGAAGTGGTATGCGCGGAAGAGTTAATGGTTTTGTCTGTACCAACGACTTCAAGATCATCGGTTTGTACTCCAAAACTTCGAGTAGATGCTATTTCGATGGCTTCAGTCTGGGAGCTGGCAGTTAAAGTCTCTGTAACGTTCAATCGATCCTGGACCAGCTCGGTATCGACCTGGGTACTAGAGCCCTGCATACTTAATCTTGGGATGGTGGGCTGGGCGTCAATACCGGTTGCGGTAGTGTCCTGTACTCTGACTTTCGCCCCTTTGTTCGTTTCCTCATCCATCTCCTCCCGAGACTCTCTTCTCATCCCTCTATTAGCTCTCCCTTCCCCCGAGCTATCCCCGGGGGCCCCGGGAACATTGACCGCCCCAGCATGCGCATGGGTAGTGCCTCTAGCATCCAACCCGCTGCCGTGCACGGGCCACCAACCAACATTAGACTTTCCTTCCATCGCTAGGTACTGCCGCCGAAAGTTTTCAAACATCATCATAGCAGAATTATACACTACGTGGTCTATCGCGGCTACCGCCCTAGGATCGACGAAAATCCCGCCGCAGGAAATGGCATGCGCGGCGGATGGGCAGAACAGGTGATGCGGTACCTGCGGTTTTTGCTCTGAGAAGTATGGGTAGGGACCCCAATTGGGCTCGTACGTTGGGTACACCTGTTGCTGGTACCCTGGCGATGACTCCTGCGGTATAGAATTGGGTGGAGGGGAAACCTGGGGGATAGATGGTCCGGGGGGGTACGAGCAAGGGGGTATTGGTTCATCTTCAGCGCAAAAGTTTATTTGTGGACGGGTAGTATTCATGGGGGTGTTGAGATCCCCTGTACCACTCCTCTCGTAGGCCTCCCGGAGGTTTTGGTTCAACACTTCGAGGCGCTCGGTCCAACCCAGCCCGTGGTAGTTATTCCCCGGATGAGGGGCTGAGGAGGCGGACTCCGAGGCGGGGCTCTCAAGCAAAGAAACGGATAACTTGGACTGCTGGGAATTAATGCCGTCTGAGTCGCCGTCCGTATCGTTTGGGCTATCGGAAGAGGGAATCGAATAACAAGGTTCAAGTTCCAGAGGACTGATAGCCTTCTTTTCAACTTCCTCTTCCGCAATTCCCTCAGAAACGTCAGTCGCCATGTCGGCGGATCCATCGGTAGAAGAGAATGTAGTATCAGTGGAATTGGTAGAGGATTCACCCCTTTCCGCGTATGCCTCTTGCAATCTCCAATTGAGCATCGCAAGAGAATCATTCCAATCCAGTCCGCGATAAACGGCGAGGAAAGAATTGTGGCCAAAATCTCCTGTCACCTGAGCGCCGGTCACACTTTGGGTAGTCCCTTCAATTACTACTTTCACTTCATTAGCCCCTTCAGTGCAACCTTCAATAGAGGATGTAGGTGTTGCCGGGTTTCCCCTACCAGGCCCCAATGGGGAAGAACAGTGGACTGGTCCCCTGCGACCGGTATTGCTAACGTGGCGTTGGTCATGAGCCCAGAGGTCTTGGATGTTAATCGAGCGGAGATTGTGAGAGGGGATTTCGCAAGAAGAGTTTCCTTGGTTATTTGTATTGGTAGTCATGGTTTGATTATGTTGGAACTAAAGAAAACAAGGTTTATTGGCCCTGAATTGTAAGGAAGATGTTTCAGTAATGTCTAGATGAAGTTTGGAAAGAAAATTTGGAAGGATGATGTAGTGGATGGTGGGATCGTTTTCTTGTTGTGAGTGGGGAAAGGAGGGAGGAAGGGAAGAAAGATTGATGAAAAAGAGGGCCTGCTAGACGGAAGGTGGGAGGTGTGTGTTAAGAAGTAACTATGTGGAAGGTCTTTCCTGATAGGGCTGCTGTGTAGGGCTTCTGAGAAAGTGATTGTAGAGTGTGAGCGCTGCCAATTCGCAATAAGGATGAGGGCCGAGTAACAAATACTAATGAGTTCGCAACCTAACCACAACTTAGTAAATCCAGGGTTCAAAGTGTAGGGTAAAAAATGGTTAAACTATGACTCAATTGAATGTGGCTCCATCAGGGTGGGTGTTTTCAATAGCTCTTACATCTCTCCCCGCTGTAACTCAATTCCGAAAAACATAGAACAGTTAAAGGCATATCGGAACGCATTCATAGCTCTCAATAGTTCTTGATCTAATTTTTTGGCAGCCAAAAATGCTCGAACGATCTATTCATTGAGCCATCGGTTCATTCAGAGAGGGAGACCATAGAAAAAATATGGATACAGAGCCACTAGAATTGTTCCAAAATTCCCATTTTCAAACTGCAGAAGTATTCCGTGTCAATGTGAACATCTCTGGTTCAGGAAGTATCATCATCAAAGCTCACTCGTGCCAAGATTCTCTAGTGGAGGATGTTTGGCAACCCGACAGGGGATAGCAGGAGCCAAAATTGGAGTTTTCGGTGCTCTCGTTTCCCGGCTACCATGAGCGGAAACAACATGGAAGGGGTTCAGAGTGCGGCTTGCGGCAATAGCGCCAAGATAAAAAATTCTGGGTTTTTGTCTCTCCATTCTCTTGGAGTGGCGAGGAGTGGAATGTTCTCCCCTTCAAGGCACAGTGCCTGCCAAGACTAGGGTTTTTGCATCATAGGGGAAAGATACATTGCAGCAAACCTTATCCAGTTCAAGCGCCCACAGTTCTGCACTAACTTAGGATAAAAGCCTGAATTAAATATATATTATACTTTGGACATGCTAAATTTCGTTTCTTTCTTTTTTTATTTTTAGAAATAGGTTTTAGGGTATCCATGGAGACATAATGGCCCAAAAGCCCCCAATATCGGGGTGTTTTGGTCGCTGTGGAGCTACCAAACGACCTCTACAGAATTGCCGCACTTCCGCCCCCGATGCTGCCAAGGTTGCGCCTACTACAAGTACGGTACAAGCACAAGCATGATACCCCGATTACTACTGTGCGAGGCTGAAGATAAAAATCACCGGTAGTGTATGGGTAATGTACCAAAAGTAGACGACTTCAAGTATTTCAATTTTCCCCCAAGTTACCCAAGAATACAAGAGATACCAGTACAAGCTTCAGAAATATGTCAACTCCTCATACACAAGAGCTTAGGGCCAGCAAAAATAAATTGTAGTTTTGGTATGATATCACAGCTAGAATTATCGGCTCGAAGCTGAAAAATGGCAAAAAAATAACATCTTCCCATACAAAAATCGCTAAGACCCATTGTCACCTTTAATGTTATGATACATCAATAGACATCCCAAAAAACGAGATATTTGTTTGTAACAACCCGGAAGAGGTCCAAGGAGTTCTCTTAGACCTGCAGTCAAAGCCGGATTTTATTGGTTGAAAAGAGGTGGTGACACAAGTTGGTTCTGTGAGGGTGGCTACTTTAGATGCAAAACGCACTTCTGCGGTGATTTGTCCCAGCCTCGTACTACAGTGCAGCCCTGGTAGGAAAAAATAGGAAAATAGGGTCCCGTTTACCAGAAGGCTGTACGAGTACGAGTAGTGCAGCACAAGAGTGGTTCGACGATAGCCTACAGTATCTTACTTGTACTGTGGTATACCCCAATAGTTGGATCCCAGCAGCTGTCCCCGCCGCTACACAACCTAGGGATCCTTCTATATTTCATCAGTACAATTGGAATATTTCGTGAATCCTGAATTCTTGCTCTTGTTTCCCCAATCACGGTACTCTCTAGTTTTCGAAAGCATAGTTTCCAAGGAAAATTTACCTGTATCTCTGTGGTGGGGCCCGATCGGCGTGATTCTAGGAATAATGACGAATAAAGCGAAACGTAACACCTGGGGGAACCCATCAGATCCAACCGCTCTAGATAGCGACTTAACCCCCATTATGCTCTACTTCCCCAACGGCTCTGCTCGTCACCACTTTCCCACTCTCTCTCGACATATCCCAGCTCTTGTTTGACCCTCTCAACAGTAGCCCGGTCACCAGTATTCTTCGAGATATTATCACTGATCTTCACTGCGGGTTTGCCATTCGCAGAATTGATTTTAACAACGATGTTTAAAGGCCAGGACTTCCGACCCGGATTACCCAAATGCGCAAAGTCGTCTATATAGTCAGCAGCTGAATAATGCCAGAGAGATATGTGGTAATATACTTGTCAGAAAGGTTCCGATGCCAAAGCTAGGCATAAAACCCTCTCTCTCAGCGAATTCCTTATACTTTAGGCAGAGGTCAACGTCCAGGCTGTCCGAAAACACGATTATTTTCTTCGACTTAATCCCTTGCACATCATAGAACCTGCGCATGCACTTGACAAATACCTCCGGGTCACCAGAGTCCTGACGGACTCCAGCGAATATCTCAGCGTAGGGCTTGCCGGATGGAGGATACTCCGAGGCAAAGTTCCTAAGGAAGTGCGGGGTACCAAAGGTATCGGTGAGCGTAATCGAGAGAACCTGTACATTAACAAAGTTAGGCACAATTCTATGCAAGAATATCAAAAATAGATGCTTACTCCTTCGCCAAAACAATCGATCCATTGTCGGAGGCCGATCTCATTGGCACGGGTATAATCGCTTGTAATCGCAGCAATGCCCATAAACCATTCGTGCGCAATGGTTCCGATCGGATTGAGTCCCATCCTAGAAAGTTTGAGCACGTTATTTCTGCACATTTCTATGTCGCCCATACAACAGGAAAGATGTGACAGGGGATAAAAATTCGTGCGCAAACCTATGGGCGAAATGGACATTGGATGTTCCTGACAATTCGCCCCCCCCTCCCCCACTTTTCTGATAATGCGCCATCGCACGAACCAATCCATTCAATACAAGCTCTTGGGTATCTGCCCACCTTCCAGTGAAAAAATATACGCTAAGCGAGGTGGCACATACTTACGATAACTTCTTCGCCGCCTCGTCCCAAACTCCGAAACCAAACATCCATTCTCCAAGAGCCGCAGGCCCTTTGCGAACGCCTTCTCCTCCTGGCCTTCATAGTTCCAATCCGTGCTAGAGAACTTGAAATACGCCTCGCTGACTAGAACCAGCAACGGAATCTCGTAGAGAATTGTTTCCGCCCATTTGCCTTTGATGTCTATTCTCACATCACCCTTCGCACCAACGTCAGCCTCGGAATAACAAGGTTGAGACATCACATACAAATTCGATCTTTTCCTCCAACCCCTCATTCTCTTCACTCGCCGTACGGCTGGGAGCGCCTGTAACAGGCGTAAAGGTGAGCACAAGTTGATCATCTGGTTTGAAGCTGAACTTCTCGAGGTAGGCGAGGTATGTTTTTGGGAGATAAGGACAGGCGTTTTGCAGGAACTCAAGCTCCGCCTGCAAGAGACGAAGCCGTCCCAATTCTAATCGCCCTAGGTCAGAGGAGTGGACAGAGGATCACGATCTGCGGGGAATTCCTACTTGCAACTTGAGCCTGTATCCATTCGAAGCCTTTGCGCGACAACTTTAGGTCAGGTGTTCGATTCGTATAAGCGTACGTTACATCTACCAAACATATCGTCAGTCTCAATCTCGCACAAGAACAAGGAAAACAGACCGACGTCAGGATAGCTCTTTAAGACAGCACACTGCATAGTGAGTTTATACAGATCCGTATCAATCAGTGAGGCAATGCCCTCCACCTCTTCGGTTCCACGGGGAGGTTTGTTCGACATTATTGACACCGACTGTGGCTCCAAAAAAACTCAGGGGGGAGAAAACCAAAATTGAAGAGCCTTGATTTCTAATAGCTTGGACTGCCAGAGCTGCCAGTGGTAAGAGCCTCGGAACCGATGAGGGGGCGAGAGATTTGCGCGCCCTTCACTGATGAGTAATCATCTCTTGAGATCTGCCACTGACGAGGTCATCTCGTGGCAACGTTTGCACCAGCCTCCGATTGACGCCAAGATCCGGCAGCAAGTCAGCATCAATACGGCACGCGAGCAGATAGCTTTCCGTAGGCATAGGTTTCAGCCATAAATGGCGCAGCAAGCAAGCAAGATATTCCCACACGTCTGGGTCTGACCGATGGCTTTCCCCCAACAAATGGAGACAATCTTGACCGAAGCAATTTCCAACAGCAGTCGTTTGGTGAAGAGATATCCAGCCGAATTTCTAGGGAATTTGTTCGAGGCGCTTACGGGAAGTCATCCAATATCCTCTGGGGAACTTCAGAACCTCGATTGCCACGATGTCGGAACCACCCGCGGATGACAAGCGGTCCAGCATCCAGGTACGGATTGCTTAGCCTCCCACTCAAACCCCAAACCAGAACGCCACCATTAAGCGTAGAGTTGATATCCCACGCAACTGTAAAGCCACTCAGTTATTCAGGGATCGAAGTGAGAGGATAGGCTATTAAGAATAGCCCAGAAGCATAACGCCTCCTACTACCGGTAGTTTGCACTGTTTTCCCTATTGCTTCCCCTTGAAAAAAAATAAACCTACAACCCAGAAAAGATGTTAGATACTCATCGCAGGCTGGATAGAGTGTACAGTACTTCCCGAGTGGTCATCTGGCACTGGAATTAAGCCGTACTGATTGACCCCAGAGGGGGATAAGGGATCAATCGATCGATTTCAAAAGGACTACCGGGAAGCCGGGGCAAACTTAAGCCCCCCCCCCGGGCTACATATATTGCCCACTTTCAATAAACAAGCCCCTCCCGACGGCACACCATTGTAGGGATGAAACCAAGATCCGCCTGCTGGCCTCATACGGACTCTTAGGCTGGGGAAAAACAGAAGCGTCTATTCTGGGTCAGCCAGGCTGCAGCATTCCACTACCAAGAAAAGGAATGGCCATATTAATACAAGAAATAGTATATACCATAGCCATCTGGTTACGCTAGATAAAGAGAAGGAATTGTGAGTAGAAATGGTCAATTTAGTGTGGAGAGTTAAGACAGCAAAAGAAAAACAACACTTGAGTGAATCCTTCACTTCTTTCGGTCCAGCGCTAATAGGCCAGCTAAGATGTTATATTCGAGTCAGAAAGACTAACCAATAGGTTGCTATCCGAGCGGGGGTCAATGAATCCCCGGTTTGGCTTACACAATTCGATATCGGAGAACTAAGGCATGGCACTAGCGATTTGTAGCTTCAGAGACCACTCAATACGATAGAGTGATACAGGTGAGTACAAGTTTCGATATCTCCTTAACATTGCCCCTAGGGCCATAATGGCAGGGAATTGTAGAAGAAGTGAGATGAGTGGAGTGAAATTAGATGTAACACAGCATAATTGTCGAGGAAGCAATGATGTTTTTCTTTTATTATTTCATATTATTGGGAATTTTAGGGTTTCTTTGGTATGTGTTCAAGATCTGCCAGTGTACTCCAGGGAACCACTTTAGGGCTCTGAGTTTGAATGTATTCTTCAAAAGACTAGAAAGGTTAGAGTATACATGTATATTTTCTTACATGTATTACTAAAGCTTTTACTTGTGATAGTTCCTTGAATGGAAAATGTTTTGTACATGAGGATTTTTGTGAAAGAAGGCTGATTGGCTTTAGCTGTTCTTTTGGGCTATGCAATATTTACAACAGGAAGGTTGAGGGGTCTTGCACGGTTTCTCCCCAGAACCTGTTCATTGAGACAAATGAGTCAACATTGGTGGCTGGCAATTTGAATATACATACTGTGTTTACAGACCTCCTGAGAGAGCTGTCTCACTTAAAATGAAGGCAGGGGAAGTTGTACATATGTACAGCAGTATTACATGGATACACCATTATGAACACTACAGGGGTACATACCAGATTTCTGGACAACCCCACACTCCATAGCCCATTGGCAATTGACTATAGATTGGCAGATGCAGTAATATTGTTAAAGGTACCGAGATGGAGAGACATTTCTCATAGGACTGTATCAGACCATATTGTGATAATTACCAAGATTGACTCAATTGAGCAGAAGCAGGTGAGGCCAGTACGAGACTGAGACAAGATAACATAATGAATTGACAAAGGGAAACTTAACCTGATGATAGAGGATGCGCTAGAGTCACATTTTCAGAGACCGAACAGATACATGCCGATAATGGAAGAAGCCAACCCAGTGGAGGCCTTTCAGGATAGTGGGAATAAGCTAATTCACTTGGTAAAGGAGATGGTCCTAATGAAGAGACTGATAAGGTGGTCAAAGGCATGATGGATGCCTAAGATCATGAAGTTAAGAAGAATTTACACCTCAGCCAGCAGGTCAGTGACCAGTGACAGTGGGAGGAGGGGGTAGACGAAAGAAATAGAGCTAAGAGGGCATAGAGAAATACCATCCAGAAAGTGAAGAAGGAGTACTGGGACAGCTTTTTGTCCACTACAAAGAAGAACAATGTGTAGATGACTTATGAGTTTATAAAGCAAAGAATACTGACAAGGGTGCCAGGGGGGGCACATCTCACCCCCAAGTAAACAGAGTAAATAATTATATGTAACAACCCAGCATACATGAGCCATGGCAGCCGGAACCTACACCCATGCAAGTAGCCAGGAGGCAAACTGGGAGGAACCGGCAGGCAAGTAAGTACTTGACCTACGGAGACCAGATGGCCCAGGCTCCAAGATGAACAGAAATAGCTGGCAAGGTACTTAGGTACTTGGCTACACCCAGGAGCAGTGTTAGCATACTTAGGGACCTCTGAAGGGGCAGTTACTCTGCTAAGCCAGGTAACTGGAAAAAGGTCAGAAGTGTCTATCTCTGGTGATGGAATAGACAGGGTAACAGGGTAAAATCATCTTGTGTACCAGACAAGGTTACCTAACCCTCAGGATCAGATTACCCTAACATGTGGCTTGGGTTATCCTGCCTAAAGGCGTGAGTTACCCTACCTTTCAATATGAAGTCCCTGGGAGAGTTCATGAAAAATGAGCGGAATGTTTGTCATGTGAAGCTACGCATAATATTAGAATTGGGGTTCTGGGGGATGCTATTGGGTGAGCTACACAGCTCCGAAGAAGCTTTAAATTGGAGACATTATTTCTATCATACCCCTCCAGCGCTGCCGTGAGGCCCGGATGTCATGGGCAAACAGTGGTGTAGTTGTGTGCAGTCTAACAAAGAGGAGTCTTGGGAGATATGCTTGCAACACAGTATATGTTGCTGCCGTCCAGTTGACTATAGGCTGTTTGCAGGATATATAAGGGGGCATAGGGTGGAGGGTGGAGTACCTCCTCCAAGTTGTGCAGAGTAAAACAGACCAAGACTGAGAGAGTTAATGGGAGTTAACCGTGGGGGTCCTGAAGGTAGTGCTGGGTGATACCAGGGTGACCGGGAGAGTTTTACACCTACCAAGCCCAAAGGTGTCCCCAATACCATAGGCTCTTTAAGGGAAGTGCAGGGACACTAAAAGCATGATTCCTACCACAGGTAAGGTAGATCCAAGGTAGTGGTCATGGGTAGTACCTATTGGATCACTCTCGGACTACCGTATCGTGTGGAAGACACTGGAAGCCCGGGAATCGTAAATAGTAGGTAGATAAACCACCCACGCTAGCTTCTGGAATCAAGTAGAGATCAATGCATATGAGAAGAGTGTCATAGATAGTGCAGTTTATCAGGTGTCTTGACGGTTAGCCACTGGCGAGGCACCGATGCGAAGAGGTTTTCACTCCAGCAGGCAAAATGGAAATGTGTCGCAGAAACAATACCTATATAAGATGAATGGTGACTGGAGTGTGTTGACACAAGCATGCCTGAAGAGTGTGCTAGGAGATGTGTTGGACCACCCTTAGCAGAGAAGGGTATGCTCGAATAGTTGTAGTAAACTGATGGGGAAGTGTTTGGCATAAGATAAAACTACTTGAACATCTATGCTTGTAACAACCCAGGATACATGAGCTATGGTAGCTGGAACCTACACCCATACAGGTGGCCTGGAGGGGAACTGGTAGGAACTGGCAGGCAAGTAAGCACTTGCCCTACGGAGACCTGATGGCCTGGGCTCTGAGACGAACATAATTGGCTGGCCAGGTATTTAGGTACCTGGGTACACCTGGGAGTGGTGTCAGCATACTTAGGGACCTCTGAAGGGGCAGTTACTCTGCTAAGCCGGGTAACTAAGGAAAGGTCAGAAATGCCGATGTCCGGCAATGGGATAGCCAGGGTAATAGGGAAAAGTCATCTTGTCCACCGGCCAAGGTTACCCTACCCTCAGGATCAGGTTACCCTGCTGAAAGTCCTGAGTTACCCTACCTTTTTATATGAAGTCCTGTGGGGAGTTTGGGAAAAATGACTGGAATGTTTGTCATGCGAAGCCACACATAATACTGGAATCTGGGGTTCCAGAGGATGCTATTGGGCGAGCTACGCAGCTCCGAGGAAGCTGTAGATTGGAGACATTATTCCTATTATACCCTTCCGGCACCGCCTTGAGGCCCGGATGTCATGGGCAAATGGCTGCATAGTAGTGTACAGTCTAGCGAAGAAGGATCTTTGTAGACCTGCTTGAAAAGCCGTATACGTCGCTGCCGTCTGGTCAACTGTAAGCTGTTCCCAGGTTATACAAGGGCGCATAGAGTGGAAGGTGGAGTACCTCCTCTAGGTTATTTGGAGTAAAATGGACCAAAGCTGACAGAGTTAACAGGTATTAACTGTGGGGGTCCCGAAGGTAGTCCCCGGGTGGTGCTGGGTGACTGGGAGAGTTTTACACCTACCAAGCCTGAAAGTGTCGCCAATGCCATAGACTCTGAAAGGGAAGTGCAGAGACACTAAAAAAATGATTTCTACCACAGGTAAGGTAGAGCCGAGGTAGTGGCCATGGGTAGCACCCATTGGATCACTTCCGGACCACCGTATCCTGTGGAAGACATCGGAAGCCCAAGACTCGTACATAGTAGATAGATAAACTGCTCACAGTAGCTTCCGGGGCCAAGTAGAGATCAATGCATATCGGAAGGGTGTTATAGATAGTCTAGTTCATGTGGTGTCTTGACTGTTAGCCACTGGCAAGACACCAATGCGAAGAGGTTTTCACTCAAGTGGGCAAAATCAAAATGCACTGCAGAAATGATGACCACATAAGGTAAATGCTGACTAGACTGTGTCCACACATGTATGCCCAAAGGGTGTGCCAGGAGATGTGTCGGACCACCCTCAAGGAGAAGGCTGTGCGCGAAAAGTTGGAGTAAACTGATGGGGGAGTTTTTGGCATAAGAAAAAACTACCTGAAAAGTCTATGCAAGATGTAACGTGTTCGGGCCTGGCCCTAGTCACGTAGCGGTACGACAGGAGCAGATGGCTTTGTGATCAATACAAAGCGAGCGCTGCTTGCTAAAGGAGGCTTCGATAGGGGTGTAATAGGAGATCAAAGAAGTAACCGTTCAACCAAGTATATTTAAGAATACTGTCTGTCGAAGTCCGCAGTTTCCATCGCGGGAATCAGCAGTCTTTAAATACAGCATATCGCTTATCTCTAGTATGAGCGATATTGCAAAACATTTTGTGTATCAACCGATAGCACATGAAACAATACAAGTATCAAAAGATACTATGAAACCAAACATAAAACATTGTGTGTATCAACCGATAGCACACGAAACAATACAAGTATCAAACGATACTGTGAAACCAAACATAAAACATTGTGTGTATCAACCGATAGCACACGAAACAATACAAGTATCAAACGAT